>VXAZ01001214.1:507601-527976 GCA_013399875.1 Gymnorhina tibicen
GGGCCGCCCCCGGGCGCCGGGCGCTTAAAGCCGGGCCGAGCCGCGCCGGGCCGGGTTGAGCCGCATCGCGCCGGTCGGGGCTGAGCCGCGCCATGATTTTCGATCGCCTCAAACGCTTCTCGATCGTGCTGGAGGGCGCGGAGCGGGACGGCCCGGCCGCCTTCAGCCCCGGGCANCAGCACACGTTCCCGCGGCGATGTCTCGGTGCGGCACCGGGAAGGGTTTGGGGAGCCTCGCTGGGGCTGGACACGGCACCCCACGGTCCAACCCCCCCCGGCCGCCGTGCGGAGGGGCCGATCCGCACATGCTCCCTGCGGGGCGCTGCGGCTGCGGGCGATGGGCGCTGCCCGCGTCCACTGGACCGAGTCCCGTAGCGCCGGCTCCAGCACCGCCTATACGCAGAGCTACAGCGACCAGGTGGAGTTTCTGAGCCACCGCGACACGCTGATGGCACCCCCAGGTACGGCATCCCCTGCCCAAGGGGCACCCCCTGGGTGCGGCACCCCCCGGTCGGCGGCGACAGCGGGGGCGTGGGGGCACCGGACACCCCGGGGGCTGAAACAGCGGGGTTGTGGGGCAGCCTGGACACCCCGGCTGTTGGGTGCTCCAGCTACCCCAACCGGCTGAAATCTGGGTGCCTGGGGCAACCGCCGCTGCTGGGTGCGTGGCACCCCGAAACTGCAGAAATCTGGGTGCCAGGGACAGCTCGGCTGCTGAGTGCATGACACGCCAACAAGCTGAAATCCGGGTGCGTGGGGTGCCTTGGGGTCTGAGTGCTCTGGGGACGGGCTGTGTAGGTCCCTGCAGACACCTCACGTTCTGGGTGCACCCCGAAATCTTGGGATGCACAGCTGGACTCTGCTGCTGTGCAATGCACCTCGGTTAGGGACGGCTTCCCACAAGACTCCCCCTTTTCTCTGAGCTGTTCGTGGCAGGGAAGCAGTGTTGGAAAACTGTGGAGGTTCAGGAGCTTGTTTTGAGCAGGGGGGTTTGGCCTAAATGATCCCCAGAGGTCCCCTCCAACCCTGGGGTGCAAAGTCTTGAGGGGCATGGGGGCTTGGCTGGCCACTCTCCCTCCAGCTGGGCATCTTGGGCTCTTACTCCAAAGCTGTGGAGCAGGGTGGCTGCAGGATGGAGCAGAGCCCACCTGGGGAAGCTGCCAGGCTCTCCGAGGAGGTGCCCCTGGGTCATGCGTGTCTGCAGACGCATGGAATGCAGACAGTGCCCATCTCCTGTGTCACAGCTGCTGCAGCTCAGCCCTGGCAGAAACATCGCTGTGCCCTCGTGCTGCTCCTTGCTGGGTGCTGCACATCTCTGTGACTCGCCCGGGGAGGACGTTCTGCAGGAGGGAGCTAATCCTCCTCAATCTGTTTTGCCCACAGACAATGGTGAAGCAACCGTCCTGCAGGCAGGAAGGCACGAGTTCCCCTTCACCTTCCAGCTCCCCGAGTAAGTTGGCATTTTTGGGTGGGAGAGGACGTCTTGAAAATGAGGGTTTTTTTGAGCAAAACCCTTCTAAAATAGTTTGTTGCTCGTGCCCAGGACCCTGGCCACCTCCTTCGAGGGGAAGCACGGCAGTGTGCGCTACTGGGTGAAGGCCAAGCTGCACAGACCCTGGTCGACAGTGAAGAAAGCAAAGAAGGAGTTCACTGTGATTGAACCCATCGACATAAACACCCCTGCACTGCTGGTGAGCTCCCCTTGCTCCACCCTGGGACTCTGGCATCCAAAACTTACCCGGGCAGCCCATGGGGAAGGTGTCTGCCTCCCCTTCAGCATTACAATGCAGGCCTGGTTTCCAGAGGGAATATTTTCCCCCCACCATGTAGCTTGTGCCCTCCAGCATTAGCTGGGCTGGGCAGAGGTCAGCTATGCCTCTTTGTTTTTGGAAACTTTAATGCATTGCAATAGCTTCTTGCATCAGATACCTGAGAAGTTGCTGATGCTCCCCGGCAGGTTCTTGGTGCCAGGGAGGTGACTGCTTTGAGTTTCATCCTTAGTTACTAAATAGCTTAAAATATTTCCCTTTCTCCAGGCTCCCCAGGCAGGTGCTAAGGAGAAACTTGCTCGTGCCTGGTACTGCAACCGTGGCCAGGTCTCTGTGACTGCCAAGATTGACCGAAAAGGCTACACCCCAGGTGAGACCAGGTGCTGGGGCCCTGGAACCTCGGTGGGCAGAGCCCAGAAGAGGGGGTTTGGGTCACTGTGAGCTGGCACAAAATCAGAGAGCTGTAGTGCGTGCACCTGATGTGGGATGCTCCTCCTGGATGAAGCCGCGTGCCTGCCCTGTCAGACAGCGTGGCCAGCCCTCGGTGGGCCTGTGCAGCAATTCCTTGAGGCAGGACTGGGCTCTGCCTCGCCTCCTCCAACATGTGCGTGTCCGTTCTGGCAGGTGAGGTCATCCCCATCTTCGCTGAGATCGACAACTGCACGAGCCGCGCCGTGGTGCCCAAGGCGGCCATAATCCAGACCCAGACCTTCATCGCCCGCGGCACCAAGAAGCAGAAGAAGTCGGTGGTGACCAGCATCACTGGGGACCCCATTCCGGCCGGGAAGCGGGAGGTGTGGCACGGACGGGCGCTGAAGATCCCGCCCGTGGGGCCGTCCATCCTCCAGTGCCGCATCATCCAGGTGGAATACTCCCTGAAGGTGAGGAGCTCTGCAGGAATTCCCTCCTGCCCAGCTCAGGGGAGATACCTGCCCCTCCAGACTGGGAGAACACCGCCAGCTGAGCTTCCCTGCTGCTCTCTGTCTCTGCAGGTTTGTGTGGATATTCCTGGGACGTCCAAGCTGCTCCTTGAACTGCCTCTTGTCATTGGGACCATCCCGCTGCATCCCTTCGGGAGCCGCACCTCCAGTGTCAGCAGCCAGTACAGCGTCAACCTGGACTGGCTCAGCACCATCCCAGAGCAGCCGGAGGGTGAGCATCTCCTTCTCCCTGGGATAAAGCCCCTGCTCAGGACAGCGGGGCTCAGACAAAGTTCTCAACTGGGCCAGTTTTGCTTTTTTTTAACCTAATTTTTTGGTTGTGGTACTGAATCTCCTGGGTTCCTTCCTCAGGGAACTGGGAGGGTTTGGGAAATAGTGGGTTTGAAGCCCTTTTACCTGCGTGTCTCCCATTTATGGAGAGTGTTTGCTATTCCCTGATGGTTCTCCTTTCTCTTCAGCCCCCCCTGAGTACTCAGCAGTCGTGTCCAGCCCAGAGGCCGAGCAGAGCCTGGCTCCTCCGTGCCGCAGTGAACTCGGGGACATCCTGGAGGGTCCCTTCTTCGCCTACATCCAGGAATTCCGCTTCCGACCACCTCCGCTGTATTCAGAGGTGATTAATCTCTCCGGGCTGGGAGGCTGGTGGAGGTGGCTGGGATGTGCCACTGCCGAGGTTTTTGACTCTGAACTTGGCTGTGCAGGTGGACCCAAACCCCGCGCCGGACACCATCCGCCCGCGCTGCATGACCTGCTGAGAGAGGCGCATCGGCTGTGCGTGACAGCGTGACAATCCCTTGGGATGGCAGCTTGCACCCTCACAGCACTTGGGTCTGGAAACGGCGATGTGAGACCCTGACTCCGCTCACTGCCCTCGGCCACTCCTGTCGTGACTGTCCCACGGGCCCAGAGCCAGCGCCGTGCTGGGGCCCCGGGCAGGGTAGGAGAACACGAGGGGCTGGCGGTGTGGAGCGGCTCCGTGTGTGGCTGGGCAGGACACGGAGGGTTCGTAACTGCCCCGGGATTTTGGGGTTAGAACAGGGAATACGTGCCAAGATTGCTCTCCCCTTGCCTGCAGTGCCGCGCTCCGAAAACTTCTGTTGGCTCCTGGTGTGGAAAACGGGAGCTGGAAGGCGTTTCTCAGGATTACTGGAGAATGTTTGGACGGTGCTCAGGGTTGGGCCCCGGGGCAATGCACGTGCAGCCCTTCGCCTGTGGCTCGCCAGGACTGCAGGTCCCCAAGGCAGTGAAAGGTCCTTTTCTGGCTGGATGAAGCAGAGGCCTCAGCCACTGCTGATAATCTTTGCCACAAGCCTGTGCGTGCCTGCGGGGGGAATGGTTTGAGCCACTTAACCAAACTCTAAAGGCCTCCAAGGACTGATTCAAGGGCTTGGGGGATGAACTGATGATCTGTGGCAGTGTTTTGGTGCCATTTACCAAGAACAGGAAAGCTGGTTCCTGCGTGTCAGCGCCGAACCTGCACAGTGTGCTGTTGCCTCCCCCGTGATGGGGCTGAAACCAGCCCCCAAACTGGTACCAGCACAGGGGTTTGGAGCTGTGGCTGGTGGCCAAGGGAGAGAGGGGGAAGCCCAGTCCAAAGCTGGTGGCAGCCACAGGTGCTGATGGGAGATGTGGAGTTGGGATGAATCCTTCAGGGCTGGGAGTCCTTGATGCTGCGCCCATAGAGAGGTCGGGGGCCCTGTGGGGTGAGGACACAGCAGCAACCTGTGCTCACTGGGGTGGGAACCAGCGTGGCAGTGGTGAGCTGGATGTTGTGAGGAGCCTCAAGAGTGTGCCAGGGGCTGACCCCGCTCGCTGCAGGGGGACCTGAGCAGAGTTTGGGTGCCGAGGACCTTTGCATTC
This sequence comes from Gymnorhina tibicen, assembly GCA_013399875.1. Lineage (NCBI taxonomy): Eukaryota > Metazoa > Chordata > Aves > Passeriformes > Artamidae > Gymnorhina > Gymnorhina tibicen. The sequence goes on from VXAZ01001214.1 coordinate 512,168, forward strand.
CCTCACTGAGACAATCCCTGGCCGTGCACAACCAAAGCCAGCGTGCCTTGGGCTCTGTGCTGGGGTTGCTCAGATGAGTCTTTTCTATCTGTCAGCACTTTTGTAATGACCACTCTTTGTCTCTACTCTTTTTGTATGACTTTTTTGGTGGGGAATTTTTTGTCTGAAATAAATTCTTTAAACCAAACTGTTGCCTGGATAGTTTTCTGTTCCTCTTCCTGCTTCCCGTTGTCTGGAGCCATACGGTGGCTGCTGGGATGTGGGAGTGCTCCTGCCCTCTGTTCACTGCCCTGCAGGCACCCAGCTCCACCCTGCGCCCAGTCCTGCACTGGGATAAGCTGGGTCACTTGGCCAGCACTGCTCTCCAGCAGGATTGGTCCCTTGAGCCTCCAGCTCCTCCACATCCGTGCAGTTTTGGCATTTCTCCCTTCCTGGGATGCAGGGCTGCGAGCAAACCTGTTGTATTTTTCCACACTTGCTTCCTATTTGTGTCCAGGCTCTGGGAGGACAGACATGTTCTCCTCCATCCTGGAAGCCTGGCAGGGACCCAGCAGGTCCAGTTGGGAGCTGGGACACTCCTGAGCTGGCTCAGCCAGTCCCAAGGAGGGTTGGGATGAGCCCCATGCTGTGCTGGCCGGGAACTGCTGCTGTGTGGGAAGAGCACCTGCTTCCTTGGGCTGGAATTTGGTTTTTCACAGCATTTCCGGGCTCCATATCTCCACTGGGCACGGCAAATCTTGGTGCGTGCGAGGCAGGGCTTGAATCAGGGCTTTAGTTTTCTCTTCCACGGCTGCTTGAAAATACTGCCACTGGAATGTGATTCCCCCCCTTTATTTATTTTTTTTGTTTGCTGAGCTGCTCAGCCCCGCAGCTGCATCAGAGCACGTGCTCCTGCCCTGGGCCAGGGGAGAGAACTTGTCCCTGTTTTTGCCTGCGAGAACCTGGTGCTCCTGCAACCTTTATTCAAATCTGATTTTTATTTGGCATCCCTGGTGCTCTGATTAATTTTTCCCGGGGGAGGATTAACCGGCCTCGCAGGGAATTTGTTTGCATCTCCGTTTGGGGGGATCGTGTCTGGATCTGCCGCTGGCAGCAGCAGCGGTGGCCGGGGCTGCGTGGCCTCTCGGGGTTTTTTTGGTGACATCAAAGGGGACGCGAAGCACAGCGCTGCACCCCTGTGACCAGGCTGATCCCAGCCAGCTCCAGCCCGGCACAAGGGAGCCATTCTGTGCCGAGCAGCAGGGATGGCCGGGGGCTGCTGGTCAGCCCCGAATCATCTGCCCTGGCTGCACAAGGGGATGTTTATTCCCCGGGCCAGAGGGGGAGGCGAGCCCCCAGCACCCCGTGTCTGTCCTGCTGTGTCTTTCTGGGAAACCACGTCACCCGGTGATGGGGACATGCCGTGCAGGGCCGGGGAACCCAGCGCCGGTGGGCAGCGCTCCCGGTGCCCACGTGGAAGCCTCCCGGTTTTTCTCGTGCAGTCAGGCAGTAGCGCAGCGAGGTGGAGGGGCATGGCCAGGATGCAGCTCCTTCCAGGAAAGGACTGCACTCCTGAATCCTGAATCCTGGATGGGCTAAAAATACCTCGTCTGGACATTTGGAGCACGGTGCAGACCCTTCCAGGCGGTGCTTTCACAACTGCTGGCGGCGCTGCCGGTGCTCCCTCCAACCTTCTGTTGTTTATCTGCCCTGGCTCCAAAGTCCTGATTGAACAGCCCGGGCTGTTCCAGGTTTATTGGCACGGGGGGTTTGGGGCTCCCTGGGGGTCCGCTGAGCCGGAACGGCCCCGTGCCCTGCGCAGCGATGCCGCGGCAGCACCGAGACCCGACCCCGGGCAGGAGGCGCGTGATGCAGTTACAGTGCCGGGATTATTTATAGCTCTTGGCCCCGTGCGCTGGAAAATGCTGCCCAGAACGTCCGTCAGAATCTGCTCCTTGCGAGGGGCACGGAAATCCACCCCCAGCCCCTGCTCTGCTCCTCTGTCCTGTCATTCTTGCCTTTCAGTCCCAAAACTGTGGGACCCCTCAGGGCCGCAGGGGTGCTGGGAACCCCCTCCCCACTGCAGCTCAGGGCTCTGCAGGGTGCTGGGACACCCTGCTCCTGTGGCCCCTTTCTGAAGCATTTTGGGGGACTCCTGCTTCCCTCCAGCCCTTCCCATCCCTGAGGATGCTTGGTCCCATCATGGTGGCCACAGCCTTCAGCTGAGGCTGTTGTCCAGTGGCCTGGGGGGTCAGTGGCAGGGGCCAGCGCGGCCGTGCCGCGGGGAGGGTGACACGCGAACTTGTGGCCGTCCCGGCGCTGGCAGGGACAGAATGTGCCGGGGCTGGCGCAGCCCTGCGAGGGCCGGGATTAGCTGCGCCGCTGCTGCCTCCGGCCCGGGCGCCCGTCCAGCTCCCAAAACAAGCACCGCCTTCCCCCATCCCAGCTGGGCTGGGGCCTGCGGGGTGCAGCTCACCCCAGAACCTGCCGAGGGGCACCCACCAGGGGCTGCTCTGTTGGCACAGGGGACGGGCTGTGATGATAAATCTGGATTTTGGCCGAAGGGGGATGTCCCACTCTGTCCCTGCGCTGGGGTCGGGGTTCAGGCACTGCCCAAATTCAGCATCTTTGCACCGGTGGGATGCTGGGCTTGCGGCGCTCGCACCCTGAGGAGCAGCAGTCGGTGCTGATGGGGCTCAGGAGCACGGGAACCTGCCCAGCCCCGGGTTACAGGGTCCCTGAGCACCGCGGGGACACGCACAGTCCGCAGCAGCACCAGGCCTTGCTTTGGGTTTGCTCCAACCGCCGGCGCTGCAGAAGCACCAGGGCTGAGGACGGCATGGTTTGGCCCTGGCAGCAGCTTTGGGGTCTGGGACTCTGAGGCTCCCCTTCAAGCGTCAGAGCTGTGCCAGGGCTCCGGGAAGCAGCCGTGCACCCCGACATGCCGGGGCGGCATCGCGGCCGCCCTCCGCCCGCTGACTCAGCCGCCTGTTTGCCGGAGCCGCTCCCGCCCACGGAAACCGCAGGCAAAGTCCCCGCATCCCTGCGCCGGGGCTTTCCCCGCCGGCTCGACAGGAATCGCAGCTTTTCCCCAGCCTGGTGCGGGCAGCGAGCCCCTCCGGGTGCGGGGGAAAACTGCCGAGAAACCGCAGGTTTCTTTATTCCAAACCGGATTTTTTAAATGCCAAAACGCGGGGTCTGGAGCAGCCGGATGGCCGCGTTGTACGTGCCACATGTCCCGTCCCCCGTGAGCATCGTGCCAGCACCGTGGTGGCATCACCGGGACACCCCACAAACCCCGATGGTGGCGGGTGCTGCCGGCGTTATCTTTGCAGCAAACCTCCACCTTTATTCACTATATCAAACCCAACCCCTTGTTTTTTTGGGTCCGACCCCTCATTTGGGGGTCCCTTGCTGTTGGCACCGCCCGGCCCCTTGCGCAGTCACTCCTCGCTCCCTCCCTTCCTCCGGCAATGGAAAATTTTTATGACTTTTTGACTTTTCTCCAGTTGTTTGGGAGCGAGGAAGGGGCCGGTGCCGCGCACAAACATGTCTATGTATAAACACTGGGGATCGCGCCAGGGATGGAGCCGCCGGCACCGGACCCTCCCCACGGAGCCGGGTGTCCCCTCTCCCGCCGAGACCCCGGTGTGACGTTCCATGCCCAGTGACCCGGAGCCGTCCCCGTGGGGACGCAAATATTTTGGCTTTGTTAAAAAAAAACCAAAACAACAACACTAAAAAATAAAATCCCCCCCTTCCCGGCTCATCCAGCGGCGGCACGTGATGTGTTGGCACACAAACAGGGAGCCTGGGGACAGCCGGGGACGGGGCACGGCTCCCACGCCACGCGCGGGGACGGGCTGGGATGTGCGGGTGGCACGGCCGTGCCCTGCGCCGAGGATGTGGCGCGATGGGACTTTGCTCCCAGCGCCGCTCCACGCCCCGGCTGGGTTTGCCGTCGCGTCACAAATCGCAGAGAAGTCCCTGTCCAGCCCCTGGTGGGTTCGCGGCCCCCGCCACGTCCAGGGGGATGCGGCACGGTGACATCCCAAGCACTGACCCCAGCAGATAAAGCCCTGTTCGGGTGGCATTTGGCACCAGGGAGGAGCGAGTGGCACCACAGTCACTGGTGAGCAGCTCTGGGTGTCCCCAGCTGAGAGGCGAGGAGCGCGGGGCTGTCACCCTCACTGCTCCCTGTCACCTCAGCCCTGCTCCAGGGCAGGCGTGGTGGGGCAGCCCTGGCAAAACCCACGCCTCTGATCCCTCCTCCCACGCCCCAACCTCAAAGCCTTCAGAAACCGGCTTGTGCTCCTTTTTTCTTCCCTATCACCCTGCAAGAAGCAGCAAATTTGAGCCGATTTAAAAAAAAAAAACCAACAAAACCTCAGACTAAGCTCAGTTTGGGGGGAGAACGGTCCAAGCCAACTCGCAGGGATGCCCACACATCACCAGGAGCCTGCAACGAACCCCCTCCCCATTTCCCAACCTCATTAGCAAGCCTGAAGGCGGTTATCTTTAAACGCAAGGGGTTATGTGGAGCAGGGAGAGGGATTTTCCTGCTGAGCAGCTGTGTAAATGCCACCGCATCCCGGCCCAGCGATGGAGGCAGCGATAGCCCGGGGGGTCCCGGCTGGTTGGAGGTGGCTGCGCCGGGCAGCGCCGGTGGGGAGGGCGGCGGCGGCGCTGCCGGACGGTCCCGGAGGGGCTCGAGCCGGTTCCCTCCGCTTTCCCGGCGGTTTTGGCGTGTGAAAAAATGAGGGAGAGTCAATCTGCCTGCAAAGAGAGCTGGTAAACACCCTGGGAGCGGATCTGGGAGAAGGGGGGTTGCTCTTGGTCCTGTGTTTATCGCTGCAAAGCCGGGCTGGCGGCTCGCTCTGGGATGAGACACATGGGGGAGGCTGCTGTAAAAAGGGGATTTTTTGGGGGCTCTCTGGTTATCGAGCTGTCCTTAGCTCAACTCTGGCCGCCTGCTTGAGCAAAATATGTTTATGCTGCAAAACCTCTGGCCGGCTCCGCTGCCAAGGGGGCAGGGAACGCGTGTGCCGATAAGGGCGCAGCGTCCTCCCCTTCCTGATCACCCGATACCCAGGGAAGCGCACGGAGGCGGCCGCCCGCCTCCCGACACCCCGAGTTTATGATTTCTTTTGCTATTCTTATAAAGTTTCCGTTGAAATAAAAAACAAAACAAGACAAAAAACCCCAAAAAAAACACCAGCCCGTAATTCAATAGCTGCGGCTTTGCAGCTGCCAAAGCCTGGAAAGCTCCGGCCGTGCCAGCGGCTGAGCTGCCCCTGGGACTGCCGGCCCTGAGCGCAGCCATCCGAGAACATTTAAACTGCAGGGAGGAAAATGCTTCCTGCCACGGCCCGGCCGTTCCGGGCAGGGAGAAGATGGTTTTTCAGCCACTTCTCCCGGCTGGCGTGCTGGGGCTCGCAGCATCCCGGCGGGGGTTTGCAGTGATCTGAGCATCCCGTGCCGCCCCGGGGGCAGCTCCGAGCCCCTCTCGGTGGGGGGAAAAGATGAAATATTCACTTTCGCTGCCGCTTCAAGCCGTTTCCCGTGGCTGGGTTTGGAAATAGCCCTGGCCCGGGTGAGGCTGTTGCAGCTGACGTGAGCAGGAAAGAGCCGGGGCGGCCCCGGGGCCTGTTTGCGAAGTAGAACCGAGTTGTTGTTGTTGTTGTGACACCGAATGGTTGCAAAACGCCGGCGCTGAAATACCCGTGACTTTCAAAACAAGCTGAGCCCAGCTGCGGCCGGCGGCTCTCTGTCCACATGTGTCTGTCTGTCCAGCTGTGGGCCCTGCAGCCCCTTCCCCACTGGGATGCCTGTACCAGCAATGCTTGGGGTTTTTTGGGGGGGAGGAGAAGAATCCCAGACGCTTTTTTTAGGGAGGAAAAGCCCCAATTCCCCAGCTGCAGAGGTTTCCTACCACAGGAACCACCAGGTATCCTGCCCACGGGGGCTTTGCAGTGCTTGGTGGGTGGATGAGATGAGCTGTCTGCAGCCCTTGAATTCTGCTTAAAATATAATAACAAAAAAAAATCCGAGGGATCAGTTTGTTTGCTTAGGGATTAAGTCACCTAATCTGCCTGGCAGCGGGTGGCATTGTGGAGGTGGTGGCAGCGATGGCTTTTTGCCCAGCAAATAATCCCGCTCCCGGCCATGGCTGGTGGTCGGGCTGGGCTCAAACTTCCCGCTGGCATCATCTCTTCTCCAGGATGGGGTTTAGGGAGCAGGAAATTGTGCTGGGTGTGGAGAAAGGGTTGGGAGAGGGATGTATGGATGAGAGAAGGGGCTGGGAAAGGCATGGATGAACGAGAGAGGGGATTGCAGAGTTGTGACCTTCTCCTCTGCCCGTGTTAAAGCCAGGCTGTGGCTCTGCAGGGCTGTTTCCCCGAGGCTGGGAAACAGGTTGGACTTCTCAATCTGGGAGCAAAACACCTTAATCTGGTGTTAAAATATCAGGGGTGGACCTTTCCTTCTGCAGGGGTTCGGACCCCCCAAGAGCTGAGGTTGATGGGGCCGTAGCAAACCCCTCTGGCTATTTTATGTTTTATCTCTGAGCTCACATCCCCCAAAATCAAGAAGAAATGGCTTCAAGTCTCACTGGGGGAGGTTTAAGTTGGATATCAGGAAAAATTTCTTCATGGGAACGGTTGTCAAGCACTGGCACAGGCTGCCCTGGGCAGTGGTGGAGTCACCAGCCCTGGAGGGATTTAAAAGCCGTGTGGCTGTGGCACTTGGGGACACGGGTTCGTGGTGGGCTTGGCAGTGCTGGATTAGTGCTCGGACTCGACGATCTTAGAGGGCTTTTCCAACCTTAATGATTCCATGATTATTCTATAAAATCAGGGAGCCAAGAGCAAATCCCCCGGCTGCCAGCACCTCCCTGCAGCTCCTTCCGGCTGCCCCGCCTGCTGCCTTGGGATGCAGTGCTGGATGTTCCATGCCACAAGAACAAGTGGAGCCAGGTCAATCCACATGCGTGTGTCCCCAGTGCCATTTGCTTTTGGGGACACAGCCCTGGGACCCTGTGTGAATGGGGAGAATCGGGATTTTTCCTTCTAGGGCAGGGATGCTCCACCCTTGTGCCAGCAGATGACATTGTCACCGGTGGTGTGTAGGCAGTGCTGGCACCGTTGGGTGTGAACAGGGGACCCCATGGGGTGACTTTGGAATCACAGTGGCACCGGGCTGACCTTTATCTTCCCTGCTGGGAGGGATTTTGGCTGCTTATCCCAGAGCTGTCCTGGAAGGAGTCCCCCGCTGGGTGTAATGAGTTTTCCTCAGGCTGTGGGTGGCAGTGGCTCTTGCCAGGCATAACCAATGCCCTGTGGCACGTCTGGGTGCTGTGCTGGGACAGAGGAGTAGGGAAGGTCACATCCTGGCTGCAAAAGCTGGCCTGCAGGCTGTCCTTGGGTCACCAAGGTCGGCGTGGTGCCTGGGGACTCATTTGAAAACCAGTCCTGTGAAATTTAAACTAATTAGCAAGTCCTGAGCCGCTCGTTCATACTAATTGGCAAGCCTGGCTTGATTAGTTTTCCCCGGCACGTCCATGGGCTCCACATGGCACCGTGTTCCTGGCAGAGCACTGGCCAGCTCGGGACACGTGTGGGGGAAAATGCACGGGGCCATTGGTGGGGACAGAGCCATCGGTGGGGACAGGGCCATCCCTGAAGGTGTCAGAGGGGATGTGAGTGGCACCATGGGTGGGATGGGTAGTGACCCCATGGGGGCAGTGAGGGGGGGTCTCGTGTCCCCTGCCTGCCCAGGGTGTTTTTAATGCGGCGGCCAGGCCTGGCTGTCCCACTGTGAACTCGTTCCATGAGCTGGAATGATTAACTGGCATCGGCGCTGGCCCCGAGCCGGGCCATGTGTTTACTGCTGCCGCCCAACTGTGCTGAGCTGTGACCCTCAGCTCTTTCCCTCATCACTCTGACCCCAAAAACCGGCTGTAAACAGGGGCCGGGCTGAAACCTGAGCGTGCCTCCGCGCCCGTAACCAGATACTTCCTCCCCATGTGCCTGGTGTGCTCTGAAGCGAGCCTGGCATCGCCCAAATCCTGACAAAGTCCCTAAATCTGATCTTTGCGCCGGGCTTCTGCGTGGCAAGATGCCAGATCTTCCCCCTCCGGCCGATCCGCAGCGATGTGGGGGGGCTGGAGGAGCAAAGCTGCCGGGCCCAGGGGCCTGACACACACTCCTGTCACAGGCAGGGAGGGAAAGATGGATCTGCTGTGCCAAGAGGTTGGGAATCGCCGTGGGGACGTGGGGCTGGTGCCACCTCGTGGCTCCACCAGCAGCTGAGCCGGGCCGGACGCGCGGTGCCGGACAGCGGTGGCACGGCGCCCCTGGCACGGCGGCGGGGGTCCTGCGTGTACCCACCTGGATGAGACCCCCAGCCACGGGAGCGACCCCACCGCAGCCACCTCATCCCCGGAGCGCTGGGAATGGCCATAAATGCAACCCCGGCCGCCACCCGCCGCGGTCCGGGTGAAGGTGCCGCCCTGGCGCGCTGTCTCCGCTCGGCACGGCCGCGGTTTCCGCCCGCGGGTGCCGCTGCTGCGAGCGCAGTTTGAGTGAAATACTTCGCAAAACACGAGTGGAGCCAAGAGCAGCAGCGAGGAGGCCGAGTGTCAATGGCTGAGACACCGCGGCTGTGCCTGTGCTGCCGCACCTGGATTTCCCCGTGTTACTAACCCCACGTAGCTTTTGGGTTTTTAAGTTTGTTTTTTTTTTTGTCTTCTCAGCAAGTAAACACCGCCGCGCCAGGCAGAGAAAACCACAAATCGCTTTTCATCTCCAGTTCTGTCCCAGATAAGGCCCGAGGCGGCGGCGTGGCCCCACGGGAAGGGGCTGGGGGGGCCCCCATGGATCACCTCCTGCCTGGCTGCGTCCTCCACAGCGCCATGGATTGAACCTCGGCTCTAAATCCTTGCTGTAATCTGCCCGGGTCAGGCGAGGAAAAACCATCTCAGCCCTGCTGCTTTGTGCAGTTATTTTCATTTTTAAATGTTTGTATTTATTTTTTTAATCTGGCTGGGGTTTTTTTTCTTTCTTTATTTTTTGCACTTTTTTTTTTTTTTCAGGTAGCTGGTGTTTGGTGCTGGGGCTTTTTGCTTCCCCACCAGGATACTGGTTCCAGGCGTAGCAGCCGGCTGGGATGAAGCTCTGCCTCTCCTCCCAGTCCAGGCATGGAAATATTCTCGATCCTGGCCAGACTCTGCAGCCGCCTTCGCTCGGGTTTTACCGCCAGTGAAAGGTTGAGGCTGGGAACTGCGTGGCCAAAACCTGTCCCGGTGCAATGCTTCACCCAGAGGCATCGCCTTCCGTGTCCTGGAAACCAGAAACCCCCCTGAAAGTGCCGGTGCGACCGTGAACCCACGGGCTGGGCACTCAGCATCCCACACCGACACTCCACATTCCAAGGGACACCCCGGGCCCCTTCCTGCCGCCCATCCCCGCTGCTCCAGCCTGGTGACGGCTACGGCACCGACCGCTCCGGCGAGGGATCCCATCCTTCCTCATCCCTGATGATGATGGGTTTGTCGGAGATGAGCAGGGCAATGGGGATCAGCGGCTGGTGCAGCCCCTGCCTTCCTTCCTCTTCCTCTTCCTCCTCCTCCTCCTCCTCTCCGGGTGGGTGCCCGGTGCAGCTGGCGCTGCCAGGCAGTGGAGATCCCACCGGGCTCAGCATCTCCTGCCTGCGGTAGGCGAAGGGCAGCTCCCCCCCACAGCCCGGCGGGGACACCACCGCTGCCGCCGGCTTTTCCAGCGCGGGGCCGGGCTGCGGCAGGTCGGGGTGTGGCACCGCAGTCCGGGTGCCCGTGTCAGTCGTCTCCTCGCTGGGATCCGGCTCCGTCAGCAGCAGCTCGGCTGGGTTGAACCTCTCCGAGGGCTCCAGGAAGCCCGTCCGGGCCTGGCCCTAAGGGTTGGGTGGGTTTGGGGTGGAACGTCCCGTGCCAGGGCTGTGCATGGGCGTTTGGGGCTGTGGGATCTGGCCCTTCCTGCACCTTACACCTCACCTGGCTCATCTCGCCGGCAGAGAACTGGATGGCTTTGGTGCCCACGGGCTTGGGAAGGGGTGGGAAGAGAAGGCGGCGAGCCCTGGGAAGGGAGTGGTTGGTGAGGGGGTGGGCAATGGTGGGGGTGGCCTGAGCGGCTTTGGGGACGAGGGTGCTCCATCACCTCCTTTTGCTCAGGTGGTAGATGGCAGCTGCGGCGGGGAGACCGAGCAAGATGCTCAGGTACTTCAGGCTGCCTCTCGTCGCTGCTCCCTGGGGACCTGGGGATGGGCACAGCTGGGTGGTGACCTTCCTGCCCCCAGCAGGGACACAGGAGACGTTTTGGGGTGAGGGCGAGAACACAGTGGAGAAAGCACCCCACGGGGAGTGGGGAGAGCATGGGGTCTCAGCCGTTACCCAGCGCCTTGGTCTGGAAGTGCCACCATGCCCTGCAGCTCCCCTCGCCGTCCTCTGTCACCTCCCAAACACCCACCCTGTAGGCTGTGCCAGGCTGGAGGTTTTGGAGGGTGTAGTTTGATGCCGTGGCATCCACTTCACTGTCTGGGCAAACAAAACCGAGTGTGGGGCAGCCTGGCAACTGCCTGTGGGCAGCACCCTCCTCCTGCCCCACGGGGATCGGGGTGTCCCACTCACAGGTCACGTTGTTCCCCTCGGCCGCGTGGCAGATGCGGTACTTGGCCAGCGCGCCGGGACAGGCGGCTCGTGGGGACGGCTTCCACTGGAGGACAACGGCGGCATCTGCGGTGCTGATGCCGATGGGCACGGCCAGCGAGTCTGCGTGCAAAAAAACGGGGGATTATTTCAGGAACGCCCCTTCTGGAGCGGAACCAGGTGCAGACGCCCAGCTCCCGCACGCACCGTTGCTGGCGTAGTGGTGCCACAGGGCGAAGGTGGCCCAGCCCCGCTCTGTGTCCCAGCCGTGCACGGCGAGGCGGTGACATCCCGGCCCTGCCAGCGCTCCTGGGGAGGAACCGGGGGTGCTGGTTAGACCCTCTGGCCCCGGGTGGGGGGACAGCGGGGGGCTTGGGGCGCTCCCTGCCTCTCTCCACGTGGATGCTGTTGGCAGGGAATTTCTTCTGGATGCAGACGCCCTGTTTTGGGGGCTCTGGCGGTGTCTGCTGCTCGAAGCAGAAGGCATCACCAGGGACCGGCGCTTCCCACTGCGCAGTCACGGTGCTGCCGGCCACACTGATCTCCTTGAAGCTGAGATCTGTGAGGAAACAGGGGATATTCGGTATAACTGGAAAAAACAACACCCTGAGGGCTGCCGGGGGAGCTCAGCACTCCTAGAGGGCCGGGTACCTGCGCGCTGCTCTGCCGGCACACGGAGCTGCCCCGCCGGCCCCGGCCCCGCGGCGTTGACCGCAGTCAGCAGGATTTCGTATTCAGCCCCGGAGAGGGTGAGGTTGTGCTCTGTCACCTCCCAGCCCAGCACCACAGTGTCCTCCTCATCTGACTCTGCACAGCCACACGCCAACATGCGGACGTCCAGCTTGTAGGTGACATCCCTTTGCTCCTTGAGGACTGGCTGGGGAGGAAAAGGGGGTGACTCGGGGGAAGAAATGGTGGGGGGACACCCAGGAGGGCCCCCAGTGACACCACCGTACCTGCCAGCTCAGCCTCAGCACCCGCTGCCCATCTCTCCCCAGTTTGCCCAGTTGGTGGCTCAGCACCGGGCTCCCCAGGATTTCTGCAGGAGGAACAAACCTGACTGAGCTATCAATGTTTTTGGGAGCTCTTGGGATCTCACCAGGCTCCTCTCCTGTTCCTCACCCTCGGGAACAGAGATGTTGCTGCTCCAGTCACTCCAGTAGCTGCTCCAGTGGGGAGGTTTGTGCCGGAGCTGGACCACGAAGGTGCCATTTATCCCCAGGGCACAGGTCACTAGAGAGGGGTGGCAGGGTCAGGTGGGGGGTGACCCCTCTTTTCCCCAGCTTTTGGCCCTCATGGGGTGCTGGGCATGGAGCACAGGGCAGAGCACCCCACCAGGATATGGGAGCACCCCTGGGAGATGCTTGTCCCCAACACTCCCACAGGATATACCAACCTGAATCATCTTCACCTGTCACCATCACAGTCTCACATGTCACCTGCAGAGAGAACCAGGGATGGAGACCCCCACCCAGTAAAAACAGTATTTTACTGGGACATCAGCGCTGCCCTCTGATCCCCAAACGTCCCAGGAGCTGGGAGAGCCAAGTGGAGTGCAGAGGACATGGTGGCCCTCAATCCTGGGACCTTCCCAGCAGCCACTGAGAGGGGCGGGGGGTCCCCAGCTGTGAGAGCTTCGCTGGGGACAAGCATCCGGATTTGATCCGTTGTCGTCATTAGTATAATCTGGGGTTTTGTCTGTGTAATCCCTGAGAATCACGGCCTGATCCTGTTATGGGCAGCAGCAGGATCCCATGGCCGGAGGACAAGGCAGAGCTGATAACACAGCGAAACAGATGGGACACAGCTGGGTTTGGGGGGGGCACAGTGACATCACTGAGCCCCCACGCTCCCTGGGCTGCCCTGATGCTCCTGACTGTCCTGTCAGTCACTGCCAGCCCCAGCAAACAGCATTTTTACCTGTGTCCAGCTGCTGTCTCCCACCCTCCAGAAGCGAGCCTCCCGCTGCGGCGGCTGCTCCAGGCCGTGGCACTCTGGCCGTGGCACCCGCACCCTCAGCTGGCCGCCAGTCTTGGAGAAGGGCATCCCACTAGGAGGTGGATCCAGTTTGACTGGAAAGATGAGGAGGTTTTGGGTGGTCTGGCAGTTATTAGTGCTGGTGCTGGCTGCCAGCCAGGTCCCAGGGGCACTCACCAGCCTTGCTGAGGTGAAGGGTGCGGTTGGGGGTCCTGTGGACCTGGTCCCCCCAGCGTGCCTCCACCCAGGCCGTGGTGTTCTCGAAGATGTACACGTGGCGATGCGGGGTGCTGTAGCTGGTCGCCGTGCCCACCTCAAACTGGAGGCACCGTTTGCGCTTCTCGAAGCTGGGGAGGGAGCGGGCACACGGTGGGATCCGGGACACATCCCATGGGCTCCCCCTCCCCGCCGCCCTGCCCAACTCACCACAAGTTCAGGGTGTAGGAGGTGTTGCCGGTGGGGCCGAGGGACGGCCAGGAGCAGTGGAAAGGCTTGTGGGTGTTGCATTTCTTCCAGCAGGAGACTCCGTGGGCTGCGACGGTGCCTGCGGGACGGGGCAGTGGCTGGAGGCTCCTGCATCCCAAACTCCATCCCGTGCACGGAGGGAGCAGTGGTGCGGCTGCTGCCTGCTTGCCGTGTTGCTCAAGTGGGGAATCAGAGCAGCTGCACCAGCGACTTCACCCCAAACCCCCCGTGTTCCCCCTCCCCAGTGATGCGGCGCTGGCTGGTGCCACTCGCCCCGGCTCCTGCCCGCTGCCAGCGGGGATTCACCGTCTCTACTCTGTCCCTGTGGTTTTGGGTGAGTATCTCCATCTCTCTCCGGGAGCTCCCCAGGTCTTATCGCCCCCGAATCATTCATTGAAAGTCTTCTGAAGTTATCTCTCATCTCGCAGCACCGCAGGAGCACTTACCGCCCTGAGCCAGCGCCGCCAGCGCCGCCAGCAGCCACCCCAGCATCGCCCACCCGGGATGTCCCACACCGGATCCGGTGCTCCGCTGCCCTTCCTGGCTCCCAATCCCCCGGCACCCCGTGGGTGCCCCTCTCGGGCGTGGCGGCAGCCCCTGTGCTCAGCTCAGCTTCCCGCCCTTGGGGTTTCCTCTTCTGCTCAGAGTGAGCCGTTCCCAGGCAGGGCAGAGCCCCAGACGTGAGTGCGCGCCCAAGTTTTACCAAAAACAAAAGAGAAAGCAACCAAAATATCCCCTTTTTTTTGCCGGCACGGCTGCTGGGATGAGGCCACCCCTGCCCCGCGGCTGCACCGCGTGTCCCGGCCGCGCCACGTGCCCCGGCACAGCGAGAAGCGCAAGGTAAGCGAAAGATGAGTCTTGGGGTTTTTGGTTGGGTTTTTTTTCTCTGCACACAGCGCTTTCTTGGTCCTCTGCCCGTAACCGGGTGCATCTCCGGTGGCTGCTCCGAGGTTGGGGTTCTATGGGGTATTTTTTTGGGGGGGGGGTCTGTTGTGCTTGTCCCCAGAGCCACTCATTCCCTGCGCCGCGAGAACAAAGCCCCAGTGAGGCAGGAGAGCGCGGTGGCACCGGGGCACCAGAGCCGTGTGACGGGGCGGGTGACCCGGGACGGTGGAGCCGGCTGGCACCGAGGGCCGCGCACAGAGTGCCCTTGTTCCCACAGAAAGCGGCCCCTTGTGCGGCACTCGCTCGGGGCCGGAGGGCGGCGGTGGCGGGAGTGTCCCTGTGCTGGGACAGCGTGGGCACGGCGGGGCTGCGGGCACGGAGGATCCCCTGGCACCTCCTGACTCCCCGTGTGTCCTCCCTGTGTGTCCCCTCTCCTGCCCACCCGGGTGTGCCATGCCAAACTGAGCCGTGCCGTGCCAAACTGAGCCATGCTGGGCTTTGCCGTGCCTCAACAAACTGGGCTGGACTGGGCTGGACTGGGCTGTGCCATGCTGAACCAGGCCGTGCTGTGTCACACCAAGCTATGCCTTGCTGGACCGTGCCGTGCCAGACTGGGCTGTGCCACGCCATGCTGGACTGTGCTGGGCAGTGCTGCCCCAGGCCATAAGCAGCTCTGTGATGTGCTGTGCCAACCAGGACAGACCTGGGCTGGACCACACCAACCTCCCACCGCACGCCCTGCTGTGCCACCCACAGGCCTTGCCATGCTGGGCTGTACCATGCCAGGCAGACTGTGCCAGCCCCAGGCCATCCTGTGTGTGCCAGAACTGTTGTGCTGGGCTGTGCCAAGCCAGAAAGGCTGTGCCAAGCCAGAAAGGCCATGCCAGGCCTGGGCTGTCCCATGCTGTGCTGTGCAGGCCCCACGCTGTGCTGTGCCACGCTGTGCCATGCTATGCTGTGCCATGACGTGGCAGACTCTGCAGTGCTGGGATGTGCTGAGCCAGGCAGACTGTGCCAAACCCAGAATGTACCGTGCCCTGTCAGCCCCACATCCTGCCATGCTGTGCCAGTCCTGTGTCATGCCACCCCCGTGCCATATGCTGTGCCAGCCCCATGTTGTGCCAGACCCATGCCATTTCAGCCCCATGCCATGCCAGCCTCATGCCGTTCCTGCCTGATGCTGTGCTGTGTCATTCCAGCCCTGTGCCATGTGGGTCTCATGCCATGCTGTGCCATCCCCCGGCCATGCCAGCTCCATGCCGTGCCGTGCCTTCATGCCGTGCCGTGCAAGCCACATGCCGTGATGTGTCAGCCCCATGCCATGCTAGCCTCATGCCAAGCTGTGCCAGCCCCATGCCGTGCCAGCCCCATGCCGTGCCATGCCAGTTCTGTGCCGTGCCAGCCCTGTGCCATGCCAGCCCCATGCCGTGCTGTGCTGTTCCAGCACCATGCCATGTGGGTCCCATGCTATGCCGTGCCAGCCCCATGCCGTGCCGTGCCAGCCCCATACCACGTCAGCCCCGTGCTGTGCCAGCCCCGTGCCGTGCCAGCCCCATGCTGTGTTGTGCCAGCCCTGTGCCGTGCCAGTCCCATGCCGTGCCGTGCAGTGCCGTGCCAGTCCCGTGCTGTGCCA
This sequence comes from Gymnorhina tibicen, assembly GCA_013399875.1. Lineage (NCBI taxonomy): Eukaryota > Metazoa > Chordata > Aves > Passeriformes > Artamidae > Gymnorhina > Gymnorhina tibicen. The sequence goes on from VXAZ01001214.1 coordinate 527,785, forward strand.
GCTCCATGCAGTGCCGGCCCCGTGCCGTGCCGTGTCAGCCCCATACCGTGCCAGCCCCGTGCCGTGCCAGCCCCGTGTCGTGCCAGCCCCGGGCCCGGTGCTGATGCGCGTCCGGTGACGCGGCGGGGCCGCTGGGCGGCGCCCTGGGAGCACCGGCGGGGCGGACCGGGCGCACCGGGCGGAGCGGGCGCA
>VXAZ01001214.1:534406-571717 GCA_013399875.1 Gymnorhina tibicen
GGGTGCTGTGCACTGAGGGAACACCCTCCAGATCCCGAGTGTGGCGGGGTGGGGTGGGCTGTGCAGCGTTGGGTGGGTTGGTTGGAAGCCCAGTGCCATGGGGGATGTGGGGTTTAGGGTCCCAGGGCATTAGGGGATGTTTTGGGGTGCTCTGCACCCATCCTGGGTGTGTGTGGGGTGGGGAGGGGGAGTATCCTACATGTACAAGGGGGGAAATACCCCTGTGACCTCCTGTGCCAAGGTGGACACTACTGATGGGATGGATCCCATGAGGCACATGGCCTGAACAGGGGTGAAGGTCCCCAGGGTGCCTGGAGGGGTGGGAAGGAGCAGGACTCCAGGGGGGCAAAGAACTCCCACCCTCTTTGGCAGCAGGGCTGGGGCAGCGATGGGGGGGTGCATAAATGGGGTGCAAGGGGGGCTACCCCTGGTCTCCAGCTGCAAGGCCAGGCCTGACCCAGGCAGGCTGGTGGGACGTGTTCCCGAGGAGGGGGGCAGAGCACCCGCTGAGCCCCCCAGGTGCGGGTGCTGGAGGCTGGGACCTCCACCCCGCAGGTTTGGGGTGCTGTAGCTGGCTCAGGCTTAAAACCCTCCCAAGGCTTTGTGTAACAGGGGTGTTTAAGCCAGTGCGGAGGCAGAGCAGAGAGATTCCCATTGTCGGTGTCTCTCAGTGTCAGTGTGAGCTGGCACAAAGCAACGCTGTTGCTTAGCAAATGTATCCATCCCATCCCATCCCAGCCCGGGAAGGCGCCTGCCTCACCTGGGCTGTGGGAATTCCTGCTGCAGGCGCACGAGGCTGGGCGAAGAGGGACCTTAATAATTAGGAAAATAATTAAGAAAAGGCACTGGATGGGGTTTTCCAGTCTGGGGTGGCTGAGCCGGGGGGGCTCTGGGAGAGATGTGTAATTGGAAAGATGATCTAGGCAGTCATCTGTCTCCAGCTGAGCATGATGAGGCTGTAATTCTCATGAAGGGCAGAGGATTTGCTCCTCTTTCATTGGGATTCCTAGAATCCACGGTGAGGACCGCTCTGGCCTATTTAACAGAAAGCATATGATGTTATTTAGTGGGATTAAGAGGTTTGAGGGATCCTAATTTCCCGTGGGGGGATGCGGAGATGGCCGGCGCAGGGCAGGAGAGCCAGAGGGTCGATGCTGACGGGGTTCTCCTTCTCCTTGGATGCTGCCCGTGGCTGTTCACACCTCAAATACCACAGGAAAACAGCCCCAAACACCACAGGAAAACAGCCCAGCAGACCTAACAGGTACAATTCCCTACCCACCACCGGGAACCCGCAGCACAGGGACGTGCAGGGATGCACCCCAGGGTGCCGGGCAGTTTCCTGAGGCTTTTTTGCAGTGCAAAGAAATAAATAAGTCTATACCCAACTTGTTACCCTGTGGTTCCCTTTGAGGACTTGGGATTTTGCTCTTGGGAGGTGCCTGATGTGTTGCTTGGTGCTCCAGGGTTCATAAGAGCACCCACAGTGCCAGGCTTTTGGCTGGGGTGGGATGAGGGGCCAGAGCGAGGATGTGGTGGGGTCTGTGCCAGGCAGCGTGTTGCATTTCACCACCCAGACCCTGGTCCTCATCCCAGCCGCATTCCAGCCCTCTCCCAGCCCCATCCCTGGAGGCAGCCAAGTTCAGCGCTGTCACAAGGCACGGAGGACAAATGTCACAGAGAAACTCGGGATGCAGCTGCTTGGTTCAGTGGGTTTCAAAGTTAGACATGAATTTATCCCACTGGAAAGCAATTTTTTTTTCCAGGACGTGGTGATCCATGGCACTTCCCCAAATCTCCAGGCACGTTAGAGCTGTTGGGGATATGGAGCCATCGAGGAAGGGAGCTGGGAGCACAGACGCGTGCTCTCAGTCACGCAGCAGGAGCGGAGCCGCCCGCTCTGCCCTTTGAGATTGCTCCTGTTCCCTTATCACCGCCCGACCCCACCCTGCTCCCGCCACCCCGCACCCACTTTGTCCCAAACCGGCTGTTTTCTGCCTCGGATTCACCTGCCTGCAGCGCCCGGCGCCGGGCCGGCATCTGGCACATGGCGCTCTGCTGTCCCGGGAACTTTTGGGGGCGGATCCCGCGGGAGAGGAGCGGGAACTGCAGCGCCTTTGTGCACTTCGCTGCCCGGCCCTCGGTGCTCCACTGCCCTGACCCCGAGCCGCCCATCCCCGCTCGCCCAGGTGCCGGCAGAGCCACTTGCCAGTTGAGACCTCAGCGTTGTGCAGCCGCATCCTGCCCTTCCCCGAGCTCCAGGGAGGCGCCCGCGGGAAGCTCCCCGGGGAACCGATCGTGGTACCCAGCCTGAGCTCAAGGAATGTTGGGACACCGCTCTCAGGCACGGGGCGGGATTGTTGGGGTGTCCTATGCAGGGCCAGGAGTTGGGCTCGATGATCCTTGTGGATCCCTTCCAGCTTCAGGATATTCTGGGATTCAGTGGAGCTGCCAGGTTCTGCTCCGTGTCCTGCCTCCGGACATCCCGCGCCGAGGCCGGGCGCTGGTGCGGTGCCGGCAGGCGCTGGGAGATGCGGGTTCCTCCTCACAGGCAGCCTCCCGACGGGTGACACACGATTTTGCTCCAGGCTTTGGGCTCACACTGGCTGTCACACACGTTCCACATCCCTTGAAACAAGTGCTGGATGGCAGCGGCAGCGCCACAGCCAAGGCAGCCTCAGCACGAGCCGCGCGGGAGGTGCTGACAGCGATTTTCCACTCCATTTTTGGTACCAAACGTGCAATTAGGTGATGCAGGCAGAGCGGGCAGCAGCCCCAGCGCCTGCCATCGGGGCTCGGCAGCTCGTCTGTGCCCTGGGGCTTGTTTGTAGCCCGAGGTTTCCGTGCGGGAAGGATGGGAACCAGCTGTAGATGATGTGTCGGGCGGAGGGGGGTTACAGTGGCGCAAGATGGTTGTGGGAGCCGAGGGTGGAGCGCGCGGAAACAGGAAACGTCGGCCTCGCTCTGTGTCACCATTACTGGAACTTGCTTCACCAAAGGTTTGTTTTCACTTCCAAAATGAAACCGAGGGAGGAGAGGTGAGCCCCTCGTCCCCCGGGCTGTCCCCCTCTGCAGGACACAGGCGCACCACGGTCCCTGTGGCAGGGCTGGCAGTGAAGCAATGCCAGAGCTGGCAGCTCTTTGCAGCCCTCCTGGTTCCTAAACCTCTTCCTGTGCCACTGCGGTGGTGGGGCAGGGCTGCTCACGCTGCCTCAGTTTCCCATCCGGCACATGGAGCCGGCAGCAGCCGAGGCTGTGGGTGCTGGGCTGTGAGTTCGCAGCTCTAACTGGGGTTCAAGCCTGTGTTTAAGTGAGAAAATCAAACACCGGAGGCAGGAAAGAGAGTAGGGCTAGATGGGATATTGGGAAGGAATTGTTCCTGTGAGGGTGGGGAGGCCCTGGCACAGGGTGCCCAGAGCAGCTGTGGCTGCCCCTGGATCCCTGGCAGTGCCCAAGGCCAGGCTGGCCGGGGCTTGGAGCACCCTGGGACAGGGGAAGGTGTCCCTGCCCATGGCAGGGGTGGAACAAGATGATGTTGAATTTCCCTCCCAACCCAAACCATTCTGAGATTCTGTGATTCTAGGAAGGGATAAATGTTCAGGGAGGGAAAGGTTTCTGTCTCCCCCCATCATCTGAGGTGCTAAGAGGAAAGTTCTGAGCCCTCCAGGGTCATTGCAGCTCCAGGTGAGCTCAGAGCAGTCACAGGATGTGTGTCCTGGGGGGACACCCAGAGACCTCTCATCCTGAGTGCAGGGAGGTGCAGAGGAGGGGTTTGGGGGGCCCCAAGCAGCCTCCCTGGTGGCTGAGACCTTCAAAAGAGTTGGGGCTCCTGGTTTTAGCCCCACTAAACCAGAGCAGGAGGAGCCCTGCAGCAGGGAGATGCCAGAGGGAGGTGAGGGGTGCTCTGACCACACATGCAGGGCTTTGTCCATGCGTGTGGAGCTCTGCCCATGTGTTTGGAGCTCTGACCACACGTGCAGAGCTCTGACCATGCCTTGCTGGCGCTGGCTGTTCATCAGTGCCTTGTACATCCACCTGGAGGGACCTGCTGTGAATCACTGTCCTTTACACCCTGCGTGCCACATCTGCCACTCGCTTCTGGTTTTGGGGTCCGTGGGGAATCCCTTCGCTCCCAGTTCATCCCCTCAGTGCTGTGGGTGTTTGTGGCTGGGGTGTGATGTTAAACGATGCCCTTTAATTAGCAGCATCTGTGTGGGTTCCTGTTCCCAGCTTGGTGAGGAAACTCGGTGTCTTTGCGGAATCTGCAGCCTGAGGAAGCGGAAACAGAGGAAGGGGAGGGTTGTCCTCGTGCTTGAGCTTCTGCTCTGTGCCGTGGATATTCGCAGTTTCCTCTTGGCAGAGTGAAGGAGAACTTAAATGGGCCCATCACGTTTTAAACGGGGCTGAAATGTGGGAGTGGGGTACGACAGGAGTGGGGCTGCAGCAGTGGGAATTTTCGAGGCTGAGCCACTCTTGCGAGGCAGCCTTGGACTCAGGGCTGAAAGGAAAGGAAAAACAAAATTCCTGTGAAGATTGAAACCTTGTGAGCTGGGAGGGTGGGAACGGAGACGGGGATGTGAAGACACAGCGCTTGTGGATGTGGCCTTGCCGAGATGCTTTGTGGGATGTGGTACCAGGATGGGATTTTTTGGGGAGTTTTGGGGTGCCAGGGTGCTGGTGCTGCTTTTCACCCGGTGCTGGTGCACGTGGCTCCCTCCTGCTGCTGGACAGAGCACGGCCCAGCCGGGGCAAAATTCCCACAAATTCCTGGTGACACTGCAAAGTCTCAGGGGGTTGGGACTGTCCTCTCTGCTGTGACATGGGGACCACCAAGGGCAGGGAGATTTATAGGAACTGGGGGCATTTTCCATGCAACGGAGCAGGTCAGGTTGTGGCCGCTTGGCATTTCCATCACTTCCTCCTTTTACATCCCTTTTTCTCTTCCTGCCCTGGGGCTGTTGCCCAAGGGGCCGCCTGCCTCTGCCCTCCCCAGCAAGCCAAAACCAGAAGTGGGACCTTGACGAGACAGTTCTTTGTTAAAAATAACCCTGTCAGCCCCTCTCCAGCAGCGCCGGGCCTGGGGATGGATCTTCCCCGCGGCAGATCCGTAATCAGTGGGGTGACAGCAGCCGTGTTCCCTGGCACAGGAATTCACGTGCAAGCAGATCCTTACGTGCCTGAGCCCGTCCGGCTCTGGCTGTCATTGATTCCCTAAATTAATTCCCTCTTTTCCTTCCCCAGTTGCCGAAGCAGCAATAGGAAGAGCTTAGTGGTGGGCACCCCCTCTCCGACCCTCTCGCGGCCTCTCTCCCCGCTCTCCGTGCCAACAGGTAAGGGATGGGTTCAGCATCTCCCAGCCCAGCCCAGCGGATGGGTTCAGCATGTCCCAAAATTACCCGAATATTTTGGAGGGCTTCAGCACCCTATTAGCGGCAGTGGACTGGCTCCTGCTGCCAGGTGCCTTTTCCAGGGGGGAAAGAGGTTGGGAAGTGACTTAAACACTCTTGCCCCTGAAGGAGCAACCCAAAGCACCCCTGGATGTTGTATTGGGGTGGGTTTCAGGGTGAATTTTCCCCCTTTCTCCCTGCAGCAGGGAGCAGTCCCTTGGACAGCCCACGGAACTTCTCCGCCAGCACCTCCATCAACTTCCCCTTCGCTCGCAGGTGAGCTCCCAACCCCAGTCCCAGAGCAGTAAATATTCACCAGTAAAGATCATTCCCCCACCAGGGAACCGTTCTGTTGATCTCAAGTGACTTGTTTTGCTTTTACTTTTGCTTTTCTTCTGCCTGGTTTCTGGCCTGGTGGTGTTCGCTCTGCCACGACTGGTTCCTCCCACCACCCCAGCCATGCTCCTCGGACTGACAGGCAAGTACCAGGGCTGGGCAGGGGCTGCATTCTGGGGAGGTGTCTGCTCCACATCATCAGGGACCTTCTTTTCTAAGTGTTCAAGGCCAAGCTGGACAGGGCTTGGAGCAACCTGGTCAAGTGGGAGGTGTCTCTGCACGTGGCAGGGAGTGGGACTGGGTCTTTGAGGTCCTTTCCAATGCAAGCCCATCTAGGAATCTGTGATTCTTTGTTTGCATCCCTGGGTGGGAAATTTTGCACCAGGACTGGGCTCCCTGCCGCTCTGGGAGCAGAAAAATCTCTGTTCCCATCACATCACCCCTGGCCACGTGTTCAGCCCCATCTCGGACTCTGAGTGCTCCTGATGGATTCTCAGAAGAGTCTGGGAATGGATGCTCATCCAGGTCCCCAGAGGCAGATCCCGCTGCATCCCCTCCCCAGCCTACGCCACTCCAGATGCAGCCACCAAAACCCCGTTTAGCTAATTAATTAATTGCACGCATGGAGGGCGGGTGGCTGATTTTAACCCATCGATCGTGGCATGGAAAAACGCCGGAGGCTCTCGGGTGGTTTGCACGCTTGTAAAGGAGGGAACAGCCAGGCTGTGGGGTCAGGAGTTTGCGAGTGCTGGAGCTGGATGTGGCACCCTGCCAGCTCCTGCTGTCCTTGACCCCGCACGGGAAATGGCAGTGGGAGGTGAAGGGCCTCGTCTTGACCTGGACGTGTCCCCATCCCTCGGAAACATCTCCAAGAGGAAGCATTCGCCTGCGTATGAGCGGTTCCCTTCCTGTTTATGGCCAGGCTCTGCTCCCCGGCGCCTGCTGTCTCAGGATGGGTCTTTGAGAATCCCAGTTTCTCACCAAGAAAACTCCCAGCAGGCTGAATTTTGCTCTTATTAAAAATCAGATTCTCACAAGCGGTTTTTTTTTTTTGCCCTGTCTGAAATGGGTTCGAGGGAGCCCCAGCGCTGTCCCTTCGCAGTGACCCTGCTGGCTGCCACTGTCCCTGCACACCGTGGCTGCAGCGCAGCCCCCCACACCTGCAAACCCCTTATTTCACCCAGTTTCAGTCCATTCTGAAACAAGGTTTCAGGGCTTTATTCCGCAAGCCACGGCTGTGTCCTGCTCCACGGCGTTTGGCTCTGATGTTGTTGATTTGCATTCAGATGTTCGGGTTTTTCCCCTGTGTGTGATGGTCACGTTTGCACTCGCAGGGCTGATGGCAGAAGGTGGTCACTGGCTTCGTTACCCTCCTCTGGCTATGGGACCAACACCCCCAGCTCCACGGTCTCGGTAACATTTACTTTCTCATGCTAGCAGATAAGATCCTAAAACCCCACGATTTTTGGTGAAATGCCTCCCGAGCCCCGCGGTGCTGGGTTCTAAAGGACCATGTGCTTTAGCTGCATCCTGCTTCCCAAATGAGCTTTTAAGGAAGTCCTAGGGCTTGGCTGAGGGCTTGCAGCATCCCTGGGGGTTACAGTGTCCCTGGGCATTACAGCATCTCTGGGTTAACTTCATCCCTGGGGTAACAGCACCCCTGGGAGTTACTGTGCCCTAGGGTTACAGTGTCCCTGGGGTTACAGCATCCCTGGGCATTAGAGCATCCCTGGGAGTTACAGCATCCCTGGGAGTTACTGGGTTACAGCATCCCTGGGAGTGCCCTAGGGTTACAGTGTCCCTGGGAGTTACAGCATCCCTGGGAGTTACTGTGCCCTAGGGTTACAGTGTCCCTGGGAGTTACAGCATCCCTGGGTGTGACAGGACTGAGCTGCCTGGGATGCTGGAGTTACAAGGGATGGGGCTCAGTGGAGCCAGACGGAGTGGGAGAACGACAGAGTTTGGGCTGGGAGCGGGCACTGCAGGCCTCCCGAGACTGCCCCTCTCCGCATTTCACACTCCCGAGCCCAGACCATGCCGCCTGCCAGTGTTTCCCACCTCCTAAGAGGCTCCAAGGGATGCATCCCTCACAGGCTTGCTGGTTCCCGCCCCAGCACCGGGAAGCACGGAGCCATCCCCTGATCTCCTGCATCCCTCTCTCTCTTCCCAGTCATCTTCATCCTCCCAGGAGCGCCTGCACCAGCTGCCGTACCAGCCCACCCCCGACGAGCTGCATTTCCTTTCTAAGCATTTCCGCAGTACGGAGAGCGTCACGGACGAGGAGGGCAGGCACTCGCCCTGCCTGCGCCCACGATCCAGGAGCCTCAGGTGGGGCACCCACGGTGGGAAGGCACCCACGGAGCTGCCAGGACAATACACTGGGTGCTGGCACATCCTCTGCCCTCTCACGAGCTGTTCCTGGGGTTTCCCGATCCTGCTAAGCCTGTCCCAAACCCTGATATGGGTTTGCTCCTTGCAGGGAAGTGGAGAAATTTTGGCTTGAAGATTGTAGGTGCCCCATCCCGGGAAATATTCAAGGTCAGGTTGGGTGGGGCTCTGAGTGACGTGGTCTGGTGGAAGGTGCCCCAAACAATTCCATGACTCTGTGATCCTAAGCTCCATGGGCATTCAGGTTGGGTTCTCAGCATCTTCTCAGCTGTTGGGATGTGGCACTGCTCTCCTGGCAGCAGGCAATACCTGTGTCCTGGGGCTGAAGCTGGAGAAAGTGGGATTTGTTCCACAGTAGTTGGTTTGCAGCCTCCTCGCAGTTGTCTGAATGATTTTGGTGGCGAGGAGGGGACCACCAAGCAGAAGCCCAAGCAGTGGCCATCCTTGTATGACTGACCTGCTGTTAAAAAATAAAAATCCCATTTCTGGGCTTGAATCAGAAAACATCACCTTTGTATTCTGGGGCTGGTCTTTGCCTCTGCAAAAAAACCCACAAGGAGTGCAGGTGAACGGGCATTTGTGAGAGAGGAAAATTCGGAGGGAGCATCAAGCCAGTGGCCACAGCATTGTGTGAGCTGACCCTCAGCTGGACCTGCTGAGCTCCACGTTGCTGCTCCAAGACCACACCCTGTGCAGTGAGCCACCCACATTGCCCAGCACCAGAAGCTTGTACTTCTTGCAGGGGATGTTTTGGTTAAATCCTCTTTTCCCTCTGGAAAATCTCCTGACCCTCTTTGCTACCAGAGGCAGACCCACAGCCCGGCGTGTTGCCGGCCGAAATTTCATTAAAAGCAGATTAATTATCTGACAGGGGTTTGTAGGTGGCGAGGTTTTCACTGAGGAGATGCCAGCTCTGCAGCTGGCACAGCAAAGGCTGGGGCAGGGCTGGGGCTGGTTTTAATCACCACGGTTATTATTTTATAGTGGTTAATGAGTTGCTGGCTGCTCCTGTGACTTGCTTTGCATAATGGGATCACCAGGCAGAGCCCTGGGAGGGGCAGTGTTGGGTGAGGGAAGGAGGAAAACTGTGTTTAATGAAGGTTTCTGTGTCCACCCCGAGGTTTGGTTGGGTTTTTGTTTGCTGGTGAGCCACAAAAAGGGCAACGATGGTGAGAAGCTGTGGGATCCAGAGGAAGGAAAGGATGAGCTCGTTCTTCACAGTCAAGTGGCTGATGGAACAGCCTCTCAGCTCTGGATTTCCAAGTGGCTTGTGTTTGGGGACCTGGGTCTGTGGGCAGTTAAGCTTCCCTAGACCACATCCCAGGGACCTCCAGTGGGAGGGATGCTGCTGGGAGTGCTGGCCCAAGGCTGATGACTCCACTTGGATGAGCTTTAACCACTTGGAATCAGGACTTAGGAGGAGGGAACAAACTGCTCTGCAGAGGTAGCGACTGTTTGCACAGATGTAAATGACGTGAGCCTCGTAACAGCACTGCTTTCCTCCCTCTGCAGCCCTGGACGGACGAGCGGAACGTTCGATAACGAGGTGGTGATGATGAACCATGTCTACAAGGAGAGGTTCCCCAAGGTAACCACCAGGACCTGGGGGATGAGCGTGTTAGTGCCTCCATGGCATCCTGGCAGCACCTTCTCGAGAACAACCTCTCCTCCCTGTGGGAGTATGGAATGCATGGGTGGATCCTGGGGGGTGTTGAGGACACTGGAGACGCAATAAACCCGTGGGTCTGCCCCATCACACAAGCAGGCAGAGGTGTCTGGAGACTCTGGTGGAGCTTTTGCAGTCTGCTGGAAGCTGGGTCCCAGGTGGGGCCGTGATGTGCATGTGGATATTTGAGCTGCAGGAGGTGGAAGGATGAAATCCTGGCTGGCCAAACCCGAAGTGGGAGGTGTTAGTGTGAGATCCTGGCTGACCAAATCCAGTGCAGGAGGTAGGATGAGATCCTGCCTGGTCAAATCCCGTGCAGGAGGTGGTAGGGTGAGACCCCGGCTGACCAAACCCAGTACAGATGGTAGGATCACATCCCTGCTGGCCAAACCCACTGCAGGAGGTGGTAGGATGAGATCCTGGCTGGCCAAACCCACTGCAGGAGGTGGTAGGATGAGATCCTGGCTGGCCAAACCCATGGCATGGGGACACGTGTTCCCGGACATGACCATCCACTCTGCCTTGCAGGCCACAGCGCAGATGGAAGAGCGCCTGCAGGACACCATCACCAACTTCTCCCCGAGCAGCACCCTGCCCCTGGCTGACGGGGTGCTGGGCTTCATCCACCACCAGATCATCGAGCTGGCCCGAGACTGCCTGGCCAAGTCCCAGGGAGCTCTCATCACCTCCCGCTACTTCATGGAGCTGCAGGAGAAACTGGAGAAGATGCTCCGAGACGTGAGTACACGGCACTTCCCTGCCTGGTGCCACACCATGAGGCCACCAAGAGACACCTGGCATCTGTCTCCATTCCCGACAGGCTCAGGAGCGTTCTGAGAGCGAGGAGGTGAAGTTCATCGACCAGTTGGTGAGGAAGCTGCTGATCATCATCTCCCGCCCTGCCCGACTTCTGGAGTGCCTGGTAAGACATGGAAGCTCCTGTCTTGTCTTTCATGGTCTGTGCCAGCCTGGAGAGGAGGCAAAGCCTCCAGGATGCCCCTGGAAGTGTCCAAGGTCAGGTTGGATGGAGCTTGGAGCAACCTGGGGTAGTAGAAGATGTCCCTGCCCATGTAAGGGAGTTGGAATGAGATGATCTTTAAGGTCTCTTCCAGCCCAAACCATGCTGTGATTCTGTGATTTTCAGGGCTTTTTTTTTTTTTTTGGTTGATGTGCTGAATTTCTAAAGCACTCACCTTGTGCTGTGGTTCCTGATGAAATTTTCATCTCCCTTTGTTTTCCTTCCAAGGCCAACTCACAGAGCTACATTTTTTTTTCCATCACCCTTGACGTGGGGAATGACGGGGGAACGAAGCATCCAGGGCCTGTCCCCAGTTACAGGTGTCACCTGCAAGGCTTAGAGGAGAAGTTTAACTTTGCAAAATCTCTCTCCTCAACTGTGCTTGGCTTTCCCCATCCAGGAGTTTGACCCGGAGGAGTTTTACCATCTCCTGGAAGCTGCAGAAGGACACGCCAAAGTTGGACAGGGAGTAAAGACCGATATTCCCCGATACATCATCAGCCAACTGGGGCTCGTCAAGGACCCACTGGAGGGTAGGGAAGCACTTGGGCTGGTGGTTCTGAGGTCTGCAGCAGGATGTGGACTCCCAGTTTGGCCACTGGTGATCACGATTGAGCACTGGGAGGTGTCAGGGAGACCTGTAGGGCTGAGCTGGTGTTACAGCAGGGGGGTTACAGCAGCACCAGGACGATGGCCAAGTCCTTCTGACCAGCCCCACATCCCTTATTATTGCTTCCAACACGTTCAGCAAAGCAGATTAAGCTCAAAAACACTTAATCCGTGGCCCTGGGGGGGGAATCATAATCCCTGGAGAACGCAGGAACGACTATCAAAAAAGAATTATATAAATGTTTAACCTCGTGTTGAACTTCTTAACGTCATGACCTGAATTTCTCCGTACGATAGCTCGAGCAAAGCACGTGGCTAAATCCCTGTGGGGTCTCCGAGTTTGGAGGGAGAGTGGTTGGGCAGGGGGTTATTTTGGTGGGGGTCAAGCATGAAGAAAGTGAAAACCATCCCTGTCACCTGCAGAAATGGGGCAGCTGGATCACTTCGACAGCGGGAACACCATCACACCCGAGAATGATGACACCTGTGAGGTGAGTGTGGTCCCACCTGCATGTCCCACCTGCTGCCTCCAGCTTTCCCCAGCCTCACCCCACACCAGAGCTCCTTGCTGTCCTAGACTGGGAGATGTTCATTTGGATTGTCCCCAAGGATGGTTGATGTACGAAGGGGAAGATCTCACAATCCCTCATGTGGCTTCTTGAGTGGACAGAGCTCAGAGTGGGCTCTTGATCTGCAGAGCATCTTGGGCTTCTGGTCTGGGGTTTGTGACTGGAGAGGGCTCTGGCAGAAAGAAGCTTTTGGAGGTGGTACATGATGGTGCTGGGTGAATTCCTGCCTGCAGATGGGAAACATTAAAAACCTGTGTCTTCCTCAGAGCCAGCCTTCAGTCACCGTCCCGCGGAGGAAGCCCTGTGAGGGGGACTTCGAGACCATCAAGCTGATCAGCAATGGGGCTTACGGGTGAGTTGGGGAGTTCCTATCAGCTTTCTCCATCTGTAAATGACTCCAAAGCCCTCCTTGTCTGAGCCCCACGGTGTGGGGTGGTCAGTGCTGGTGGCTGGAGGACGTGTGTTGAGGTCCGGCCGTTCCTCCAGGGCCGTGTACCTGGTGAGGCACAGGGAGACGCGGCAGCGCTTCGCCCTGAAGAAAATCAACAAGCAGAACCTTATCCTGAGGAACCAGATCCAGCAGGTGTTCGTGGAGAGGGACATCCTCACCTTCGCCGAGAACCCATTCGTGGTCAGCATGTTCTGCTCCTTCGAGACGAAGCGACACCTCTGCATGGTCATGGAGTACGTGGAAGGTGAGAGCAGGACTCGGGGCTGGACGGTGCAGGGAGGAGGGGAGGATATCAAAGTCTGAGCATCAAGGACATCACCTGGACATCTCCTGCCCTGCTTTGCTCCAGGGAGCAGAGGGAAGCACGAGGAGATGCTTTGGTGATCCTGAGTCTCACCTTGATGAAGGTGGTGTCCATGGTCACCTCGGAGCGCGTTTGTGCCCCGTGCCTGGGGATCAGCTGCTCAGAGGAGCTGGCTGGAAGCCTGCTGGGCCTGCTGGCCTCGCTGCCTTCTCTGAGCCCCCTGTGTCCCCACAGGGGGGGATTGTGCCACGTTGCTGAAGAACATGGGCCCGCTGCCCGTCGACATGGCCAAGATGTACTTTGCCGAGACCGTCCTTGCCCTGGAGTATCTCCACAACTACGGCATCGTCCACCGGGACCTCAAACCTGACAAGTGAGGACGTGGGGCAGGTCTGAGCAAGGGTGGGGCTGGCTCTGGGGAAGTGAAAGCCAAGAGGGAAGGGCAGAATGGGTTTTGTTGCCCATAGACTGGTTCTGTGCTGTCGCATCAGGACCAGAGGTCCTGGGGTGCAGCTGGTCCGTCTCAGGTCTCCTCAGAAGCAAACAGCAGCGTTGTGGGGTGTCTGTCTTCTCTTGCAGTTTGCTCATCACCTCCATGGGCCACATAAAGCTGACAGACTTCGGTCTGTCAAAGATCGGCCTGATGAACATGACCACGAACCTCTACGAAGGGCACATGGAGAAGGACACGCGGGAGTTCATGGACAAGCAGGTACGAGGTCCTGCTCCACGTGGCTGACCTGCCATCACTGGGGTCTCAGATAACCTTGGGATTTGTTGCAAAGGTCCCTGCAGAGGTGTCAGCCCCTGCTTCCCACGCAGGTGTGTGGCACTCCGGAGTACATCGCCCCCGAAGTCATCCTCATCCAGGGCTACGGGAAGCCTGTGGACTGGTGGGCCATGGGCATCATCCTCTACGAGTTCCTGGTGGGCTGCGTCCCCTTCTTCGGAGACACCCCCGAGGAGCTCTTCGGGCAGGTCATCAGTGGTGAGTGTCAGGGGCAAGTTTGTGCTCCCAGCAGCCAAGGCTCGTCCTTTAACACGTGGGAAGCTTCATTCCTTCCTGTCGCACCCGGCCGAACTATGAGGAGGCTCCTCAAGCTTTGACTTCCCCCTTTGGGTGGATGCTTCCCCTACTGCAGCTCCCGGGGGACTTTCCTGCTGCCCAGAAGCGTCCAAACCCTTTCAGCCACCCCAAACCTCTTTTCCTTTTCCTTGCAGATGAAATTATGTGGCCGGAAGGGGACGAGGCTCTCCCTGCAGACGCCCAGGACCTGATCACACGGTTGCTGAGGCAGTGTCCCCTCGAGCGCCTGGGCACTGGTACGCACGGCAGCCCCCTCGGGGGTGACCTGGCACCCCTATTCCCATCAGGCTTGTGTGGCTTTGAGTCCTGCCACACTGAGAGTGCTCAGAGGAGGTCTCCTGCTTGGGGTTCCCTCCAGGAAGGCTGCACAGGGCTCCTGTCTCCAGGAAGGCTGCACAGGGCTCCTGTCCATCCTGTTTTAAGCCATTTGCCATGTGGAGGAGAGACTGTGCTGTTTGGGATGGGAGCAGGAGCATCCCAGGTCCTGCCCCGTGCCCCTGACCCGGGTTTCTCTGCAGGAGGTGCACATGAGGTGAAGCACCATTCCTTCTTCCTCCATCTGGACTGGAACGGGCTGCTGCGACAGAAGGCTGAGTTCATCCCCCAGCTGGAGTCGGAGGATGACACCAGCTACTTTGACAGTGAGGCCAAATCCATCCCTCTTCCCCCTCTGCCAATCCATTATCNCTGGCAGGAGGTGCACATGAGGTGAAGCACCATGCCTTCTTCCTCCATCTGGACTGGAACGGGCTGCTGCGACAGAAGGCTGAGTTCATCCCCCAGCTGGAGTCGGAGGATGACACCAGCTACTTTGACAGTGAGGCCAAATCCATCCCTCTTCCCCCTCTGCCAATCCATTATCCCAGCTGCACTTTGGATGCTCCCATGGGATATAAAAATCTCCTGGGTGAAGCTGGTTGCTTTACAACCCAAATCACAAAACAGAGACAATCCTCTTTCCAGGCTGCTCACCCTTGCCAACTTCCTCCCCATGAAACTCCCCTGGGATTTGGGACTGGGCTGTCACCCCACGGGTGTAGGTCCCACCTGGCCCTGCTGCAGGCAGGACGTGGGGTTTTGCAGGCAGGGTGACATCCCTGCCCCCTCTGGCTCTTGCTTTCAGCTCGCTCCGAGAGGTATCGCCACTTGGATTCGGAGGATGAGGAAACCAACGACGAGGAATCATCGGTGGAGATCGGGCAGTTCTCCTCCTGCTCCCACCGCTTCAGCAAGGTGCTCCAGTCCCTCCTGCAGCATCCAAAATGCTTTGGCACCGCAACCAGGGCAGCTGTGCCGGGCATCGGTGTCTAGGCTGACACCAGAGTGCCCAGATTCCCAAATTTCTGCTCCTTGCTGATGGCTCCTCTCCTCCTCAGGTGTACAGCAGCTCTGAGTTCCTGGCGGTCAACTCCACCCTCAGCCTCTCCTCCTCCGACCGGAGTCACTGCGATGACAAAGAGGAGCGGTGGGACCGGCACTCAGGAGATGAGGACAGGAGCCGGCCGGCGGGCACCGAGCCCCGGTGCGTGGTCAGGGGGGGCTGCACTGCTGGTGTGGGCTCTTGCCAGTGCCCAGGGCTTGTGCCAGGACCAAGGGTTTGTGCTGACATCAAGGGCTTGTGGTGGCACTGAGGGTTTGTGTTGTTTCTGAGGGTTCAGTGAGGTCAGTGGGACGTGTCCTGGGGTGCTGCAGTGGCTCAGTGCCATCCCTCTCACCCGTCTTGGGTTGTCCTGAGCCCTCCTGCTCTTCCCATGCAGCCTCCGCTCCTGGACGTCCGGCAGCTCCACGCCGTACAGCTCCCGGCACGAGCGGAGCCGCAGCCCCACCGCGCTGCCCAGCACCCTCAGCCTGGACACCATGCCCAAGTTCGCCTTCTCCTCAGAGGATGAGAGCCCTTGCGTGGCGTCCTCCAAGCCGGAGAGACCCAAGTTTGTGGTGGGAGACTCGGACGCGGGGGCCGGCGGCGCGGTGAAGCAGTCGGCGTTATCCGGTGCGTGGGCTGTGGGCACCAGTGTGGGATGCTCTGAGGGCAGCCAGGGTCCTGCATGGCACGGGGTGGCTTCTCCACATCCCCGAACTCTCCCTACTCCCCTCTGTGCAGCTGACCTCGTCAGCCTGAACCGCATCCGCCTGCGGAGCAACAGCACCGGCACCAAGAACTCGACTCCCCGGAGCCTGGAGCCGAGCGGGGGCCGTCGGCTGAGCACCCAGAAGGATGTGCCGGAGAGGCAGAGGGCCTCGCTGGGCAGCCGCGTGCCCAAATCTGCCTCCGTCTCAGCCCTGTCCCTCATCATCACATCAGGTCTGTGCGCTGTGTGGTTTGTCCTGCTGGATGGCCACTGGCACGCGGTTTTGCCAGACTGAGCCGGCTCCTTCTGCTTGCAGATGACTTCGGTGGTGGTGCCCTGATGAGCCCCATCTCCCCCCACTCGCTCTCGTCCAACCCCTCTTCCCGGGACTCCTCCCCGAGCCGAGACTCCTCGCTGGCCATCGCCAGCCTGCGGCCACCCATCATCATCCACAGCTCGGGGAAGAAGTACGGCTTCACCCTGCGAGCCATCCGCGTCTACATGGGCGACAGCGACGTCTACACCGTCCACCACATGGTCTGGGTACGTGCCCTGGGGTCTGGTGGTGCCAGACACCCCCTTTCCCAGCGGGAATATCCCAGGAGGACGCCTGCTTCCAAATAAAATCGTTGTGTTTGGGTTGCAGAGCGTGGAGGAGGGGAGCCCTGCGCAGGAGGCCGGGCTGAGGGCGGGCGATCTCATCACACACGTGAACGGCGAGTCCGTGCTGGGTTTGGTCCATCGGGACGTCGTGGAGCTGCTGCTGAAGGTGGGTGACCAGAGCCACTCTCCCAGGACATCAGTTCAGCAGCTGAGGCAGGAGCTGGTTTGGATCCGGTGCTACAGCGATTGTTTTTCCGCCCCCCAGAGCGGGAATAAGGTGGCCCTGCGGACCACTGCCCTGGAAAATACCTCCATTAAGATCGGTCCCGCACGGAAAAACAGCTCCAAGACGAGGATGGCACGGAGGAGTAAAAAGAGCAGGAAAAGGGATGGCCAAGACAGGTAGGTAAAACCGGGATAAAATGGTGTTTGTCCCAGCGTGTGGTGCACTGGGGGAATGCTCTGGATCTGCCATATCGGGGTGTCCAGTGGATCTGGTCCTGCCAGCACTGGGTTGGATTCTCTGGATCTGCCATACTGGGATGTCCAGTGGGGTCTGTTCCTGCTGCCACCAGGTCAGCAGGCTTGAGACTAACAGCTTTAAGGAGAAGCCAAAGTTATTCCTGTCCCCGCAGCAGGAGAAAATCCCTTTTCAAGAAGATCTCCAAGCAGTCGTCAGTCCTGCACACCAGCCGCAGCTTCTCCTCGGGTCTCCACCACTCGCTGTCCTCCAGCGAGAGCCTCCCGGAGTCCCCCACGCACAGCCTGTCCCCGGGTCCCACGACGCCGTGCCGCAGCCCCGCTCCCGACCTGCCCTCAGGTACCCCGGGGGGGGATATTGGCTCGGGGCAGGGCAGGATGCTGCGTGTCCCTCGGGGAGGCCGTGTCCCTGCATCCCTACAGTGACCTTTTCTCTTTGTACGGCAGATGCTGTGTCCCCTCAGAGCACCTCTCCCTCCTCCAGCACCCCAACGTCACCCGCCGGCCACGTGCGCCCCAGCTCCCTGCACGGGCT
Organism: Gymnorhina tibicen; assembly: GCA_013399875.1. Taxonomy (NCBI): domain Eukaryota; kingdom Metazoa; phylum Chordata; class Aves; order Passeriformes; family Artamidae; genus Gymnorhina; species Gymnorhina tibicen. The sequence continues at coordinate 551,909 of VXAZ01001214.1, forward strand.
GGCCCCCAAACTGGGTGGGCCGCGCTACAAAGTGGGACGTCGCAAATCCACCAGCAGCATCCCCCCCTCGCCCCTGGCCTGCACCCCTTCCTCGGCCCAGCGCCCGCCTTCCCCCCAGCGCTCCCCATCTCCGCTCCCTGGGTACCCCAAAACCCCCCATTCCTTCCAGGGCAAGACCCTGTCCCCCCCCACCATCGTCCGGCAGAGCGCCCGGCCCCGCAGCGCCGACTGCCCCCGCTCCCCCCTGCTCAAGCGTGTCCAGTCGGCCGAGAAGATCGTCACCATCCTGGCCGAGAAGAAAACCGGCGGCGGCCGCAAGCTGGGGCTGGAGATGTCCACGCTGGATGGGGAGGCCATCGGGGAGGGCGACGCGCTGCCGTACCCCGGGGAGCACGGGTACCACCCCGCCAGCTCCCGGCTGGCAGAGCGGCACGACCGGGACCAGGAGATGGTGGTGATGCGGCGCCTGAACCTGTCGGAGCGCCGAGACTCCTTCAAGAAGCAAGAGGCGGTTCAAGAAGTGAGTTTTGATGAGCAGGAGACGGCGGCAGGAGGCGAAGACGGCGGCAAGAGTGAAGAAGGGCAGGGTACGGGTGCACAGGGCGGTGGCACGGAGCCGCCGCCGAAGCTGAAGCCCAGCACGGTCCCACAGATCGCGGTGCAGGGCTCGGAGAGCGACGAGCAGGAGCCGGCGGTGGCCGAGTGGGAGTGCCAGGGCTCCTACCCCATCAGCAGCACTGAGCAGCCGAACAGCAGCATCTCCTTGCCGTGGTGGGATGGGTGTGAGCATCGGGACCGTGGCTCCCAGCAGCAGCGGAACTGCGGGGAGGGATCAAGCGCCCACTGGCAAGTGCCAGCACAGGGCCAGGAGCCGCCGGGTGCTCATCTCCCGGCTCCCCGGGGCGCGTGGAGCGGGGCCAAGCACGCCTGAGCCCCGCGCTGGCACCAGGGATGGTTCAGGCTCCCTGTGGCATCCCAGCGCCTCCCCAACACCCCGTCCTTGCGCTGCAAATCCATGAGAGAAACGTCCCCGGAGCCACTCCGGACACTGGCGCTGGCCGGGCCGGCTGTGCCCCGGCACCTCGCCCCCCTGGAAGGCTTTTTGTACTCCCTGAAAGATGCTCATATTTTTATAGAGACGCAGGAGCTTTTCTGGCAGCGGCGTTTCCCCAGCTGGGCCCCAACCTCTGTGTACAGAAAGGACTCGATGCAAATATTCCTTAATTAATTTATTACTTTTTATAAGCTAAACGGGCAGTGCAGGACTGTCGCAGGGGCCAACCCAGCTCTGGGAGTCCCAGCCTTTTCCGTGCGTCTCCCAGCTCCCAGCCCACTGTTTTCTAACCCACTCGCTTTTCCCTACTTTTTAACTTCAATTCTAGCTGGAAACACCCCGGATCTCCTAAGAAACCCATAATTCTAATATTTAAAATTAAAACAAAACCCCAAATCCATAGCAACATCCCCCACATGCTGGTGCTCCGGGCTGGGATGCAGAGGGGGGGATATTCCTCGCATATGGATCATCAGATGATGAGCATATGGATCAGTTTATAAGCTTATAGTAGATATAAAAAGGGTTTAATTGTTTTATTTGGAGATTTTACAGCCACCTGGCTCCACTGACCCTTCCAGGTGGGAAAAACTGAGACATTCCCCAGATGGGAATATTAATGGGATTTTTAGGGTCAGTTTTTGCTCTTTCTATTTCTCTGCCACCAAATCCCGTGGTGTTGGTTGGTCAGTGCACAGACACCCACAAAATCCCAATTTTTCTCTTTAAAAAAAAAAAAAAAATTCTCCCCAACCCAGTGAGCTGCCTGTGCTGCCTCACTTGTAATTTGGGAATTCCATCCCTTTCTTCCCCCCCCGTTGCTCTTTATCCAACAAACCACAGTTCAACCCAGCATTTCTCCCCCATTTCTCCCGTTTTCTGGGATGTAAAGGTTTCCATTTGTTGATGCATGTTCCGGCTTTCCCCCCTTCCTCCCCCCCCTCCCGCCGTGGTTTGGTGCCGTGGTGCTCCGAGCACCGTGACGGTGACAGGCGGACATCCCTGGTTTGCCGACCCCGCTGCCATCAGGCATCACCGTGCCCCCGGTGGATTTTTGGGCTGCGTGTTGGATTCTTTTGTGCACATGTGGTTTGTGCCAGGTTCCGTACCCCGCTTCTGCCGTTCAACCGGTGCTGTTAAACCCCCCCCAAAAACGAGCAACCAGAGCTGCTCCGTGTTTCCTTTGCTTCTCCCTCCACTCTCTGTGTTAAGGTCTTGGGAAGGCAGCGGGGTTTTGGGGAGACACCGGGCACCCCCTGCCCACTGACACAGTGGGATGGGGGGGCTTGGCTGCGCACCGGTGGCGTGGACAGGGTGGGAAGAGGATTTTTTAAATGGAAAATGTCTTAAAAGCCAAGGGGACTGTGTCTTCCTGCCCAGTGCCCGGCTCTGTTCGTACCTTCGGGAAGTTTTATGTTGGATTAAAATTGTCCCTTGCGCTGAGTGTGGTGTCCAGAGAAGGGGGGTGGCACTGGAGTGCGCAGGGCAGCGAGTGCCCGCTCTGGGGGCGATGGCAAGGGGCGAACAGGGCCATAGCACAGGTGGGAGGGGAGGGGAGGTGGCCCTGCGGTGGCACCGGGATGGCTGGCACCCAGCCTGGCTCTGGCACCGGGTCTTGACCGTGGGTGACCTCCGGGTGCCCGGAGCAGTGTCCCACAGCCCCGGTGCAGTCCCAGAGCCGTGACCTGTGCCCAGGGTAGTGCCCCATGCTTGGTGTCATGCCCCACTCTCAGGTCCATGCCCCATTCCCAAATCTACGCCACATGCTCTGTCCCCGGTGCAGTGCCCGGTGCCTTATGCCCAGTGCGGTCTCGGTGCGGTGCCCCACGCCCGGTGCTGTGCCCAGTGTCCGGTGCCCGGGGCAGTGCCCGGTGCTGTGCCCTGTTCCCACTGCAATCCCGGTGTCCAGTGCAGTCCCGGGGCCCGGTGCAGTCCCGGTGCTGTGCCCCGTTCTCGGTTCAATCCCGGTGCTGTGCCCCGTTCCCGGTTCGATCCCGGTTCGATCCCGGTTCGATCCCGGTTCAATTCCGGTTCAGTCCCGGTGCGGTCCCGGTGCTGTGCCCCGTTCCCGGTTCAATCCCAGTTCAATCCCGGTGCTGTGCCCCGTTCCCAGTTCGATCCCGGTTCAATTCCGGTTCAGTCCCGGTGCGGTCCCGGTGCTGTGCCCCGTTCCCGGTTCCATCCCGGTGCGGTCCCGGTGCGGTCCCGGTGCCCCCACCAGGGGGCGCCACCGCGCTCTCCCTCGGGCCCCCTCGGCTCCTTCCGGAGCGGCTCGCGCGAGGGGCGGGGCCCCGATGGCAGTCGGCACAGGGGAGGGGCGGGGCCGAAGTCTTCGGGCAGCTCCGTCCTCTATCGCCTGCTCTCGGTTATTTCCGGGATAGATTCGGGCAGTTCCGTTCTCTCTCGGCTGCTGTCGGCTGTTTCCGGGGCGGGTTCGGGCCGTTCCGGCGGCACTCGGGCCTGTCCTAGGCTCCGCCGGGCCGGAGGCAGCAGCGGGCTGGAGGTGAGCGGCGGCGGATGGGGCTGGCGGAGAGGTGGGACGGGGCCGGGGGCGGCGGGATCGGGATCGGGGGGATCGGGATCGGGGAGAGCGGGCCCGGATCGGAACCAGGCCCGGGGTGGGCGTCGGGACCCCCTCAGCGTGAGACGCCCCGGGGCTTAGGGGGAGCACCGGGGTGGGCCCCGGGCCGAGGCTCTGTCCCTCATGGGGCATCCTCGAGGATGTCCCCGGACCCTTCGGGAGGTGCCGGCGCAGGGTGTCCCGCTGCCAGGGCAGTGCCACTGCCCTGTGGCTTCGTCGTAATGCCAGGGCTATGCCCCCCGATTCCCCCAGGGCTGTCCCCGTGTCCTCCCTGTGCCGGGGCTGTGCCCCCCGATCCCCCCCGGGTTGTCCCTGTCCCCCCCGGTGCCGGGGCTGTGCTCCCCCGATCCCTCCGGGTTGTGTGCAGCCCAGCAGTGCCATCACAGATTGCCCTGTGCCCCTGTCCCCACAGCGGTGACGGTGCAGGGACCCCCTTAGCACGGTACAGCCCCCATTGCCGAGGGTCCTGGGGACCCCCTGGGGGCGGTGGGACCAGAGTGACCTTGCAGGGTCGCAGCTCTGTTCCCCCTGCCCGCGGTTAGTTCGGTCCCAGCAGTTCCCAGGCTGGGGCTGGTGCCCCAGGGATGTGCCTGTCCGGTTGGATGTGCCAAGTTCAGCCCGAGGGTGGCTTTGCTCTCTCTTAACACAGTAGCCCCCAAACCCTGGCTCTGGGATGAGCCAGCCCACTGCTTCCCAGGGAGGTTGGTCATTGCATTTCTTCTCCTGTGGATGTTTCTCAGCCCCTTGAGGAGGAAGATTCCCATGGTCACGTACCTCCCAAATTGGGGGTCTGTGATCAATTGGAGATAAAGCCAGGGGGCGAAACTGTAGAGAAACGAGAGCCGTGAAGAGCTGGAGTGGCCCCAGCGTTGCCTTTCAATGGAGCCGTGGCTGCCTCTCCTCCCATTAATGCGCGGCTTTGATTTCCCAAGCAGCTCTTGGAGCCGCTGGGGAACTGGCCCTGTGACTTTCTCTGTGAGAGCAGAGAATGGAGACAGCTGAGTAAATATAGCCTAAATCACTGCTTTCCTGGCCATTCCCCCACCCTTCCCTGACATGCGAAGGGCTGGTGTGTCCCCGAGGCTGGATTGGCCTCTGCTCCAGCCTTCCACGATGTGGGAAAGTCCAAGCCACGGTTTGGTTTCTTTGGTGACTCTCTTTGACGTGGGCAGCTCGTGCTTCCATCTGCCCGCGTGGTTCATGGCACGGACTCGTTCCTCCTAAAGCTGATCTCTGCCCCAAAACCCCCCTGTTCCCAGCTCGCTGGAACAAGGTTTTAAGCACACAGGAAAATCCTTTCTGCCCGCAGTTGGGTCTCGCTTGGACAAAAGCGCTGGGTTGGAAGGGAAAGCGCGGCTCAGCTGGAATGTGGCGAGGAGCAGAGTGGTTTGCGGAGCCAGTTTGGAGCCGTGTCAGTGCTCCGAGTGCCGGGGTGTGTTTACAATGAAAAAGAGTATTTATAATATCGAGGGCTCTTTTAATTCCTCTGGGAATCTCTGGAGCCGCAGCTTGGAGCTAAAGTAGCCGGGTAATGGAAGATAAAAAGCAGACAGAGGAAGGGGTGGTGGATTTCTCAAGTTGGAAGGTCTTGGCTCTCTCACTAATATCCAAATCATGCTGGTCTATTAACTTGGGTGCTTCTTACCTCGTCGGTTACTTCATGTGATTGCTGAGCTGTGCAGAGCTGCTAATAAATCATATAAATTCCAAATACCCCGGGGAATGTGATTTTAAGCAGATAAGTTAGCAAGAGCAGTTGGATTTTTTTTTTCATGTACTCAGGTTTTTTTTAGAACTCTAATTTTTTTGCCAAAATACAGCTCCTGGGTTTCTATATTCCTAAAGCCAGCTCCATGAATACTCCTAAAATGGAATTAGTGTGTGCTTGCTGCATGGGGGATGGTGTAAGGGCAGCCTGGAGTGAGGTGATGGGGCTGGTGTTGGGTGCTGGGTCCTTCTCTGCTCGCTGCCAGCAAATAAAAGTCTCTGGCCAAGTAAAAAGCTCTGTAGGGAGGAGGAGAAAGTTTCTGAGGTGGTTAAGAGAGAACAAGCTTCAGCTGGAGCAAGGAAGTTTGGTGTCAGGAGAAGCCTCTGGACAGTGTGAGAAGTCTTGGAGTAGGTGTGCAGACTGCCTCAGGTGCTCTCGTGCTGTCCAGCCTTTGAGCAGGAGGTCCCTGGGACCTCCAGTGGTCTCCCAAAAGTGAGGAAGGTGTTGGTCATCCTGATTTATTCATCTGCTCGTGTCCCTGCTAACCGTGACATTGACCTTTTCAGTGAAATATTTCAGATATTCCTTCACTTCCTCGGGCTTTGGTGAATAAAGCAAAATATTTAATGAAACTCAAGCATGAGCAGTAAATGCTCTGTGTCCCTGGCAAAGGGGGGCTTGTGGCTGTGGGCAGGAGCTGCTGCTCCTGGGGGATCTGTTGCTCCTGGGGATCTGTTGCTGGCTGGGAAACATTTCTGGAGAAGAGAAGAGGTGAAAACGGCCTCGGCTGTCCCATGCCTGGCTCGGGCACGGCTCAGGCATAACTCCCCTCCTCCCCTGCAGCTTTTCCCTGTTTGGAAGGAAATACCAGCTGGCTTGGCAGCACTGTGGCCAGCCCGGGCTCCAGCTCTCCCTGCTCCGCTGGCCGCTTCCCCAGGGGCAGCTGCTGGAGCGTGTCCAGCTCCGCTTCCCGCCCGCACCAGCTCCCTGCGGGCTCTCCCGGCTCCTTCCCCCACAGCTCCTCGTGGCACTGCTGCCTCCTCCACAGCCTCGCTCATGGCTCCAGCCGTGCAAGTCGTTTTTCCAGTCATTGTTCCTGCTGGGGAGGCAGCAGGCCCGGGAAGCTGCCTGGGAACACAGGGATTTGCTGTGCTGTTTGTCCTGGCTATAAATCAGGGGCTGCCAAGCTCTCACCTTCTCTGCCTCTGCCACTCGGTGTTGTGGGTGCTGGTGGGCACAACATGGTCCGTGGCATGCTTGCCACTGCCAGCTTCAGGAGCTGAGGCCATCAGAGCTGCCCTGGCTGTGTGGGTCAGAAGGACGTGATGCAGCAGCAGATGTCACGATGGCAGGCAACTCCCTGTCCATTTTTATTCCCATCCATCATTGCATTGTTCTATTTTCTCTTTTTATTAAAGGAAAAGTTTGTTCTTTTTGTCTGTAACTTGCAGTTCAAAACTCGATCTGGTGTTTGTTTTGCTCACTGAGGATCTGATGTAACTTGGAGAGGTTGGAGCTGTGTATACTGTTGTGAGCATATTCTTCATTTAAATATTTTTATGCATTCTTTCCCCTCACTGGAAGGAAAGTAACTCTCAGTCTCGCTTCAAGTCAAGCTGCACTTTGAACTGCATTTGGAACTGGGTTAAAAAGCACAGGAACCACATTTAAAATGTTAAGATGCTTTTATTTATGTGCTGGGCACAGACAAAAAGACTTGTAATGTGTTTTTTGTTTCAAACCGATGTATTAAACAAAGAAAGTATTGACAGCAGTTAATGAATCGAGGGATTGTTTCTGGGCGCTGAGATAGATTTACCAAAGGTATTTAGCTGTCTGATGCATGGGATTTTCAGAGCAGCCTAAGCAAGTGCTCGCCAGCACAGACACACGAGGTTCCTCTCTGAGAGCTGAGCAAACCTGGAGCTGGGCCCAGCAGAAATCTTTTGGCGAGGTGCTCCCTCTCTCCTGCTCGGAGGTGTGCTTCAGCCGACAGGCTCGTGCGTGTCCCGGCCTCTCGGCGCTGCCTTCCCTCCAAAGAACTGTTCCAGGGCTTTGGGAAGTGTGTGTTCCCAATCCCCAAAAACTCCGTCAGCTGCTCTCCGAGGGTGCAGAGCTTTTCTGCAGCTCAGCGAGGGAAGCCTCTGGCTGGGTCCGTGGCAGGACAGAGGACAACTGTTGCCCCCGGAGAGGACGGTGCCGGCATTAGCCATGAGGATTTGGGTCTCCTGGGGGGTTCCTCACCCATGTTCACCTGCACTCAGTGCCCACCTGGGCTGAGCGTGGGGAAAGCAGGTGGAGCTTCTCCAGGAATAGCCTGGCTCTGAGTTCTCTGGATTTTTTCACGTGCCCAGTGATCCGCTGGGACGTGGAGAGCGCGGTGGCACAGAGCTGTGCCTGCGTTCCCACCCCAGGGAAGAAGGTTGTGGAAGGAGTCGGTTGGAAGAAGCTGCGGGACCTGCTCTTTGGAGACACTCGGTGCTCCGGAGTCACTCTCTTCTTCCCACCCCTCCACGCAGATCTGCTTTTAAAAGTTACTGAACAAGTTTGCCAGGCCTGAGCATTTTGTCCTTCCAGCCTCTTCAGCTGCACCGGCTTGTCGGAGGCGCCTGGAGTCGGGGCTGGGATCTGCGGGTGGAAGCTGGGGGGTGCCTGCGGGGGAGCATCGACCCTGCTGGGGTTGGGCTCTGCTGCCTCTGGGTGCACTCTGGGGTCTGTCCTCCCCGGGAGGAGGGGGAGCTGCCGGCGCCGTGCCCAGCAGGCAGTGGCCACTCAGGCCCTTGGCAGTCAGACAGTGCCCCCAGCACTGTGACTCTGCTCTGGGGGACCCTGACAGACAGCTCTCAGAGGGGCAGCCAGTAAGCCTGGTCATAAATCTCTCTTTATGCTCTGGATTATGAAGTAATATTTTCCTGGCTGGGGCTGGTTGGATTGGGGAAATGCGGGTTCTGCTGCAAGTTCCCTGCAGCCACTGTCCCAGCATGGTGGGAGCTTTCACAGCGGCTGTGGGTTGCTTCCCCCATGAACATCAGAAACCTCTGTAGAGTCTCTCCATGAATTCTGCAGTCTGGTGTTGCTCCTGGAGTTCTGGAGAAGCTCTCCAGCAAGCTGGATCAGGCTCAATCCTGTTCCCCACCCGCCTCTGGCCGCAAGTGCCTCACCTCCCCACGGGCAGTGCCTGTTCATTCATGGCAAAGACAGCCCGGCTGGGACGCCTGCCCGAGCTCAGGCAGGCGGTGCGGGCTCTGGCTGCTGCACAGGTTTCCTGTGCCATGGCCTCTTTGTGCCTTTTGTCCTTGTCAAGGGAAGGAGCCCTGGTGCTGGGCTGGAGAGCCTGGCTGCGGAGAGCTGGGGCTGGCTCCTCTCGGGGGACTCACCGCAATCTCAGACTTGCGGCAGCACCTGCAGCTGTGGCAGCATGTGCAGGTGTGGTGACATGTGCAGGGGTGATACCACGTGCAGGAGGAAAGAGGGATTTGTAGCTGATATGAACTGTAACGTGTTGCTGGCCCGGAAGGGTTATTTTGAAATCCTGCAGATCACCACCGTTGGTGCCTGTCACAGAGTCCAACCAGCGGTCGGAGCAGCCCTGGCTTCGTGCCAAGCTTGGTTGTTCACTGACCCCTGTGGGAAGGGTGTCCTGGCTCCCTTTGCCTCCTCACCTCCCTCTGCCCAGGCTCCCACAGCCCTGAGAAGCACCTTCCTGCTTGTTAATAGTTTTCAGATGAGACTCAGGAGTTTGAGCTGGGTTTGGTGGTTTCTGGGCCAAAGCAGCTCGCGCCTTTAACAGGACCTGCAGCGTTTCAGCAGGCCCAGGGTGTCCTTGGGAAGGCTGGTTTCTGGCTGCCCTGGTGCCTTGTAGGTCCGGTCCTCAGCCGCACGCCATTTCTGCGGGAACCAGAACTCTGGGATTTGCCTGAGGGAGGTGGAAAACTGGCCTGTGCAGCCAGGAGGGGATGGGAAAAGAGGACGTGCCTGGCTGGTGAGAATGTCCCAGCTCGTACATCTCTTCAACAACATGTTATAACCCAGGTTTATTCTTTTTGGTGGATTTCTGGGCAGGGCAGGCAGCATATTCAATTTCTCTCTGAATAGCTGAAAGGCAGTTAGGAGCTCTAAGTAGACTTGAAGGCTTCTAAAGATTATTTTAACTCCTCTTGCCTCCATCTCTGCAAATAGAACCCGTGCCTGCACTTGATGCTGTTGCTGCTTTTGAAAAATTCAAAAACTGACTTTTTGCTCAGAGCAAAGCTTTGAAGTGCTGCTCTGTGGGAATGGCAGCGCATCTCGAAAGCCTTTTGCTGAAAGCGTGGTTAACCTACATTTGTGGGCAGCTCCCTTCAGAAGATGCCTTTGTGGGGGATTGCATGGCGAGATGTAAAGGTGAACTGTGAAATTTAATCGATTTAACAAGGGAAGGTTAAATCTGTTTGTTCTGCTCCTATTCAGGGCCTGCAGCTGGTGGGTGCAGGGTCACCCTTTTCTGTATGCAAAAGTTATTCTGCATAAAGGCTGTTTTGTCCCACTTGTTGTCTCCTTGTTTGCATAAGTGCTGCGAGGAGGGTAAGCCGAAGAAGCAGGGGTGAACCTCTTTAAGATGCAGAGCTGGTGCCTGGCTGTAGCAGAGAGGAGGTAGCGTTCCCGCCTGCAGCCACTGGCTGCTCACTTGCTTTTGGGAGTGTAAATCGGGATTAGCATGTCCTGGTTGGATCCAGGGCTCAGCATCAGCTGCTAGGTAGGAGAGAAACGAGTCCTGCCTCTCTCAGGTGAACCCCTGGTTTGAATGTTGGCGTGTTGGGAGGGCGTGGGGTGCCTGGCTGTGCAGTGACAAGTCTTCTTCTCTTCGCAGGCACTGGGAAGGGGAACGTAGTGTGCCACGCTGTTCCAGGCTGGAAGCCTACTGTGCTTTTCCTCCAAGAGACTGGCTTTTTTGGTGAAACAGACCCTGATCTCAGGTTTCTTTGCTGCATGCCCTCTCACCAGTGCTGGATTATGTTTGTCTCCTTCTCCCTTTGCTCCATAATTTGGTTGAATCGTGGTTTCAAGCTAAGGAAAAGGGGCTGCACCTAAGCGCTCCGGGGCACCCAGACCAGGCTCCTGGGGTGCCGGTTCACACAGAGGCAGTTCAGAGTGCTGATGGGGGAGAGCTGCCTCTGAGGGCCCTCCTCTCCCACCTGGAACGTGCTGCCTCACCCTTCAGAGCCCTTCTCTCCCGGCAGAGAGGATGGGCAGCACCGACGGCTTCCAGTACCGCGCGCTCTACCCCTACCGCAAGGAGCGCGAGGAGGACATTGACCTGCTGCCCGGGGACATCCTGGTCGTGAGCAAGGGGGCCCTGCAAGCCTTGGGCTTCAAAGATGGAGACGAGCAGACCCCCAATCAGATCGGGTGGATCCTGGGCGTCAACGAGCGCACCAAGCAGAAGGGGGACTTTCCCGGCACCTACGTGGAGTACGTGGGGCCGGTGAAAATCGCCGTCCCTTCGCACCGACCCCGAGTGCAGAGACCCCTGCCCGCCACGCCAGGAGCCAGCGGCTGCCGGCTGCCCGAGGCTCTGGAGCAAGGTAAGCCCTGCTGTGTGCCCTGTTGCTCCGGGACGCCTCCAGTCTCGCTGTGTGACAGATGAGAGTGTGTGAGTGGCTTTGTAGGACAGCGGTGAAACCCTCAGCTCGGCAGCACTGGGTTGCCCTGCCAGCAGCTGTGCAGTTGAGTCGCAACCAAAAGCCAGCCTCTCTCAGCCCTGGCCCAGAGAAAAGCACTTTGTTCCTCTGGCTTGCCAATCTGTTCAGCAGAGTTTCCTGGGGCAAGCCTTGTCCCACTCTTACCCCTCCAAGATCTTTCTCCTTCTCTGTTCTGCAACCAGCCAAGATCCCCATGGTCCCTCTCCCTGCTCCACTGAGTTTTGCCAGGCTCCCTCCCTTCAGGATAAGTCCTGACCTCTCCCAACCACCACCTCCCCGCCTCTGCAGTGCCTGGGGCAGTGCTCCCTGCCAAGAGCTGCTCAGCCCCGCTGAGAGACACAATTACTTGTCTCTGGGCAAGAGGAGAAAAGTCAGGGTCTAAAAGAGGGCTTCTGAGAACTGGAGCTAATTGCTTGTCTGCCTGGCAGCCAGCCCTCCCCGCGGGTCGCAGAGCTCTCGCTGGGGCCGGGCAGCCACCCTGGGGCTGGGCATGGGCTGTCCTGCACCTGCGGCTGCCTCCCAGCCGGCCTGGCCTTGGCACGGACACGGTCCGGGAGAGCCAACGTGCCTCAGCCCTGCCTGTGGAGCTGTGGCAGCTGCCTGCTCTTAGCCTGTTTTTTTGGCTCCCAGGCACATAAACCCTGTGGCCGGGGCTCAGCAGCCCCTGGGTTCCCCCCTTCTACTCTTCCTTTGTGAGACCCCCACCTGCAGTGCCGAGTCTGGGTCTGGAGTCCTCAGCACAAGAAAGACGTGGACCTGTTGGAGCGAGTCCAGGGAAGGCCATGGAAATGCTCCAAGGGCTGGAGCCCCTCCGCTCTGGAGACAGGGTGGGAGAGCTGGGGGTGTTCACCTGGAGAAGAGAAGGCTCTGGGAGACCTTATTGTGGCCTTCCAGTACTTAAAGGGAGCTTATATAAAAGAGGGAGAGAGGCTTCTTATACAGGCAGATAGTGATAGGACAAGGGGGAAGTTTTAAATAAAAAAGAGGGAGAGATTTAGATTAGATGTTAGGAAGAAATTCCTGACTGTGAGGGTGGTGAGGCCCTGGCACAGGTTTCCCAGAGCAGCTGTGGCTGCTCCATCCCTGGAAGTGTTCCAGGTTAGGCTGGATGGGGCTTGGAGCAACCTGATCTAGTGGAAGGTGTCCCTGCCCAAGGCAGGGGGGTTTTAACTTGGTGATCTTTTAAGGTCCCTTCCAACCCAAACCATTCTGGGATTCTCTGCGGGGTGACAGCCACACTTTGCCTTCCCATGCCTTGCAGAAGACCTCATGCTGGTGTACGTGGGAGGAGTGGGGTCAGCAGCAGGAGCTGGAGGGTGCCAGGGAACGCTCCCAGCTGGCAGTGCTGCATCCTCCCCATCCCTCTCTGCCTGGGAGCCACGGCTACCCCGGCAGATGCTTCTGGCTGTGTGAAAACACCTCTGGGGTCTTACGAAACCGGGGTTGTGGGGCTGGTGCAGCTCCCTGCAGCTGCCTCCCTTGCTCCTGCTCCCGGAGCCGGAGGGGCGGCCCCAGGAAACATCTCCGCAGGGTGGGAATGCGGCCGGGCCCTGCGTGCGTTTGGGTTGGCAGCGAGAGCCTGACCTGAGTCATCCCGCTCGCAACCTGCCTTTCCAAGAAAGCAGCTCCTCTTGGGAGCCTGGGATGTGCTCTGTGCTGGATGTGCTGGCCTTGCCTGCATCCAGCCCGGCGCTCCCTCGGGGGCTGGATTTCTGCCCTTGTCAGTTCTCTCTTCTCAAGGGGGCTTGGTGGAGGCGTGTCTGGGCGGTCAAAGCCACCGGTGGGGTTTCTGGGAGGTGGAACAAGATACGTGCCAAAGCTCCTGAAACACAGAAAGGACAAAATTTGGGAAGGAAACAAAAAGCCAGCCTCTCTGCACCCTGCCCGGGGATGGAGGGTGGGGTACCAGGGCACATGAGGGCAGTGCCAGCCCTGTCCCTGTCCCCTGTGGGTGCATCCCCTGAGCCAGCCTCCACTCTGGGCACAGGCAGGGCCTGCAGGGAGGCAGTTCAAACACCCAGAGCCATTTTATGCTCAGCCTGCAGCTTTGATCCCCGTATGGGCCGTTCACTTAAGAGCTGGTCTTGAAGATCCTTGTGGGTCCCTTCCAGCTCAGGATATTCTGTGATTCTTTATTTCTGTATTCTGTGTTCTGCTGGGGAGACACATTTTTGCAATGGAAAAACCGTATTTGAGCCAAGCCTGTCTTATTTCTTCATGGTCTGCACTTTAGGAGGTGCAGAACCGTCTCCTGGCTGCCCCACGAAGCTCCTTCCCTGCTTCCCAGGTCCTGCCCTGGCCGGCAGGGACCCCTTAGCCCCTCGGTGTCGCTCGTGGAGCAGGGCCAGCGCCACAGCTGTCCCGCAGCCCGGGAGCGGGGCTGGCCGCACCGAGCAGCGAGACCCGGCGCGTCCTGCCAGTGGATTTACGAGCTGCTGGTGTTTGCCTTCCGCAGAGAACACGAGCGGAAAATGCGGCTCGGGAATATTTCCGCAGCTGCCCGGGCCGTGCTGTGAGCAGCCTTGTTCGCGGCGGCCCGGCCCAGAGGCCCGGCAGGCTCAGGAGTCGCTGCTGGCTCCGGCTCTGTGCCTGACAAAAAAAGACAAGCTGCTGCCTGCTGAAGCAGCACATTCCCGGCTGGGCCACGTGGGCAGCGCCAGTATTTACTCTCCCTTCAGCCCTTCCCAAGGGTCAGGCTGGGAGCTGCCAGCCTGGAAGCTTGCCTGCAGCTTCCCCACCCCGACCCGCACCACGCCGGGCCCCTTCCCGTGTCCAGGGGCTCGCTCCAGTGGGGGATTGTCCCCCTCCGCCCCAGCAGCACAGGCCTTCGCAGAGCTGCTGGGTGCCTGACCCGTGTGCTTCCCTTCCCATGGCTGTTCCGTCTCCCCTCGAGGCCGTGGGTGCAGGAGGCTGAGCTGGGTGTGCAGTTCCAGCTTGCTGCGCCTCGTGGCGAGACCACACCAGGCGAGTTCGGGTCAGATCCATGACAACGGAGCTGTTTCGCAACGGCGAGCAGCCTTTTGGCTCTGCCTCTGCAGAGTGGAGTGTGCTGGGTGTCCTCACCCGCTGTGGGCTCCCCAGGGTCTGCCGGGTGCCGCGGACCAGCCCAGAGGAGCCTCCTGCTCCGGCTGGTGCGCCTTTGGAAGCGGGACGGAGCCTGGCACCTCTCATCCTTCGGCAAACCTCCTGCTGGCAGCTCCTCAGCCAGGCCTGCGTGCTCCTGCCCCGGCATGCACAGGGGAAGGGGGTGCCTGGAGCCAGAACCTCAAGATTTTCTGGAACTGGCAGTGAAATACCACCCGACTCGGGGCTGCAGATGCCCCAGGAATGGGGGGACCCTGGTCCCGTGCCACGGGCTGTCTGTGCCCTGTAGCAGCTTGCACGGAGGCTGTGGGCTCACGGGGAGGGGGAGGCACAGGGCCGGTTTCCATGTTAAACGAGCAATCAAGGGCAGGAATTTGCTGACATGGCGTTCTGTCTGAATCGCTGGATTAATCACAGCTCACCGCGATGAGCAGAGCGAGCTCCCTGGCCCTGCTCCGCTGCCAGCCCTGCACAGCCCCTGCGCTGGGCAGGGACCCAGCCCCGAGCTCCAGGAGCCCTCGTAACCCCTGTCCTGCCTGCCTGGGGGGTGCGGGTCCCCAGGGGGATGGGCTCTGTCTCCAGTCCTCTGCAGGGAGCAGTAGAGATCTCCCTGTGCACACTCAGTCGGGGCTGGAGCTCAACAAGTGCTGTGCTGGCTCCTGGGCAGGTTCCTCGCGGGCTCCATGCCGTGTTTGCCTGGGCCACAGCCTCGCAGCAGGGGCCACGGCTTTCCTTGCTCCTGTTGGGAGTTGCCTGGGTTGTGCCCTGGCCCAGCTCTGCTGCTGAGGGCTGAGCTGGTGCTGAGCCCTTCTCTCCCTCCCTCTCCCCCAGGGTCTCCTCTCCCAGACTTGCAGGAGCAGTTCAGCCCTCCCGAGGTTGCTCCTCCGCTCCTGGTGAAGCTGGTGGAAGCTATTGAGAAGAAAGGTAAGGGGGCCATGCCGAGCACTGGCGGGGCTGATACACCCCAAAACCCCACAACGAGAGCTGAGCTCTGTGGGACACACAAAACACAGCTGCTCTCGTGTTCCTCCCTGGGTTGAGCTGCTGAGGCCTGTGAGGGTGTTTGGTTTGAGCACCTACACGCTCTGGGTGGGTGCTGGGGTTTGGGAAGCGCTTCCAGCCTGGATCTGTGCCGTGGTGGAGAAATGGGGCCACTGAACCGCGTGTCCTGGGGGCCGCCCAGGGGGCAGCCTCTGCAGGGGGCTGGCTTGGACACCATCCAGGCCTGGTTGGCCATGCCACAGCCATTGGCTGGCACTGAAACGATGCCTGTGCTGGAGCTGACAGCAGTGTCCCCCCTTCCGCAGGGTTGGACAGCGAGATGCTGTACAGGACATCTGGCTCCGAACTGAGGCAGGCGCTGAGAACCGGTAAGAACCAGCTCGGCGCGGTGGAGGCGAATCGGCTCAGATGGAGGAGATTAGTGGATGTGACAGCGCCAGCAGTAATGCAATCCAGGCCAGGCTCGCCTGTCCCCGGCAGTTCCTGACTCCCAGCACGCTGCCTCTGGGGCTGGGCTGTCCGCGTCCCAACGCGCCTTGTCCTGCGTGGAAGGGATGGGACGGGGGGGATTCCTGGCACCATCCGTGGGGGGCAACAAAGGGATGGGGTGCTGGCTCAGAGACTCGCAGGCAAACAAGTGAAGCCCTGTGCTTGTCACCCGCTGTCTTTGGGGTGCTCTGCTGTTGGGCTGGTGGAGGCTCTGGCTCTGTCATGCCATTAATAAGCAGGGGAGGATCTTTCAGCTCAGCTTGGTGGCTGGAGCCACGGCTCTGCGGTACTGGCAGCTGATGGCTCTGCCGGGGAGCCCTGGGAGCCGTCTGCCTCTCGGCTGGGCTGGGGCCTCATCCGGCACCACGCTGGCGAGTCCCCTCCTGCAGACGTTCCTGCAAACCCCAGCCATGCGGTGCTGTCAGCCCGGGCTGTGCTCTCGGGGCAGGCTTTATGTGCTTCCCAAAATCCTGCGTTTGAGGGAGATATGTTCCCCGTTGGGTTCAGTGTGTGGCTGCCCAGTCTGTGCTCAACTTGCTGGCAGTGGGGAGCAAAACTCTCACCCAAGCTATGGCTGCCCAGAATTCCTGTGTTGGGGCTCAGGGCAAAGGTTGTGGGTACCCAAAACAACCTCTGCCCTCTACCAAGGGAAGTGCCGGGGTTCCCAGAGCCAGCTGATTTCTGGGGTGCACTTCCAGGCATCCTCTGTCACATGGGCTGCCCGAGGGCTGCCTGAGCTCCCTCGTGGTGCTGTGTCCCATGATAGCTGGCTGGTGTGTGATGGTTTCTGGGATGGGTGTTGGCAGCACCGGAGCTGCCAGCTGGGTGCTCAGTGCTGTGTCCACCTCCCATGGGAAATCTGTGCCCTGGCAGATTGGACCCTGGGTGACCTGGAGCCCCTGGACGTGCACTCCCTGGGCGAGGCACTGCGAGGTTACCTGCAGGACCTGCCCTCCCCCGTGGTGCCAGTGTCAGTGCACGGAGACATCCTTCGCATCCTGCAGGGTAAGGGCCTCTCCTGGCTGCCTTGGGAATGGACGTCTGGGCGGGATGGACACATCTGGGATATTAAAATAAGCCCTGTCCCTATGGGGGCTGGCACATGGCCCCCGCTGCTGCCAGCGCTCCTGTGCTGTGACGCAGCCGGAGCGTGGAGAGTGGTGCCGGCTGTCCCAGCTCTTCCCTCGTGTCTTGTTCTCTCCCCAGAGATCCCCCAGCCAGAGAATTGCAGGAAGCAGCTGCAGCTGGCCCTGGAGTCGCCTGCGGTCCCGCTCCAGAACACGCTCACCCTGCAGTTCCTGCTCCGGCATCTGGGGAAGGTATCGCAGCAGGCCGAGAGCAACAGCCTCCACCCTCGGGCCCTGGGAGAGATCTTCGGCCCCCTTCTCCTCCGGCTGCCTGGCGCCAGGTACGTGAGGCTTTTGGTTCCAGCAGTGTTCCCAGCTCCGGCCACTGTGCCTGCCAGGATGAAGAGTCCAGCCTGGAACAGCAGGGCTGCCCGCAGCCCCTGCCAGGCTGCACGTGGGGTTAAACTGCTGCCAGCACTCAGGGGCAGGACGGAGCCCCTGCTGCCCTGTCAGCCTGGGGTCTGGCAGCTGGGATGAACCAGCTGACCCCAGGGGACACGGGAGCAGTGCTGTGTTCTCCCCCACAGCTGCTGTTCTTAACTTGCCTCTTCTCTCCCTGCAGCCCAGAGCTGAGCCCTGATTTCTCCGTGCTGTTTTTGGAGACACTTCTGCAGACGAAGGAGCTGGAGCCGGAACAGTTGCCTCCAGGTATTGAGATAGCCCTTCCTTGGGGCCTGAGGCGCTGGCATTTGTGGGTGTGGACTCTCTGCCCCCACGATTGGGTTGCCGAGGGTGTTTTGATAGCCCAGCTGTGCCCGGAGGCCGGCTCAAGGTGTTGAGCTGCTGGAGATGTGCCTGGAGCAGCTCCAGGCAATGTGGTGGCCAAGGGGCCTTCCTGGGCCAGTCACTGCAGGGAGGGAGACTCAGCACTCTGAGGGATTGCCAGTGAGGAGCTGGGATTCGGGCTCACCCTGTTTCACCCTCCTCCTGTCACAGCCCTGCCTCCCAAACCGCCGAAGCCAAAGCCCAGCGCAGCCAGCCTGGCCAACGGGAACAACGCGCCCTTGCAGGACGCCGAGTGGTACTGGGGGGACATTTCTCGGTAAGGGGGTGACTGGCAGCTCACACCTGGGGTGCCCTGTCCCTCAGGGGCCACCTCACAGGCCGTGACAATCCTGTTCCTTGCAGGGAGGAGGTGAATGAGAAGCTCCGGGACACACCGGATGGGACCTTCTTGGTGCGTGATGCCTCCAGCAAGATCCAGGGGGAATACACGCTCACACTCAGGTAGGGCTCTGGGATCCTCTGGGAGCTGGGATCCCCCGGGAGCCTCTGGGGTGCAGCTCTTGGGACACGTCCCAGCTGCAGGGATGCCAAGATGTCTGGCTGGTGTAGGGTGCTGGGGTGGTGGTAAGCGCCCTCTCCTCTCCACTCCACTCCAGGAAGGGAGGCAATAACAAGCTGATCAAGATCTTCCATCGGGAAGGCAAGTACGGCTTCTCAGAGCCCCTGACTTTCGGCTCGGTGGTGGAGCTCATCACCCACTACCGGCACGAGTCGCTCGCCCAGTACAACGCCAAGCTGGACACCAGGCTGCTCTACCCCATCTCCAAGTACCAGCAGGTGAGGCCTACAGGGACATGGCTGGCAAGCACAGCCTGAACCAGGGGCATTTGCTCATCCATCCCTGCCCCTTTGGTAGATGACAATGTCCCATCCCTCTCCCCGTGTGCTGGGATGTTTTATTGTGGGGTTTTGTGGGACCAGCTGGAGCAGGTCCTGACTGCGGCTGTGCCTGTGGCAGGACCAGGTGGTGAAGGAGGACAGCGTGGAAGCTGTGGGGGAGCAGCTGAAGGTTTATCACCAGCAGTACCAGGACAAGAGCTGGGAGTACGACCTGCTGTATGAGGAGTACACGCGCACGTCCCAGGTACGTGGGCGCTGCCTTCCCCACGGGCTGCCTGGCACCCCCAAGGGCTGCTCTGTCACCCCCTGAGTGCTGGCAGCCACCCTGCTGTGCACAGGGGAGACCAGAGATCGGGCGGGGACTGCAGGGACTCCCCAGTGGGTGGGCTTTGAGGAGGGGGATATTTTGCCTGCAGCAAGGACAGAGCTGCTTTGGGGAGGTTGAAAGAGGGGATGCAGATGTGCAGAAATGTTCCTCAGCTTCTCCCTCCCTTCTCCCCAGGAGCTGCAGATGAAGAGGACGGCAATCGAGGCCTTCAACGAGACAATCAAGATCTTTGAGGAGCAGTGTCAGACACAGGAGAAGTGCAGCAAGGAGTACATCGAGCGCTTCCGGAGGGAGGGCAATGAGAAGGAGGTGCAGCGGTGAGGATGGGGATGGTGGTGGCCTGCCCTGCCTGGAGAAGGGCTCCAGGAGCTGGAAGGATCCTCCCGGCTCAGCACAGAGCCGAGGCACGCGGACTCCTTGTCTCTCCAGCAGCGTGCTGTGGGCTGGAGCTGGCAGGCTGCCTCCTCCACCTCCCCCACTCTGGCTCACAGCCTAAACCCCCCTCTTTCTCCCAGGATCCTCATGAACTCGGAGAAGCTCAAGTCCCGCATCACGGAGATCCACGACAGCAAGATGAAGCTGGAGCAGGACCTGAAGAAACAAGCCTCGGAGAACCGGGAGATCGACAAGCGCATGAACAGCCTCAAGCCAGACCTGATGCAGCTGCGCAAGCTGCGGGACCAGTACTTGGTGTACGTAGTGCCCCCGCAGCGCGGCCCGGGAGCCATCCGGCTGCCTGCTCCGGGGCTCCGGGGCTCGTTGGACCGGCTCGCAGCCCGCTGGGGGCAGGAGCCGCTCCCGCAGCGCGGCCTCGGGGCTCGGCGGTCCCCGGCAGCGGCGGCTGCTGCCCTCTGGTGACGGCCACGCCCGGGGCTCGCTGCAGCCACACTCAGCTCTGCCCTCCTTCCCCAGGTGGCTGACGCAGAAGGGTGCCCGGCAGAAGAAGATCAACGAGTGGCTGGGCATCAAGAATGAGACAGAGGAGTGAGTGTCCTGCTCGTGTGCTGTGGGGTTTGGGGATGTGGCTGCCAGCTGCTTCTGCCCGCGCTGCAGCCCTGGGCAAATCCCAGCTCCCTGCCCGGGGGATGAGGATGTCTTCCCTGCCAGATGGGTGATGGGCAGCGGGGTG
>VXAZ01001214.1:572060-582578 GCA_013399875.1 Gymnorhina tibicen
GGTGGGGTGGGGTGGGGTGGGATGGGATGGGATGGGATGGGGCTGGCCCGGGCTGTGTTCCCGCATTGCTCCACCCTCCCCTTGCCAGATCCTGGAGGTGACAGCTCCCATCTTCCTTGGCTTCTCCTGCCAGGGCCAGGTGTATCTTTACGCTGCTTTGGTGGCCGTGCTCTGTCCCCGTGCCACTGCTGACCCAGGCTCCCATGTCTCCCTGGCAGGGTGGATGGTGACACCAAGCACTGCGTGATCTACAAGACAGCGACGGGCTATGGGTTCGCTGAACCCTACAACCTCTACGCCTCCCTCAAGGACCTGGTCTTGCACTACAAGCACACGTCCCTGGTGCAGCACAATGACTCCCTGAATGTCACGCTGGCTCACCCGGTCCTTTCCCAGCCACCAGCCAGATGAGCAGCCCATGCACAACACAACAGCTGCCTTCAGCTTCTCCCAGGGCGCTGCTTTCTGGCTCTGGACTCTTGCACCCTGTATAGTTGAGTCTCTGTGCTCCTGCTCCTTCAGAGCCTCTGAGATGTCTGTGACCGTTCCTGATGTCCCTCTTGGTCAGTAGCTGAAACCCGTGTTGGCTGATGGGACAGAAAGGCTGGGCTGTAGATTCCCAGTGGGCTCCAGCCTCTAGGAGGTGGGATCCAGTTGTGATTGAATTGCTGGGGGCAAGCACAGCCCCCTCCCCTTCCCTGATAAGCAGGTCAGATCCCCTTCTTGCTGGCAGGTCGCCCCGCTACGCATCACTGTAGAGCTTTGGTTCCTGATTCCTCGGTGCTGTGCCCGAGGGGTTCCCTGCCTGGACACCGGAGGAGGCAGAGGAGGCGGCTCCATTGAGCGTGTGCGTCCTTCACTCTCGCTTCCCTCAGTGGCCTCGCAGGCTGTGATGGTGTCTGGTACGAGGGGTGCTGCTCTTGCATGCAGAGACACATTTAGGAAGGAGAAACCTCATCCTCCGTGGGGCTCCCCGGCCGAGATCCTCGCTCCGTGCTGTGCCCCGCCTTGCCACCATTCCCTCCTGTCATAACCACCTCTGGAGTGTTGCTGCCCGGGCAGGGAGGATCTGCTTAGCCGTGAACCTCCCGCCTTAGTTGTGCCAGCGAAGCTGTGAAATCCGTGTTGGTACCCGTGTTTTTCCTGGCAGCATCTGTGGGATGCGCAGCTCGTTTCCGGCTGGTTTTGGTGACTCTGCACACGTAACCCGTTGAAGCTGACTGTAGCTCTGTAAATATGGTTCTTTTTGTGACCGGCTGCTCCCCTGGTGCTGGTGTTTGCTGAGCCTCCAGTGCCACCCCCAGCGTGGGCAGCAGCTCCCAGGCTGCCACAGCCCCGGGCCCTGCAGCTGAAGCAGGAGAGGGCTGGAGTCCAACGCACACTACGAGCCCTTCCCGGAATGAAGGACCTCTCTGCTGCAGGAGGACACATCTGCGGGGCCCAGGGCATGCTGAAATTTATCTGCATGATGGTGAACTACGAATGCAAAGCACTTACAATCGTGGGTACTGTATGGCGGCTGGGCAGGGCTGCCCACCACGGGTGGCTGCTGTGGCCAGGGCGCTGTGCCCGAGCTCAGAGGGCCCCAGGGCAGCCCAGGTGGGCCTGGAAGAGCTTTAAAAGCTGAGCTGAGAGTTGAGGCCGTGGTGGCATTTGCTTTCCTGGATTATCTCGCCTGCCTGGCTGGAGGAGAGCATTCTTGGTCCTCTTGATTTGCCAGAGTGGCTCGTTCCCTCTTGGAGGCTCCTCCTTGGGACAGGCTGGTGGATGCCGTGGACTTTGGCGCTTCTGTTTCCTGTTGCAGCTCGGGTTCTGCCGGATCCATGGGGTGCTCTGTGCTCATGCTGTGCCTGCATCCTATCCTTGATGTGCCACTTGCGTCGGGGACCACGCTGTCCCTCCCTCCCTGGCCAGCTCTGCTGCTTGCCTTGGTCTGGGCAGGTCCCCAGATCCTTCTGGAGCTGGGGTTGCTGGAGCAAACATCCCATTTCTGTTGCTTGTGTCAGCTCTCCTATGCTCAACTGTACAGCCCCCACTCCCTGCCCTGCATGTCCTCTCCAGGCCCCAGGCCCTGGTTTTGGGTCTGGTTTGTCAGTGTTTGGTGCTCAGGTGCAGTCAGTGGGTCGGGGGAGCTGTGGGGGCACGGCCCAGGAGAGGCTGTGGTTGGCTTTGGGGATCACTTGGGAAAAACTGCCAGAGATAATTAAGGGAATAGTTTGGTCTTGGGCATGTGAGAGATGAGGGCACGTGGGACTGGGGCAGGGAGGCTCAGTCCTCACAGGCCTCTCCAGAGGCCTCCTGTGGAGTGGCCGGGGGGGCTGCACCAACACTCCAAAGCTTTGTTAGTGTCCCACGCCTTTTCAGCCTGGGGACTCTGCTGGTCCTGTGCTTGTCCCTGCACTTCCAGGACATCCCCACATCACAGGACAGGCTGCAGGCAGATGGCATCCTCAGCCTCTCACCCCATGGGCTCCACGTTCCTCCACCAGCACCCCTCAGCGTGAGCTTGGGGCCAGTCCTGCAGGGGGGGTTTGCTCCTGGCTCATGCCAGGACCTGCTGAGCATCTGGAAGAGTCTCAGCTTGAAGCTGTCACCTGTCAGCACTCGCTTGGTGCTCACCTGGCTCTGCTGCCCAGGGAAATTCCAGCTTCTTTTTATCCTGTGTTTTTATCCTTTTGGCTGAATTTCTGTTGTTCTGCCTGTGCTGTCCCTTCCTGCTGTCCAGCCACAGCCCAGGCGGGGTCATGGTCACCCCTCTGCACCTTCCAGCGCTGCCTTCCCTGCCCGCTGGCGGCCTGTCCTTGACAGGGCACTGCTCACGTCCTGTGTACGACGAGGAGGAAGATGCCCTTCCCCAGGGCTGCCTTTCCCTGACGGTGCTTCACTTGGCTCCCCGAGCAGCAGCCTTTCCCTGCTCTCCCCGGGGTGGAAGCCCAGCCCGGAGCTCCCCCAGCATAAGCTCGTTGTGATTTGTCCTTTGCTGCTTTGGCTCATTCTGAACCCGGCCGTGTTTCGAGGCGCCGGGCTGTGCTTTGCTGCTTGTGACCCCCACGTCCCCCAGCCGAGCCGCACACCCGCGTCCCGTGGGTGCCACGTGGCTGTTCCTGCTCCCCGGGGCACAGTTTGGGGCTTGTCCCTCCGGGTCCCTGCTCGAGGGGCTCCAGGCTCCCCCGTTTAACCCCCAAGGGTTCTGGTGCCAGCTTTGTGCTTGGAGAGGATGTGGCGGCTGCGTGAGGTTTTAGTTTCTAGGTATATGCAATAAAGAATAACCTGCCCCCCGAGCTGTCCATTACCAGCAGTAGTGCTCTCTGCTCTTTCTGTTGATGTTTACTAATGTAAACCCAGTATTTGTTACTGTAAGAGGATTTTTTTTTTTGTACGGTACTTCGAAAAAACCCACAAAAACAACCAAAAAAAAAAATAAAAAGGAAAGAAATAAACAGATTTAATGAACCAGGCTGCTGGATTGCTGTGAGAGATTATGCGGGGGCAGGAGGGTGGTGGGGCTGTGCCCCAGTTCCTGGGCTGGGTGCAGGATATGACCCATCGTGCCAGGATTGCGCTCCCCGGGTTTGTAGGGCTGGGGCACGTAGGGACCAGGGCTGAGGATCGGCCGGAAACAGCGGCCACAAACGGGGAAACTGCGAGGTTCCTCGCACTCGGCCCCACAACTGAGCTCGGGATGGCCTGGGCTGCAGCCCCATCCCGCAGCCCCGGGGGCTCTGCCGGGAGCCGGCCCCGTTTCCCCGCTCGGGGAACTCCACGCGTGGCTGCTCCGGGCTGGGTTTCGCTCCCGGACCTGTCACAACCCGCGGGGAAGCGGCGGCTGCGGGCGGGGCCGTGAGCCCGGAGCTCCCGTTCGGGGGACAGCGGGGACTCGGCGGCCGGAGCCGGGCGGCCCCACGTGGGCCCGCGGCGTCACGGGAGGCGGCCGCTGGGGCGGCAGGAAGGGCAGGAAGGGCGCACGGAGGCGGGGGCGGCCGAGCTTTAAAAGTCCCCGCTGGGACGGGCTCATTTCCGCGTCACCCCGGCGTCCTCATGGCCCCCACGGTGCCGCTCGCTGTCCTGGCGCTGGTGGCCCTGGTGGCCCCAGGGCTCGGCGTGGCCCCCGGCTGTGATTACCCTGCCCACCGCTGGTGCAGCTCGCGGGACGTCGCCGTCGCCTGCCAGGTCAGAGCCGCTGCTGCTGCCGGGGCTGGGGACACGGGCAGGGTCACCCGGCTCGCGGGGACACGTCCCGCCTGCCCGGCAGCAGGGACGGGGGACGCGGGGACGGGGTTGGGGCATCGCCTGGCCACGATGCACGGAGCGAGTGCCGGCTGCGAGCACCGCTGAGGCACAGGCTGGCACATCCGCAGGGATGCTCAGAGCCTCCAGAGCCACACGGGCACTATGGCATTCCCCAGCATCCCTGGGGAATGGCTGTGGTCCAGCCGGACCCTGACCCTGGCCCCTCCGCAGCTGCCGCTGGCACTTCTGCTTTTTCAGTGTAAAACCTCTTTTCAGCCCCAAACAGCCCCGGGCGGTGCCAGCGCCCTGTGAGCCCCACGGGGCTGCAGCTTCCCCCTGGCAGTGGTTGCTGGGCCATCCCCCCACCCAGGCATGTCCTGGTCTAAATTTGTTTTCCTCTGAAATATTTTGGGGAAGTTCTCGTGGAAAGCCCCGGCGCTGAGTGTCAGTCACGCACAGCATCCTGTGGCAGCAGAAAGGCCCTGGCCACTCTCACTTCCCTCTAGCCCTGCACACCCTCATCCCCTTCTTCCCTGCATCCCCGGAGCTTTGCCCCATCCCTACGGATATCGGGATGGGGGGGCTGCAGCCATATCCCGCCCGTGCACCCCGAAATGTTCCCGTGTGCAGGTGGAGAGCCGCTGCCCCAGCCTCCCGCAGCCCGCGGCCGCGCCCGTGGAGCTGAGCCTGTACTACGAGAGCCTGTGCCCGGCGTGCCGCGAGTTCCTGGTCGTGAAGCTCTTCTCCACCTGGCTGCTGCTGCCCGACGAGATGCTCAGCATCACCCTGGTGCCCTACGGCAATGCCCAGGTAGGAGCCGGCCCTCCCGGTGCCGCGGGCGCTCGCCCCGCTGCCGCCGGCCCCGCTCAGACCGGTTGGTCCCGCAGGAGAGGAACGTCAGCGGGAAGTTGGACTTCACGTGCCAGCACGGCCCCGAGGAATGTTTGGGCAACATGATCGAGGTGACAGTCCCCGTTCCCACGCTGCTGGCACGGGGGGGTCCAGCGGCCCCTCACCGCCCGCCCTGTCCCCGTAGGCCTGTCTGATGCACGAGGCCAAGAACTTCAGCACCTACTTCCCCGTCATCTTCTGCCTGGAGTCGGGCAGCTCCGTCACCAAGAACCTGGAGGCTGTATGTCCCCCTTCCCTCCCCTCCCGCCTCACCGTGGGGGACGTCCCTGTCCCCCTGACCGCGCCCCTGCCCCCTGTGCCCGGCAGTGCCTGCAGATCTACGCCCCGGAGCTGGACAGCGGCCGCATCGCCGCCTGCGTGCAGGGGGACACGGGGGTGGCCCTGATGCACCACAACGCCCAACTCACCGAGGCCCTGAACCCCCCGCACCAGTACGTGCCCTGGATCACCGTCAATGGGGTATGGCAGGGGGGCAGCGGGGTGCCAGGTAGGGCTGGGACACCGCGGGGACCCCCCTGACCGGCCCCGTGTCCCCCCGCAGAAGCACACGGACGAGCTGCAGGCACAGGCGGAGGCCTCGCTGCTGGGGCTGGTTTGCAACCTCTACCAGGTGGGACAGGGGTCTGGGGGGACAGCAGGGCTTGGGGACACGTCCCCATCCCCGCTGGGGCTCTACTGGCTGCTCTCTGGCAGGGGGAGAAGCCCGAAGCCTGTGGGGGATCAAAGGCCCCGAAGATCCCGTCTGGCTGCAGGCGCTGAGGGATGTGGGAGCACCGAGAGAGAGGCCAATAAAAAGGATATTTTTTTTGAAAAAGACCAGGATCTGGAGTGGTGCTGGGGGGAGCAGGGAGGGGGTGGCTCTGCCCTGCCACAGTGGGAAGCTGGGCACTGGGGCAATGGGACTGGCCTCCAGACCTGGGAATTACCTGCTCCACAGGTTCTCAAAGAAGCCCCTTGAAGATTCCCAGGGAACTCTGCTGAGCACCTCCCTGAGGAGCAGAACATTTCCTCTCTCCAAGTCTTGGGAAGCAGCTCTGGTGTCCATCTTTCTCCTCACACTGACAGCATTAAACTCAACCATTTCAGGAGCACTGGGGCCAAGACCCTCCCAGTTCCCATCAGTCCCTCTCCGTTCCCATCCAGCAGGTTTAGGATGGCATCTTTCCTGGTGGCTCCCTGAGCACTTGTGACAAGAAGTTCTCTGCCACAGACTTCAGGAATTTCCCAGACCTGCTCACCCCAGCAGGAGCCTGTTCCCAGCTGGGGTCTGGGAAACTGAAATCCACCACAAGGCCAGGGAATTCCTGATCCAGAGAATTCTCCTCAGTGCCTGTAGAACAGCTCCTCAGTGCTGGGTCCTGGCTGGGTGGTGGGCACCAGCACCCACACCTGCTTTGTTTTCCATCCCCCTCATCCTCACCCAGAGGCTCCCAACCACATCACCCCCAACTGCAGGGGCTGCACCCTCAAACCTCTCCTCACACCAGGTGTGAGCCACCCCCTCCCCAGCCCTGCCCACCTGAATCCTCCATCCCGGCACTGCAGGCGTGGGACTCGTCCCACCACATCCCACTCATCTTAAGAAGATCCCAGCTCTGGGTACAGAGCAAGGGCACTTGCACTGACAGACCCCTGAGAGCCACCTGTAGTCCCCCTTAACCCTTTCCCTCTCCCAGAGGATCTGGGGAGGCTGTGGGAGCAGGAGGGACACAGGAAGCCCCCAGATTTCATCCTGGGAGACGCCAGAGAGCCTTGAGCAGCCACCACAGCCAGGAGGAACCATGGCCCTGCCACCACAGCCATGGCTCCTGTCTCTCTCAGGCTCAGCCAGCCTGTGCCATCTGTCCTGGGCACCCCCGCAGTGTCCCCACCACCCCAAGAACAGTGAGAGGCGCAGCTGCAGGTGGGCAGGGACCCTCCTTCCCTTGCCTGGCTGCACCTCAGGCAGCAGCAAGACCTGGAAAGATGGGGGGGGCGGGGAATGAAAAGAAATAAATCACAGCATGAACCAGAGAGTGCCTGGAAACTTCATCTCTCTTTATTGTCCATTTCTCATCCAAAACCTGGACCCCAAACCCAGCTCTGGGCCCTGAGCAAGCACAGTCCCTCTGGCACGAGCACAGCACGGCACAGCTCCTGCTGCTGCTCAGCGTCCGCCTCGAGCATCGTCCTTGCCCCGACGCTGCTGTCCCCTGGATCAGCTGCACTGCCACTGCCCACAGCTCTCAGGGCCACAGGAGATTCTTCCGCTCGAGAGAAGGAGGGAAAAGAAAGAAAATGATAAACCCTAACCGCGGATCTGAAGGAGTCTCAGCGCCGGAGGACGAGCTCTCCTCTCCCGAAGCTGCTGCCGAAGCCCTTGGGGCCCTCGGGGCTGTGGGGCAGGCGCAGGACCCCGTCCCACGGGCTGAGGGGCTCGGGCCCCCACCGTGCTGCCAGGGCACGGCCGGGAGCAGCTTCGGCAGCAGCACAGAGGCCGCTGCCCCACGGTGTCCAGGACCCCCGGCGGCTCTCGGGGCCGGAGCAGCCCGAGCCCATCCCGAGCGGAGGGAAGCCCTCGCCGGTGAGGAGCGAGCCGGCGAAGGCGTTGGGATTTCCAGGCTCGAAGT
The DNA here is from genome assembly GCA_013399875.1 of Gymnorhina tibicen. Classification (NCBI taxonomy): domain Eukaryota; kingdom Metazoa; phylum Chordata; class Aves; order Passeriformes; family Artamidae; genus Gymnorhina; species Gymnorhina tibicen. The sequence continues at coordinate 579,812 of VXAZ01001214.1, forward strand.
CGCTGCCAGGCCAGCTCGGTGCCACCAGCTCCTCGTTCAGGAGGAGGGACAGCGACCCCGAGGCATCATCCGACTGCGGGGAGCTGCCGGGCAGGGACTCCTCGAGGCTGCAGGGGAAGGTCAGGGCTGCCGCCGGCCCCTTCCAGCCCGCCCGCTCCTCCCCCGCCTCCCTCTCAGCCCCGGCTTTCTTCTTGCCCCCCTTCCCGCAGAGCCGGACCACCCTGATGCTGTGCCAGTCGCGGTGCCCGAGCATCTCGAAGGCGCTGCGGGCGCTCTCCAGGCTCTCGTACTCCACCAGGGCACAGCAGCGGCTCAGCAGCTCGGGGAAGCGCGAGGAGTATCTGCGCACGTCCGAGGGCAGCTTGCGGCCCGGCCGCAGGATGCGGATGGAGGCGATGGCGCCGAAGGGGCCGAACATCCTCGTGATGGTCTCCAGGAAGTTCTTCTGCGGCGGCAGGTCCTGCTCGAGGGGCTGCAGCTCCCAGGCCAGCAGCAGCTTGCTGGGGGGGACGCTCAGCAGGTACTCGGGGACCGGGAGCCGCCGCCTCACTTTGGTGCCCTCCTTGTTCACCTCCAGCAGCGCCGAGAACTTGAGGGCGTAGAGGGTGAGGCGCCAGTCCCGGGTCAGGTATTTCACCTGTGGAGAGAGGGTGGAATCCCCGTCAGGCTGCACCCCCCGCTCTCCCCAGGCAGGGCCACCCTAACCCCACCCTCCAGGCAGGCTGCGACCCCATCCGATATCCCCCAAGGCAATAACCCCCTTCCACGTGAGCAGCTTTGGGATCTGCAGACGGTCCCCAGTGTCCCCTAGGCTGTGGCTCAAAGCCACAACTTCCCCCTAAGCCAAACCACCAGCACTTCCCTGGGGGTTTTTGGTTCAGGGGTGTTTTCCAAAGCAGTCCTGGGAAAGATGGGTGGAAGAAGTGAATCCAGCCCTGGGGCGTTCGCTGCTCCCCCAGCCACCCTCCCTGGGAGCAGAGCTGCTGCAGGGTATCTAGGGCAGAGCCCAGCTCTGCACCCCCAGGACCTCCCCAGACGCCCCACGGGAGGCAACCCCCTCACCCCCAGGCCCCACCTTCTTGAAGGAGGTCAGCAGTTTGATGCTGACAAAGCCCAGCTTGTTCTTCTGGACGTGCTTGAGGAGGAAGGCGTCCTTGGCCAGGTTCTCGTCGGACAGGTAGAACTCCACCTGGGCCACGATCCTGCGCACCAGCTGCGGGTCGGGGGCCGAGCAGCTGCAGTCCAGCAGAGCCACCCCCAGCTCACAGGAGCTCCTGGCACAGCAGCGGGGACACGGGGGTGAGCTGGAGCCACCAGGCTGGGACAGCACAGGCACCACGGACACCCAGGGCTGCCACCAGCCTTGTCCTGGGTGCAGGGGACACCACCAGCCTTGGGGGCCTCCCAGGAGAGCCAGACCCAAACCAAACACATCCCAGACAAGGGACACGTTCCCTGGGGGATGAACCCGTGGAAGGAGCGGGGCTCAGCCCCTCCCCACGTACCCGTTGTAGCTCTCCACGATGTCCTCCTGGCCGAGCAGGGCGAGCGAGCGGCTCCACGGGGCAGGGAGAGGCCGTGCCAGGAAGGGATTCCTTGGAACAGGTACTGGAGTGCTGCAGCTGGGCTGGGAATCGAGCCCCAAGGCCACTCCAGAGCTGTGGGAGGACATCATCCTTCACCTGGGACATGACACAGGAGAAGGACAGGGCTGGGACACCCCGGCCACCTGCAGCCCTGGGGCAGAGCCCTGCTCTGGGCTGCAGCCCCCAAACCCAGCCCAGGGCACGGCAGGAGCTGGGTGTTGTGTCCTTACCTGCTTGGCAGCACTGGAAGGGTGGAAAGTTCTAGCAGCACATCCCAGGGACCCCAAGGCAGCAATTCCCAAATTCCCCCCAGCTCCAAACTGAGGCTCCCAAAACACAAAGGCAAAAAAAAAAAAAAACCAAAAAAAAAAAAAAAAGGAAAGAAAGAGAGAGAAAGCCCCTGGAGTGAGGGGGGTGTGGGTTTATAAACACACCCTGAAGGAACTGCCAGGGTAGTTGTGGGCCTGCCCCCAGACTGCCTGCTCCAGGTGAAACCAGTTTGTGGTTAAACTGCCCCAGCTGAGCCCTGGGACCAGCCGGGCTCCTCCTGCCTGGGCTGCAGAGCCAGGCCCGGGACCAGGCAGGGCAGAACCTGTCCCCTCTGGTCCCCTCTGGCACCCGGGGGGGCAGTGACCGGCAGCCACGAGGCCTCGCAGGCTGTGCCTCGGTGTCCCTGCCGTGTGCAGGGACGGTGACAGCCACGTGGAGGGGGAGGGAAGCTTCTGTCCAGGGAATCCTTTGGGCTCTCAGTGCTGCCAGAGCAGCAGGGAAAGGTCCTTGTCCCTGCAGAAACATCTCCCAGCCTGGGGAAGGAGCAGGGATGGGGTGGAGCCCAGGGCAGGGGGGCAGGATGGCCTCTGGCTCTGTGGGGAAGGGTCTGGAATGAAGCATCCCCGTGGCCTGAGCCTCGTGTGGGGAAGGTGAGGACACAGAGCGGTGGGGACAGGGGGCTGGGGCAGGTAGGGGGTGACACTGGGCTGGGGCAGGTAGGGGGTGACACTGGGCTGGGGACGTTGCCAGGGCGTGGGGGGCCGTGGAGCTGGGTGGAACTGGAGCTGCCACTGGAAGGGCTGGTGCTGGGAGCCCACCTGAGCCTCTCCTGCCAGCCCAGGCAGGGTTTGGCTGATGTTCCTGTGCCCTGTGGCCACACGGGCAGGCCCAGGGCTCCGCTGGCACAAGAG
>VXAZ01001214.1:582740-647764 GCA_013399875.1 Gymnorhina tibicen
TGCCTCGGTGTCCCTGCCGTGGGCAGGGACGGTGACAGCCACGTGGAGGGGGAGGGAAGCTTCTGTCCAGGGAATCCTTTGGGCTCTCAGTGCTGCCAGAGCAGCAGGGAAAGGTCCTTGTCCCTGCAGAAACATCTCCCAGCCTGGGGAAGGAGCAGGGATGGGGTGGAGCCCAGGGCAGGGGGGCAGGATGGCCTCTGGCTCTGTGGGGAAGGGTCTGGAATGAAGCATCCCCGTGGCCTGAGCCTCGTGTGGGGAAGGTGAGGACACAGAGCGGTGGGGACAGGGGGCTGGGGCAGGTAGGGGGTGACACTGGGCTGGGGACGTTGCCAGGGCGTGGGGGGCCGTGGAGCTGGGTGGAACTGGAGCTGCCACTGGAAGGGCTGGTGCTGGGAGCCCACCTGAGCCTCTCCTGCCAGCCCAGGCAGGGTTTGGCTGATGTTCCTGTGCCCTGTGGCCACACGGGCAGGCCAAGGGCTCCGCTGGCACAAGAGGAGATGCTGTTCCAGACAAATGATGGGAGAAGTTGCAAGCAAACAACAGAAGGTGGCTCTGGCCCCTGTTTGCAAATCTGTACTTTTGTGTTGGTTTGTTCTGAGAACTTCCTCTCATTTCTCTGTGCAAGTCCCTGTGTCCCAGAGGCTTCCTAGACGTGGGTGCCTGTCCTGTGACACCGTGGGGACAATCCAGGAGTGCCAGTGCCAGACCCTGACCCTAAAGCCATCCCAGCCAGGAGACACATTCCCTAGGGGACAAACAGGAGGCAAGGCCGGGGCTCATCCCCCCCTCACATCCCGGCAGCCACGCACAGACTGAAGCTCTCCGAGATGTCCTGGCTGTCACCAGACCAGTGGCACTGCAGTGTCCCCTGGCCAAGCCCCTGCCCCAGCCACGCAGGGCTGCTCCCAAGGAATCCCTGGGCTGTGCCACCCTGCCCAGCCCCAAGGTCGCCCTTCTGGGATGAGCCACAGGGACTGGCAGTGTCCAGCTGCTCCTGGAGTGTTGTACCCCTCTGATTTCCCCGGCCACCTCTCCTTCTCCTGCCACCTCTGGTGTTCTCTGCTGGCTGGGAAGAGATGGAAGACAAAGTCCTGGGATGCTTGTGCTGAAATCTCTGCAGGATTTGCCCACCTGGGAGGGGTGATGGAGGCAGAGGCAGGCTGAGGATGGGGGTGTAGGTACTGGCAGGAGGATTTTGAGCTGTTTGCTTTCTGCTGAGGCAGATTTTCTCAGGGTCAGGAGGTGCTGCCCAGCTCCCCTGGGGGAAACAACCCCCTGCTCCCAGACCCGAGATTCCCAAAGGAAGAGGCTCTGTCTGCTCCAGCCAGACTGGGCTTAATCCAGAGGGAGAGTGAAGCAAAGGCCCAGAGGCTGAGGCTGAGGCTAAACCTTCCTGAGGGGTCAGAGCAGGAATGACCCAGCACTTGTCACATCCCTCCCATCCTCACTGCTCCCATCCTCTCAATTAGTCTGGAAGCTTAATTAGAAAATCCTTCTGTGGCCCTGTGCTCAGCCTGATCCTTCAGCCTCTCGTCCCCTCGGAGAGCTTGGCTGGGAGGGGGGGGTTATCCCTGCACCCAGCTGCTGCTCCAGGGGCAATCTGCCTTCCTGCAGACCCCGAATTCCTGCCCAAAACTGCTTCAATTACCCTGCCCTGCGCAGCTCCTGCATCCCCCCGAGGCTGCTGCAGCATCTCCTGGCACCTCTCGGGGATCACAGAAGAAATGGGACCACGACACTCCTCGTGCAGGCCTGAGCATTGGACACGGGTTTATTGCTGCTCGGGTTTAGCCGGGAATTCTGTGCAGGGGGGTTCGGGTGCTTCTCCAGCCTCCTCACACGCTGCTGCAGAGCTCCAGAGCAGCTCCTCTGCCAGGTTCCCTTGGTGGAAGAGCTGAACCTCCTACGGCCCTCAGTGGGAGCAGGGCAGTTAAGATTTGGTTGCTCAGTTGTGTTTTTATCTCTCTTATCTCATCAGCAGGATCCCAAGCGTGGACTCTGACCCGGGCAGTTTTCGTGGCTATTTGCATTTAAATCTGCCTCTCTCACTTCCCTCCTGCTGCCTCCATGTGAGACATTCACGGACAAACATCACCCTGGCCCAGCAGCAGGGGACAGAGGGGAGATGTGCCACTCACACGCTCTCATTTCCCTTGCCTTTAGGAACGTGTTTGGAAGTGTCACAGCTGCCTCAGTGCCACTGGGAATGAGGAAATCAGAGATCTGGGTAGAACACACTCTGCTAGGCAAATGTCCACGAGACCCCTGGAAAAGCTCACACCAAACACTGCATCACCAGAAGCCATCATAATAAAAGCTATTGATGACACGGCCTTTATTCACACAGAGATTTGCCCCAGGGCTTTGCTTTTGCAGTTTAGCTTGATGACAGATCCCCCCTCCTCTGCCCTGCAGCCCACAGCACCCCGGTGTAGTCCACAGCATCCCAGGGTAGCCCATGTCAGCACAGACCCCACAGGACATGGGAAAGGGGGATAAACCCTGCTGAGCTCCCCAGCTCAGCCCCACGGGAGCCATCCCTGCGCTGTCGCCGCAGGAAAAGGCAAAGGGATCCAGAGAGGGAAATGCCACTGGAGTGCTGAACCCCCCCGGGGTCTGTGACAGCCCATTCCCACCTGGGACGGGCTCCTGGGTCAGTCTGAGCCGTGCTGGGTCAGTCTGAGCTGTGCTGGGTCAGTCTGAGCCCTGCTGGCACACCCAGAGCGGGGGAAATGGGAACAAGGCCCACCCTAAGGCACTGAGGTCGCACACCCTCGGCCCTGCTCCGGACCCTCCTTCAACGTCAGAGCAGGACATGGAGTGGGAATTTCACAAACCCCAGGATGTGGCACCAGTTCCCCTCTGCCTGGGCACTGTGGAGAATGCGGATTGCCATGGGATTGCCGTGGGATTGCCGTGGGATTGCCCACAGGCATCATGGCATGGGGGCAAGGAACACGCTCTGCATGCAGCTGCCACTGCCTTGGAGTCCTTTGGTATCTTGAGTTGGCATCCTGGGAGCGTCGGGGTGAAGTGCCAAGCTGGGGAGACACGGAAGCAGGTGGGAATGCTCATCCCATAGTCCCAGAGCACTCCTGTGTCCGCCGGGATGTGCGGCCCGGAGCCCCTGCCCAGGCGGGGACAGGAGACGCCAACTGTCCTGGGCTCCCCGGCACAAGAGATTTGGCAAAGCCAGAGCCAGGACAGCTTGTCTGGAAAGGCTGCAGGAGAAGGGCCGGGTATTTTTCCTTCTTCTTGGGCACTGATTGGTTCAAGTCTGTATCACAGTGAAGTCTGAGAAGCGGGGAAGGAACCCAAAGCACCTTCCCTGACAGAGGAAGCCTCGTCTGCGCGCCTCGCTCCGCCTGGAGAGCGAGGGCAGCTTCTCCCAGCCAGGCACATCCCATGGGCTGCTGGCCACCGAGGCTTCCGTCCCTCGGGAGCAGACTCTGGAGCTTCTCCCTCCGCCCTGGAGGGACACTGGCGGCCAGACCAGCCCCATCCCAGCGCCTGCCCCGGCTCAGCCCGGAGCCCGTCCTCAAACACAAGTAAACATAAAGAGAAACTAAGAGGCACTATAATAACACAGATCCGGGCAGGCCCAGGCTCGGGGCGCCGGCCCTGGCTCCGGATGGCTCCGTCCAGCTGGGAGCAGCCCGGCCCCGGTGTCAGATGTCCTGCAGGGAGTGGCCGGGCTCGCTGCGCTCCCGTTTCACCAGCGGCTCCCCCAGCGCCCGCTCCGGGTCCACCTCGGTGCCCAGCTCGCCGATGTCATCTGCAAGGGACATGGCATCAGGGCAGGGAACGGGGGCACCGGGAGCTTCTTCCCAGCACGGCAGGCTGCGGGAGCCAGCACAACGTTCCCCCTCCCACGGCCATCCCACCCTGAGCCAGCAGGGCTCCCCGGGAGGGGGGCAGGTACCTTTGTCCAGCAGTGTCGGGGACAGGGATGCCAGGTCTCCAAACTGAAAGGAAAAGGAGTTACGGGGTCAGTGAGGCTTTGGGGAGCCAAGGGGCCAGACCTGCATCACCAAACAACTTCAACCACCCAGGAGAGACCGCGAGCATCAGTGCTGGTGGTGGAGAGCAGAAAACAAAACCAACCACAGGTTTTGGGGGAAAAGCCTTTTGCTGCCATTTAAACCTCTGGGCAAACACCACACACAACAATCCAGGGCAGGACTGAGCTCCGGAATGAAGGGAGAAATTTCTCCATCTCCCAAGCGATGACCAAGTGCTGCCACAGGCAAAGACGGTGCCTCTTCTCCAGCCCTTTCCATCTCTCAGGCATTTCCCCTCTCCTGGACTCCACCTGCACCTCTCTGCAAAGCAGAGAGGTCAGGGAGCGTTTGACCAGTGAGGCCGTGGTGCCAAGTGGAACCAGAAAGCTCCTGGGCTCTGGAGATGTGGTGTCCCTCTCAATGACGGGGCCTGAGACACCAAATTGCTTTAACAACAACGCTGGAAAGCCATGGAAAGCTGGGCAGCAGCAGGAGCTGAGGAGAGTGGGAATGACAACGTTCAGTGGGAATGGAAGGACACGATTCGTCCTCCTTTGCTGGGAAGAATCAGCCTCCTCCTGGAGAACAGGGATATTGCAAGGGTTGCATGAAGGAAAAGCCTGAGGGATGAGAGCCTCCCACAGCTGGGTTTTGCTGGGAGCCACTCTCTGCCTTTCATGTTCCTTTAATATCAGTAAAGGCAGAGGTTTTGCAGGGAATGGTGGGAACTCAGCACTGCAGTTGGAGCAGAGTGGGAGGGGAAGGGAAAGCAGAACCAACAGGCTTTGGTTTGCCTGGCTCCCTACACGAGCTCTGTGGAAGCTTCAAGGAGCAAATGAGATCGATTTTGAGCACACGGGCTCGGTTTTAAGCCCGCAATAATTTCAATATTGCTGTCACAGGTTCAGCTGGGGCTTTTAACTCTGTGTTTCAGAGGGAAAAACTGGATATGGCTTCAGCTAGGCAGGACAGGACTTGCCTGCAAGCCAGGCACCAGACTCGGTGTCCGATTGGTGAACAAAAAAACCCCAAACCCTCACAAACAGCCCAAACAGCCCCATATTCCTCTTCTTCACCTCAAAAATGGAGGGAGTGGCTGACTGTGTACATAATGCTGGAGCTTGTAGAGGCCTGGAGAAGTTCAGTTGCTGAAAGCAACTTTTGGACCATTTTTGCTTGATTTAGATGGACTTTGCCCTGGCAGGAATCCCAAAGTCAGGGCTGGCAGTCACAGGTTGTGCAGAGAAGTGGGGAGATCCTTTCCCTCCCTCCTCCAGGCCTCCAAAGCCCAAATGATGCTCAACCACCCCAAACCCAAAACCCACCAGCTCAGGGAAGATGCTCCAGGAGCTCTATCCTTGTGCCAGGCACTCAAAACAACTCAGTCAATCCTTCTGGTTGTAAAACGTGCCGAGGGCACGCCGTGGTTTGTGAACCAATGGTGTCTCTCGAGGAGCTGCTTATTTTGGGTCGGTTTGTAGGGAATAAAGGATTCTCACCTCTCCCATGACAGCAATTGGGGTCTCCCCCGTCGCCTGGGCCACACGGTGCTCCACCAGGTAGAACATGTACTCGTCGTAGAGCAGGCGGATCAGGTGGAAGGAGCCAAAGCTGGCGGCGCTGCGCAGGGTGAGGTCACGGATCACCATGGAGCTGGAAAACCCAGAAGTTTGGGTTGAGTTTTACACCTGTGCCGTGGCTGATGTGAACTCTGGTTCCTGGAGGTGCTGTGGGACCCAACACTGTCTCTGCCTCTGACCCAAAAGTATCAAAACACTTTAAGAAATCACTTTATGGAGCATCCTGAAGGGACACCAGACCCACAGTTAACCAGAGTTTCCTGGGAGTGAAGAACTTGGCCTTGGCCTCTCAAGGTGCTCTTCACATGCCCCAAGCCTGATGCAGAGATGGCCCCAAAATGAGAAAGAGGACGTACCTATAGAAGGACCACTTCAACAGGAACTGCCTGGCAGCCTTGGGGAAGCTGGGGCTGCCCTCGTGATGCTTCAGCACTTGAGTGACCACATTATCCAGCCAGCTGGCCCACTGGTCCAGAGAGCTCTGCTGCTGCAGAGTCAGCTTGAAATCCTGCTCCAGCTTCTGCACCATGCCCTCCTCGCACTGGCACACCCACGAGGCCTGCTCCTGCTCGGGAGGAAGGGTTCACAGTTACTCCTGCCAGGCCTGCGTGGTGTTGTATCCCAACCCAGGAATTCAACTTCATTTCTAGCAGGCCAGGGCTGCAAACCAGCTCTAAATCATGGCCCGTCTGATCTGTCTGGACGACAGTATTTTTAGAACTACATAATTGTTGGTAGCACTTCTTTATTCTTCACTGGAAGGGTGGTAAAGCATTGGAATGGGCTGCCCAGGGAAGTGGTGGAGTCACCAGCCCTGGAAGTGTTCAAAACATGAGAGGGCATGGGGACATGGTTTAGTGGGCATAGTGGGATTCAGCTGAAGGCTGGACTGGATGATCTTGGAGGTCTTTTCCAGCCTCAGTGATTCTGTGAGTCTCACAGAAGGCTCCTTTTGCCTCCTCGCAGCGAGATGGAAAATTCACCCGGCAAAGTAACACCAACCCCATCGCCTCGTTCATCCAGCTGCGTTTCAGCACTGGGAACTGGTTACCAGCACGGAACCCGGCTGTGCAGCCCCGCTCCCGGAGGAGGTGAGGAGCAGAGGAACCCGTGGGTTACCTGCACATTGGCGAAGTCCACGCGGTTGAGGTCGCTGAGCATCTGGTTGATCTGGGACGTGTTCTGCAGCACGGCGCGCGCCGCCTGCGCCAGGTGGTTGAGGGACGTGTACCTGCGCAGGGTCTGGGCGAAGGCACTCACCACCCCCACCTGCAACACAGCACAGGGGCTGCAGGGCACGCTCTGCTCCCTGCCCGGCCCTGCACACACCGGCGGGGGCGGTGCTGGAGCCTCCAGCCCTGGAAGTGTTCGGAAAACGAGCGCCTGGGGACGGGGTTTAGCGGTGGCCTGGGCAGTGCTGGGGTAATGGTTGGACTCGATCTTAAAGGTCATTTCCAACCTAAACCTTGTGCCAGGCACTCGGAACAACTCGGTCAATCCTTGGGCACAGGTGGTTGTAAAACGTGTTGAGGGCACAGTGTGGTTTGTGCACCAATGGTGTCTCTTTAGGTGCTGCTTATTTTGGGTTGGTTTGTGGGGAATAAAGGATTCTGACCTGTCCCATGACTGCAATTGGGGTCTCCCCTGTTGCCTGGCCATGCAATGCTCCACCAGGTAGAACATGCACTCATCAAACAGCAGTGGAAGGGCCAAAACCTAAATAATTCTATGGTTCCGTTATTGATTCTCTTTAAACTACCAGGTTTTCACACTCTGCCTCCAGCAGAGACCAGCAAGGTGGGAAGAGGCAGGAAGAATCCCTGGCTTTGGGAGAGCAGGAGCCTTGGGGCAATGCCACTCACTCCTGTGCTTTTCAGGAGGACAGCCCCATTCCAGGGCAGAGATAACAGGGAATGGTCCCGGCCCCGAGGCTGCCAGAGCTCCAGGGGCGTTTGGACACCGCTGCCAGGGATGCCCAGGGTGGGGTTGTTGGGGTGTCTGGGCAGGGCCAGGGGCTGGGCTGATGATCCCTGTGGGTCCCTCCCGGCTCAGGATATTCTGTGACTCCATGATTTTCCCCCACAAAGCTTTATCTGCAGTTCCAGGACACAGGAATGGCTCCATGGACAGAGCCCCACCAGCTTCTGGTACGAAGGAATTGCCCCACCTGTCCTCCCACTCCGGGCTGCTTTCAGTTCAGGATCAATCATTACCCCGTGCCAGGTGGCCAAACCCCAGCAGGAATTTCCAGTCCCTGTGGAAAACTGCAAGATGCAGACACACGCTGGGCCCACCTCTGCTCACCTTGGTCTGCACGACCTGCGGGGGGAATTCACTCATGGCATTCATCAGCCACCCTTCCAAACTCTTGGCAAAATTCCGGATCGCCTGTGTCAGCGTGCCTGCAAAGAAGGCTGCAAAGTCAGAAAGGCTGTTCTGTAGCAGTTTTGGGCACCACTTTCTAGCTTAGGACTGTTGGGAAAGCACAGCCCGTGGTCTGGTTAGCTCAGATCTCAACTCAGCACCAAGGAAATCAGCTGGGTTGATGCACTCAAATAATTCTTTAATGTTATTACTCAAACTCTTCTTACTATTCTTTTTCTTACTCTTATTCTTATTCTTACTCTTATCCTCATGACAATTGGACCTAATGATCTTAGAGATCTTTTCCAACCTAAACATTTCTATGGTTTTTATTATTCTTATTTTCTCTTGTCCTCTTCTTATTCATGGCCCTTCTGAGCATTTTCCAAGCATTGCAATCTGCTCTGCAAAGACACCCTCGTGCCCCAGCTTGTGCCAGCCCTCAGAGGGACATTTGGGAAGCCAAATCAGAGGGAAAACCCTCAGTACCCCATCATTAATGTCCCAAAAAGTTGACCTCTAATTCCCAGGAGTGCAGTCAGGGACAGGGTGGTCCTGTGCAAACAAAGACCTCCAAGGAAGCACAGCCCAAGGAGTTCCCATATCCAGACTGTGTTTTTTACCTGACTCCTGGCCAAAATCAGGAGAGGTGATATGCAACACCCCAAATTTAAAAGGGAGGGGGATTCCCAGGGGGTACAAAATATCGCCCCAGAGCAAAGCTGCAGGGGGAACAATGCTGCTGCCATAATATTTTAGCCAAGACAAACACCTCCAAGTCGGTTTTTACAGTGGAAATCTTTGTGGCAAGTGGTGGCCAGAGTGGGTAAGTCGTGTTTGTCAGACTCAGGTGCCTGGATGGGGCTGTGGGTACTCACTGGGCACTGGCCTGAGCACGTCAGGGATGAGGATCTCCACCAGGGCCTGGTACAGGATGTGGTCACAGCTCCTCATCCACTTGAGGATGGGCTCGTACTTGCACAGAGTGATCAGTTTGTCCTTTGGGAGGGTCCCTTCGGGTTCCTCTTCGCTGCAGGAGGAGGAGGAGGAGGAGGAAGAAGGAGACAGAGTTAGCAGCAGGTTTGCGTTCACCCTCCCTCTGCATTTCTGACTCCAATTTTCAGCAGAAAAAGCATGTTTGTGTGCCTTGCAGAAGGAAATGTTTGGCTGCTCGTCCAGGTCTTGTCTCTGCCAGCACCCCCCTGTCCTTGGGGCCAGAGCTCGGAGCAGTTTTCCCTCAAATCCGCACTCCTGGTGCTTGCCCTGCCTTCCCCTCTTCCATTTTTAACCTCACTGCCTCTCACACCCACCGTTCATGTGGGAGCTGAGCTTCAGCACAGCCATGGCAGCCAGCAAGGGCTCAGCTGCTTCCTCCCTACAGCCCCTGCTGGTCCCAAAACCTTCCCACCCCTCTCCCCTCTCCTCTGCTCTCAACCTCCTGAGGCACAGCACTGGAGACAAGAACTCTGCAGCCGGTGTAGGGGCAGATTAGCTGATGCTGAGATGTTTTCAAGGTGTTTAGTACTCCAAAGGCTGAATGGTTTCAGAAGGAAGGAGACTGAGTGGATGAGAACAGAGCATGTCCATAGTTAACTGAGGTCAACCCAGCTTCCATTATTTTCACTTTGTGGATGTATAAAGGCACAAGATATTTGTTACACAGCAGGCAGAGAGAGCTGAGACCTTAATGCACTGCCAGAGCACCACAGCAGAGCTGCTCACTCACACCCTACGCTGGGAACTGGGAATTTGGAAGGGTCTTTCCCCATGCATTGCACCAAAATCCAAGCCTTGGACATGCTCTAAAGGGACACTTCGAGCCTCAGCCTGCAGGATTTTAGCGATGAACTCCATGGGCATAACTCCTGGAAACTCCCACATGCAGAAACGGGTCGTGAAACTTGCTGGGAAGTTTCTGCATCTTCTCACGCTTTGAGGGTGCCACTTCCCCAGTATGTGGGGGTTTTATTTATATTTATAATGAAGAAGGGGAGGAAGTGTGTTATTCACCTCTCTGGGTTCCTGGCAGAGGTGTGGGGAGGTGGGAGAGCCCTGCAGAAAAGCTGCCTCCAGTTTCCCTTGTGTACCTAGAAACAGCTCCCAGGGTGTTGCAATCTGCCTGGGAGCTGTTCCCTCAAGTAAATGAGATTTTAAACCAAGCAAACACAGCTGCAGCGATTCCTTGCAGGGAAATATCCCCTGGGCAACATCTATGGGGCCATATCCTACTGATTTTTGTGGGGTTTTTTGGCTTATTGCTCAATGTTTTACCATTTTTCTTCTGAATAGAAAACCTTTGTCGTTATAGCATCAGTAGAAGTGGACAGATTTGTGATAGAAATTTTAAGAAGAAACCTTCACTTTTTCAATTTTCTCTGTTTTCACTTATTTCCATTCCCCTGGCAGCAGCTCCCAATGCATAAAGGATGAGGAAGAGGCACAGCAACGAGCCAGGCAGGAGTGAAAAGATGAAAGCAGCTTCGTTTGCCATGATCTGCCTCCAAACACGAGGCACTGACAGGCCTGGGCAGCCAGGCAAGGCAGAGAGTCAGTCTGGATGTCCCTAAAACCTCAGAGCCAGAGGATGGCACTGAGTCATGGCAGGGAATCATCACTGTCTGCTCCTGAGCACTTGGGAGAGCAGCATCCCCTTCTCTGCTACAGGAGGCGCAAGGGACACGCATGTCCAGCTTCAGGACGAGAGGAAATGGCCTTAAGTCGCCCCAGGGGAGGTTTAGATTGGATATGAGGGAAAATTTCTTCACTGACAGAGTGGTCAGGCACTGGCACAGGCTGTGCAGGGCAGTGCTGGAGTCACCTCCCTGGAAGTGTCCAAAAAAACATGTGGATGTGGCACTTGGGGACAGGGTTTAGTGGTGACCGGGGCAGTGCTGGGTTGAGGGATGGACTCGATGATCCCGGAGGGCTTTTCCAACCTCAGTGACCCCATAATTCTCCAATCAGAGCACACACTTTCCTCGGGGCTTTGAATTTTGTGTTACAGCATTAAACACTTCTGATGCTCTTTGTCACGGCTCTGCAGGGCAGAAAATACTTCCAAATTCTCCAAAGCACTCAGAAAGCCTAAAAGCACTTCATGCATCTTAAAAAGAAATGTATCACCGAGAAACGGAGCGGGGAAGGCCGGGCAGTACCTGGAAGGCAGAGCAGTGGGGCCATCACTAGGGGGTGCCTTGGGACTCCAGAAGGATTGCCACAGCTTCTCGATGTAGTGAAACTGGAGGTTCATCACAACATCCAGAGTGGCCTGACAGCAAAAACACCACGGGGTCAGCACACAGCTCGAGTGCCGCCACTCACAGTAAATCATTTACAAGAAAAACAACGGAACTGGCACTGTTTTAGTAACGTAAAACAGGTCACAAGATGAAAAAAACCACATAAAGCATAATATTTGAGTTGTTATTCCTGGCAAATGAAGCGTTCCCGATTATATTCCATCTTCTCCTAAGAGTGGGATATGAGATGGCCACGTGAATGATGCCCCACGTCAGGCAATAAATCGATTACAAATCACCACCAAATAATACTGCAAACAATCACCTCGCAGTGTCTCCTGTAGAGAATCTGCAGAGTTTTCACGTCGTTCAGGGTGAAACCTTCTTGTAAGAGGACGTTACCAAGATCAGGGGCTGGGAACTCGGGAAAGACGTGGGTTACATCTGGGAAGAAAAACGGGGAAAGACGGTGAGGGTTAGGAAAGCTGAGACTTCAGGTGAGCACAAGGTGCTGCTGTCACTGGAGGCTCTTTCATGTTCCAGCTGGGATGAAACAGGAAAATGAGACTGATAATTTCATCCTTTCCCTGATTCGTGCTGTTTTACTGGGAAAAACCAAGCAGCCACAGCCCAGTGGATTCAGTGTGGAAAGGAAAATGTTTCCTTTCTGTTGGTAAGAGAAGAAACAAGAAAACATTGTCTCATCTGCCACTCTTCCATTAGAATTTCTCTGAAACCTGGAAAAGGTCTCTCTGGTATTTTAAGAGTACAATGGGGAATAGAATTGGGCAGCAGAGGTGTCAGGAGCTGGGATTTGTGATGGAGACACAGAGATCCAGGACCAGCAAATCCAGCGGGTCTGTCCCACAAGAAAAAGGTCCATGTGGATCATCTCCACTCAGATCCCACTGCAGCCTCTGCAAGGAAGAAATTTGCTTCTCCCCCTCTGGCCAGGCTTGGCAGGACCTCCACTCTTCCATGAAATTTGGATAAAACCAGATGGATTAAAAACATCCTGTGAGGGACCCAACAGACCCGTGGGCTCAAGGAAAAAGCCTTCCTGGGGGGACAGGATCAGCAGGTAAAATTAGCAAGCGTGGCACTCCAAAAGCTTGTAGAAAACATGCTATATATAAAATATATATATATCTGAAAAAATAGAATACTGTAGGTTTATTAGGAAAGCACACAAATGCACAAGAGTCAGGACTTGCTGGACAAGACCTTCCCCTTAAAGCCCAAATCCCAGCTGTGGGGTAACCCATCACCAAAGGAGTCTCCTCACCTATGAACTGCTGATGGTGCTGGCTCTGAGCGGCCACCGACTGCTCGGGCGTGGTGTGGGGGTTGCTGTTGGAGGCACTCTCTGCCATCCCATCCATCTTCTGGGCTGCTCTGTACCTACATTCCCAGGAATTAGGATGGGATTAGGACCCACGCAGACAGGAGAAAACACCTACACATTGTTTACACCAGCCAGGCAGGTCTGTGGGTTCCTGGAGTGGTTGGGACTCGAGGTTACGCTCAAGGCTGGTCATTTATATTGTGGACTCGAGTGGAGGGAAAATGAGAAGCTCCTTTTGAAAAGCTTCCCCAAGACAGAATTAAAGGGGCTAAGAAGTTTGGTGACACCAAAAAATCAAAAGAGAAGCAGAGCTGGAGTGGGTTCCAGAGCAGACTCTGTCTCAAGCCCTGACCTTTGCATTTACTTTCTGTTTGAGAGCTGCAGAAATAAATAACCAGAAGTGTCTGTGCTTGCAGGAGGCAATTCCAAATCCCTTTGCACATTGGGTTTTACCTTCAAAATGACTCAGGCACAAGACTAAACACAGCACTATTTAACTTGCACTTTTGCACAGAAAAACACCCCAAAATCCACCCAAATACAGCACAAGCCCCCAAGTCCTTCACACTAATTTGGCATCAACGTCTCCATAGCTGAGATCCTAAACCATTTTGGCTACAGGGAGGCTGTCAAAGGTGGCACATACAGTGGAACATGCCACTGGCTAGGAGAACAGGCAGGTAAATCCCATTCCATGGAATTCCAGAAGAGCTTGGGTTGGAAAAGGCCTTTAAAGGCCGTCTAGCCCAACTGCTGGCAGAGAGCAGGGACCCCTTCCACCAAAACAGGTTGCTCCAAGTCCCATCCAACCTGGCCTTGAGTATTCCCAGGGATAGGGCAACGACTGGAGTTGTTTTTGGACCCTTCCACTGCTCGGAGCAGGCAGTGACGCTCGCACAGCTCGGCTCTGGCTCTTCAGCAACACTGGGTTTGAACCTCCCAAGCGGAGCCAAATCCCGGGATGGGGCCTGCTGAGCGTTTTGGGAAGGCCTGGGAGCACCCACCTTTGCTTCTGGTGGATGGGCTGCTGCCTCATGGCCATGTACTGGGTGTCCTCCTGCAGGCGGTTCAGCGGCGACTCCGGCTTCAGGCGGATCCCGTAGTAGTGATACTTGGAATTTCCCCTGGAAATAGCAACTTGGTCATTGGAATGGACACCGTGGCCCCGGTTGTTTGGACAGTACACCCCGTTTCTTGCAGCTGCCAAGCACTGTTTGAGTGGCTGAAGGGATGAACTAATGAGGTGCCATCATCCCCTGGCAAATTTAAACCCACGTGTGGCCGAGTCCAGTGGCATCCACACTTAAACCCGGCCAGGTTTGTTCCAAGCAGCCCATGGGGACCAGGGAAGAGAGGAGGGAAGTGCTACAAGGAAAAGTGTTATTAAACAGAGTGACAGAATGACCACAGGGGACACTTTGCTATTTGATTAGGGTTTAAGGATTTGTTTTTTCCATAAAAACAAGCGCCCATCTTTATCCAGACTTGGATAAAAAGAGCCTGAGTGAATGGCCCACTATGAAAAGAAAAATGTCTTTCTGCTGCCAGCACTTCTGCAGCAACAGCACCAGGCTTTGATGTGGTTTTGTCCTGGGAGCTGCTCATTTTTGTAGGTTTTGTAATAACTGAGAGCTTTCTCCCAGCACAAGGGGCTGGAATTCTTTCTGCTTTGCTGCTGTGGTGCTCCTAAGGAGGGTGTGATCCCATCACATTAGGAGAGATGTGTCAGCTGAAGTTCTTCCACCAAACTGGAATTTTTTGGTCCCAGTGGGAGCGAGGATGGTTCTGCAGCCACGGACACATGGTGACAGTGTGTCCAGCTTGGCTTCAGCACATTTGTCACCAAAAAGGGGTGAACTGAGTCCTCAGATGGAGAGGAGACCAAGCCAGGTCCTCAAATGCATTGGCTGTGTCACTAAAACTGGGACTGGGGCACCTTAAATCCAAGGGTGCTTCCCACTGGAAAATCAGAGAAATGTAAGAGAGGAGTGTTTGTCAAATTGGGTTCTTTTTTGGGGGGAATTTGCTCTTTTCCTGGGGTTGAATTGTTGGGTCTTTGTCACTGCACCAAAGGGTTTTACACACACTCCGTGTTCAGGCCTGTCCTAAGTGATTTAAAGTGCCTGCAAATTAAATAAAAGCTGCCTTTATAACCTAAAATTACAACGAGTAAGAAAATAATAGAGGTCAGCTCTTTCCATACTTACTGAGGTTCACTGTCCCCTTCCCAGCCCACACATTTCCAGTTGTCAGTGGGTTTTTTTGCTTGTTTGTTCTTTAATCCTTGATGGGATTAAAGAATTTCTCTCCTCTAAAGTAATTACTTCAGAGTAATTTCAGAGTCCTTGCACTTGACCCAATCTAGAGAAATCTGATGCTCCCCTGCTCTTCCTACAACTGCTCATTCCAGCTGTGGAGTGCCCTGGACACGTCTGGTTTTGCTCTCATTTAAAAGCTCAGGTATCTAAGCTTGAATTTTATTTTATAAAATCTTCAATGATCAGAGCAATGACTGTTTTACAGGCAGTACATTTCCCACTTTTTAATATTATAAGCTGGGATAAAGTGCACATTCAGCTGGGCAGATGCTCCCTTGAAGGACACCTCTGTGATTACAGGAGTTTATTTTTTTGTGTTACGCTTTGCTTGTAACATCTTACAGATCTTTGATGGATTAGAAGAAAAAAAACCTCTCCCAAAGTTCAGGCTGATGCTTTGGGTATTTCAGAAATAAACCATTTACAGCTTTACAGCTCGTCTGCATCAAAGCTGTGGGCACAGGGTCTGTCATGGGGGATCTTTACTGGGCCCAAAGGGAGAAAAGGCTTCACTGACCCAGAGTTTTGGGCTCTGTGGTGGAAGTTGTGAGGATGAGTTACCTCATCTTTGTCAGACAATACAGAATCCCAGAATATCCTCAGCTGGAAGAGACCACAAGGATCATTGAGGCCCTGCCCAGACACCCCAACAACCCCACCCTGGGCATCCCTGGCAGCGCTGTCCAAACGCTCCTGGAGCTCTGGCAGCCTCGGGGCCGGGACCATTCCCTGGGGAGCCCGGGCAGTGCCCAGCACCCTCGGGGGGAAGAACCTTTCCCTGAGCTCCATGCCAAGCCCTGACACAGCCCCAACCGTTCCCTGGGGGTAACAGGATCCTCGTGGGACGAGAAGCAGCTCAGCTTTGAATAAAACCCATCTTCCCACCGGCTCAGGCTCGGCTGTTCCCGCAGACCTCACAAGAAAGACCTGAACCTCCTAAAGACGCTCGGGAGGTTCCGAGCGCACGGGAGAAGCTGCGGGAGGGCGTGTTTTGTCCACTTAACTGCAGATTCCCACCAACCTGGTGCCCAGGCGCCGAGTCCTCAGCCCCATGAAGACGGAGCGGATGAGTTTCCCGAAGGACGCGGCGTTGACGGGGTCCAGTTTGTGCTCCTGGCAGTGCCGCAGGTAATGGTTGTACAGGGAGCTCCTGGGCAGGCTCACGCCCTCCGCCGTCTCGTAGTTATCCAGCAGCCACTGCAGCTTCAGGCGGGGAAGAAATAAAGAACATGCAAGTCTAAAGAGGGCTGGGACGTCAGGCGGGGTCGGCGCTTAAACGTCCGTCGAGGTTTAGGAGGTCGAGAGAACGGAATAATTAATTTATACAAGTTAATTCGCATCACTTAGCGTTTCTATAACTTTATGTTACTTCACAGGATGGCAAAAAGCACCCCCAGCCCAAACAAAACCACTGTCAGGTTTTTCATTGAAACACAGTCCTGCTGCCACCTCAGCGTCCGCCTCGGGTTCAGATGAATTCCTGCAGAGCCAAAGTAAAGCTGTAAAAACTCACATTTTCCAAGGAAAAGAGATCTTGAGATACTGCCTAAGAGGAATAAATTTTAGGGGAAGCAAATTGATGCAAAGTCTTTATTAATTTGAAGATTGGCATGTCTGCAACAGCTCCCTTAACAATAAAATTAACGGTTGCCAAAGCAACCTTCAAAATCTGAGGGAATCCATCTACTTTGCAAAATTTGCCGTCTGAACTTCTGACATGGCTGTTGATTAAAATTTGCAATTAATATAAATTATTTATACCCAGATAGTCTGAAAGGGCAGGTCCAGCACACGGTGTCAGCACAGGAATTCAAATGCAAAGCCCCCACTCTCCTTTAATTTGAGTAAATGACTTCAGCATCAATAAAATGAGTGTTGTAATAAGTGAATTTTGGAAGGAGCTGGATGTACACGTGGACTAATATCAACAGGGTTGGTAAGAGCCCTTCCATTGTCATGAGGGATGTCTGGGATTAACATTTTCCAGGCTTCCCTTTCCCCCCAGACCCCCATCCCTGCACCAGGACCAGCTGCCTTCCCACCAGATTGGGGCAAAACACTCAGGTTGTGGGTGCCAAATATCAGCCACAGCATCTCCACACAGCCGAGGGTCCAAGCACATATTGGAACTGAGCACAGATTTAGTCTGGAAATCAGTGGGATTTGACAAGGCCCATGGATCTACGCTCAAACCCTCTCCACTGCCACCCCAGTGTCCCTCTCTTTCCTCCCATTTTCTCCTGGTGACACTCCAGGGCCCCAGCTCACCACAAGGCTGGAGTTTTACACCAGTAACTCTGTGAACACAACCTGAGCTGTGCGATGACACCTCTGGCACCTCACTCTGCTGAGCTCTCCTCAGTTTCTGTGTTTCCTATCCCACTCTGCTCTCACACCGAGGCTTTGCAGCACCTCAGTGTCCTGTGGGTCTCCTTCATGCATCCAAATTTAAACTGCTGCTACTCAAAGTCAGCTGCCCCCAAAACCCTGCAATTAAAACTACAATTAAAATTAAAACTACGATTAAAACTATTTCATTCAGCTGGAGAAGAGAAGGCTCCAGGGAGAGCTCAGAGCCCCTTCCAGTGCTAAAGGAGCTCCAAGAGAGCTGGAGAGGGACTGGGGACAAGGGCTGGAGGGACAGGACACAGGGAATGGCTCCCACTGCCAGAGGGCAGGGCTGGATGGGATGTTGGGAAGGAATTGTTCCACCTTGGAGGGTGGGGAGGCCCTGGAATGGAATTCCCAGAGAAGCTGTGGCCGCCCCTAGATCCCTGGAAGTGTCCAAGGCCAGGCTGGACGAGGCTTGGAGCACCCTGGGACAGTGGAAGGTGTCCCTGCCCATGGCAAGGGGTGGCACTGGATGGGCTTTAAGGTTCTTCCAACCCAAACCATTCCAGGATTTGTGAGTTGGAGCTGATCCAAATCCAACCAATCCACAAGTTCCCATGACTGCACCCATCAGCTCTGGTGGCCTCTGGAGCAGAGCAGGGGCAGCCACAGCTGGAAGAAACAGAAACCTCCTGGCCAGTTTTCTCTCTCTCCTGCTTTTCAGGAGCCACTCGTCCTCCTCCCACCTTCCCCCAGCTCCACATCACCCAAGACACTCTTTGAGGGATCTCCCACAGACAGAGATCGTTCTGACCTCCAGCCCCACAGGTCTAAGAGATGCTGTTTATTAATGATCCATAACGATCCTTCCTGCTCTCATCTGCAGCAGAGACATCCCTGGATCCCCAAAGAGTCTTTCTGTGGCCCTGAGCCTCCCCCAGCCATTCAGTTCTCCCTAACAAAAGTGGAACCCAGTGATTTTGCCATAAAACACCAACAGGAATTCAGTTTTTAAGTTGTCCACATCTGTGTTAATTTTGGCCCATCCCCTATATTTAAAGGATTATTGCTTAAGATCCTTTCACATTTTTAAACCAGGTATTTTATTTATCCTATGGAAGATACTGAATGTGCATCAGCTATTTATCTCCTAAATCTGAAGCTTTAAGCCTTAAAAAAAATATAAAAATTTCCTATTACTATGAAAAATTCAGATACAGATAAAACCCTCTCATTTAAATTTGATCCTGGGCATTTTTATTCTAATCCCTGATATTTCTAGAAGATTCCCTTCATCTCCCAGCTTCCTTTTCCTGCAAATGTCTTTTTATATTCCCTTAAACATTGCAGAGTTTCACAATATGAACTCCCACTATGGAATTAGAAATTTATTATGAAGCACACAAAGGAGCTTGAAACAGAGATCTGTCAGAATAGAAATAATTTTCCAAACACGATTTTTGCTCTTCCTGCACTACTAATAGCAGATTGGGCACTTAAAATGAGAAAATTAAAAGATTCTTTCCGTTTGTGTCCCTCATTCTGTTTGCTTTCTGAGTTTTGCTCGGTTGTGACAATCAGATATTCCCCAGTTTATTTCTGTTTATGCCATGATCAGGTTCCAATAAAATCCCTCTGCAGCCATATGCTGGGCACTACAGGGGAACATTTAATTTTCATTTCTACCTTAACTTTGTTTCTATCTGACTGTTTGGTTTCCTTTGAAAAAAACCCACTCGTTGGCAAAAACCTCATCCTTGTTCGATCCAAGGATGGAAAAAGCCACTCTTGGGGCTGGCTGAGAAAATGAAAACCTTTTTCTGAAGGTCTAGGTTTGGAGAAGTTTTCTTGCGGCCACCTCTACGAAATAGAAAAAAGAAACCATTTGTGGGTCATATTTAAGGTGGTTTTAGCTGGGACTGTGAGCAGCAGGTTCCACTTAGTCAAGCTCAGAGTTAGGACAGAGCTGTTCACTCCCAGGAAAGAATTCCAGTGGGGTTTTTTTGGGGTTGTTTTGTGGTTTTTTGGTATTTCATTTTGCAGACAATGAGGAAAAATTACATTTTCCCCCTACTCCAACTCGTGCTGTGGACATCCCAGAGCCACAGGGCTGAAGGCGTCCAACTCCTCCAACTTCAGGCACTCGTGCACAAAAGCTGCAGTTATTTTTCTCTGATTTCTTGGCATCATCTGCAAGCTCGTAACTGGCAAAGAAATAATCCCGTGAGCCAGGGCCTCTGCCACTCTCAGTTGCAGTCACACACGGACATGACTTCATCAGAAGCATCCCGTGTCACTGGGGATCAGCAGGAGCTCCACCTTCCCCACTGGGTATTTCAAGTGCACTTCAATAACCTCAGGGAGTTTTGGAAGCCAAATTCAGTTACCAAGCTCCATCTCATATTGACTTTGGTTAAATTATGGGAAAAATTCCCTCTGGACTGAGATACCTTTAATTGTCCTCTTATTTTATTTTATTTTTTTAAAGCCCAAAGGCTCCTGGCATGAACCATCTGCTGATGGTAACAAAACAAACCTCGTTACCCCCAGGATTTGCATCTTTCCAAAATGCCAAATTTAAAATGAGGGACAGAAGACAATGAAGAACTCTGCAACATTAAGACTCAGAGCAATTAAGCCACAGCTCGGTGCAATTAGCATCATCTCCCCATTTCCTCTTGCTTTTGTCAACTGGAATTTGCTTTCAGCCTTGACAAATTGCGGTCACCTGCTGCTTCCCTCTCTGCTCCCCCAGCACAAGCCTGACAATCCTGTGTGCCAGCCACGGGGAATTTGGGATGGGAATTTGGGATCCTCTCTCTGGTGTTCTGGTTTTGTTCTTTGCCATGAAGAGGTGGGAGGTGGAGCACCCTGGAGAGCAGAAACCTTTGCACCACAGCACTGGTGGCCACTGGGATGTCCCACAGCCGCACTGGGAGCCAGCTCTGGCCACCTGCGGTCCCCAGGTGGCGGCTGCTCCACCCCTGGAACATCCAAGGCTGGGCTGGACAGAGCTCTGAGCACCCTGGTGTGGTGGAAGGTGTCCCTGCCCACAGCAGGAGGTTGGAATTAAATGAGCTTTAAAGTCCTTTCCAACCCGAACCATCCTGGTGCAGCTTCCTACTCAAATCAGGCCTCACTTCCACGGGGCTCAGGTCCCTCACTCCAGCCCAATCCTCACTCAGATGAATCCTAAGAACCTCCCCATGCAGAGGCTGCAGAGCCTCCCTGGGCAGTGGCACTGGGATTCCTCCAGCTCTGGAACTGCCTGACCTGGCTCCCCAGGGTGCTGTGTTCCCTTCACTGCCCACGCCTCTCGCCATTCCCACGTGTCCACAGACACCTCCCTGTGCCCTGGGAAGGCCGAGCAGGGACACTGGGGACAGCCAGGACCCTGTGGGGTTCCTCAGCTCAGGCTCTGTGCCCTGCCAGAGGGAATGACCCCCCCAGCCCTGGAGCTGCCCAGGACCAGCACCTTGTGCCTGGAGCAGCACCTTCAGAGGGACCAGCCGAGGGTGGGGGTGCCCACACGTGCTCAGGAAGGAGTTTGTTTGCTCCAGAGTTTGTAAGAGCACTTAAACTTTATGCCAAGCTATGAACCACGAGCCAGAACCAGGGACATTGAGTTCTGCACCTCTACCCTGCAAGGCAAGGGTGGGGAAGGTCTGATCAGGGGCTGGGTCGGGCCCCAGCTCCATCCTGCACAGCCAGTGGTCAGAGAAATCTCTTTTCTACCTTTTGCTTTCTTTCCTCTGCCCTTTTCCTGATTCTTTTCAAACCTTGTCCTGGATGAATGAGAAAAATCCTGCAGAGCAACCCCGTCCTGGTGCAGCACTTCAGGAGTGTGAGCCTGGCACAGTCTGGGCCGGGAGGGACGCAGGGAGATGCTGGGAATGGGAACTGCCCCATCCTGCAGGTTCGTGTTCCCCCAGCGACAACCAGAAACCTTCACTCTGCCCCAGCCCCAGCTGAAATAAGGTTTGGGCTCCCCCAGGAGCCCTGGCCTGGAGTTTGAAATCAGCTGAAGAGATCAGACTGGTTTAAAGTTCCTTTTGTTGTCTCAGGCTGTTTATTTACGGTGAAGCAGCCGAAGATTTTTTAATTTTTTGGGTTTTTTTTAGGACCCGAGAATGCCAACAAACCAGCCCCCAAGCACAGAGGAAATCTGTTAGAGTGAGGAAGCACCACTTTGTGCACTGGGGTTTAATGGGTGCAGGACGTGCTTGAGCTTAATCCAAACACATGGAAGCCAAGGCAAATCCAAGGACTCCCAACACGACCTGGGTCAACCCAAATCTCACCCAAGCACGTGCTCACCCCTCAGTGCTCCTGCACGGGAGCCACGAGGATGCAAAGGCCCAGCAGAGCAGTGGGAATATCACACACAAAGCAGGGAAATCGTTGGCAGAGAGAGGGCCAGCACACGGACTCAGCACGGCAGGGTGACAGCAGTGGGCTTCCCGAGGCACAGACAGAGGGGAAAAAAGGCATTCACAGGCTTTTGGTCTGTGCTGGCTGAGGAAAAAAAAAAAGGAATCACACCGAGTCATGGCTGCGGGTTTACAAGTAATTTTCCAGCCATTTTTCAGTTGCAGTGAAAGGAAAAGAACTTCCTCAAATGTGTTTATCTAATTGCCAGCAATTTCCATTGCAAGGCGGATGAAATAAATAAACACAGGGCACGGGCAGTTAACAGACTCCAGAGCATCTCAGCAGCAAACATTATCATCATGGCACTGTTTTCCTTGGGAATGGGCTGTTTTGGGCAGCACAGCTCAGTCACAGGCTGCTTTCCAGTGACTGTTGAATACACCAAAGGGCTACAAATAATTCTCCTACCAAAAGCAGGGGGAAAGGTTGTAAATTCTGATTGTAACTTACATGGCTGTTGAGCAAACTGCTTTTGTGTGATGTAATCCCTTCATTTTTTTGTAGGTTTTCAATCGCCATTTCAAGCTAAAGAAAAATGTGCACAGGAGAGAGAGAGAGAGAGAGAAAAAAAAAAAGGAAAAAGAAAGGAAATCAGATAGTTAGCAACAGCCAGGATTATTGTTTCTTTATTAATATTTGAATGATTAATGCTTTATATCAACAAGCTTGTGGAAAAGAGGCAAACAGATGAGCACAGTCGGTGGGGATGGAGCTGCAGAGGCGTTACTGGGACATGCAAATGGACACACAGCAGGAATCCCCACGGGGGTGACAGAGCGAGGCCAGGAGGGGTTTATCTTCCACTAAAAGCACTGCCCATTTATAAAAAAGCAATTTTTCTCCTCTTTTTCCCTTCCTGCTGAGAGCAAAGCATCGCCAGACAGCTGCACTGCAGCGGGTCAGGGATGGCTGCAGAGCTGGACCCAGGCCTTTCAAGGAGAGCTGGCAGTGATGACCTGGGTACTGTCACCTCTTTAGATTTTGTCAAAGAAACCTAAAAAACTAAATAAAACTGGGGTGCGAGGAGAGTGCATGAACTGGCACGGATAAGGGCTCTCTGATGCTGAGGTCTGCGAAGGGAAGAAGGGAGGAGGCAGCTCTCAGCTGGGTGAGTTCTCCCCAGAAGCCAGGGTGGAACATTTGATGCTACCTGTGCTCCTTTCTACTGATCTCAGGGGAGCCAAGGCGAGGCCTTCTGGCCCCTGAGGACCTCCCTCGCTCCCCGTCTGGCTCCTGTTGCACCTTCAGCCCAGCTGTGGCTGCTGCCTTGTGCCTCAGCCCTCTCCTGAACCCTTCTCGTCTTCTCCTTTCTGCTACTGGGACAGAATCTGGGAAACTCCTTAGCAGATGGCTGCTGGTCCTAGAGCTCCAGGGCTCCTCTTCAAGCTTTTTGCAAGAAAAAAATCCCCAAACCTCCCCAAACCCCACATTAGAGCCTGGCAGGAGCTGCACCTCCTGTTTCTCTCCAGCAGACGTTCTCAAACCCCGTTACCTGTGCCCTGGCGGTGCCGGCAGGACAAGGCAGCAGCAATCCTTGGCTGCAGCCAGCAGCTCTCCTGCCTCTGTCCTCGTCTAACACCTCTGTGGGCACATGCACAAGGCATCTGCAGATGATCTGTCCGTGGCCTCCTTCCCACATTCCCAGCCTGCACTGACTCACCCCATGACTAAGGCTGAGACAAACCCAGCCCTTTACAACCCCGGGCTCTGTCCCAGGAGGGTGGCAGAGCAGAACAGACCAGACCCAGCTTCTGAAGTGACATGCACCAGCCACAGCCACCGTGCCCCAGCCAGCTCCACCTCCAGCACACGTCCCTTGGTTCCCAGCCCGCAGTGGAACCACGGTGGCACTGCTCGAGGTGTTATCACCGAGTTGGGTCCCAGATTAGCGGGGTTTCTGAGAACACTGCCTCGCACCGTGACGGACCACGAGGAACCAAAGCCTGAGTGCTGACACAGCCTTCAGGAAATGAGTCAGAGTTAGAGGGAGACCCAATTTCCTTCCTCTGCTCAGGGGCTGCTTGAGCAACAGCTCTGAGGCAGGCACAGAAATGCTGCCTGGCCTTTTGCTGTTGGCAGCTGTCCCAACCGAAAGGACACCTTGCATCTGCAATAAATAATATTACAGGGGGAAGACTAAAAGCTCTTCAGCAGCCCTGCAGGAAGGCCAAGAGCTCTGAGGACCCACTTATGGGAGGTCTCAAGGATTTCCTCTCTTGGTCCAGACTAATTTAGGTGAAGATTAATAATGCTGTGTTGGCACAGATATTGAGTGGGGCTGTTCCCTGTGCTGTTCCAGCCCATCTGATGGAGCAGAATGTTGCTGTTCCAGCAGACAGGGAAGTTCCTTAAGGAGGTTTCTCTAAGTGTTTGAAGATTTTTCTTTAGTGCACACACAGACTTCACCAAACGTCTCAGCCTCCTGAGGCAGCTCTTGCACCACTGCTAATCCTGAAGCACTCCCTTGTTTCCATTCTCCTCTGGAGGAGCCCTCCTTGCTCTCGAGGTCCCTTCCCCAAGCCCTCAACACCTCCAATCCCTCTCCTTCCCCATCGCTGACCACTCTGATGTCCATCCCCAGGGCCACTGCAAACACTTTGGCTTCCCTGGCTCCATCTGCACGAGCTCTGCTTTCCTTTCCTCCCACAAAGCTCCTGACCCTGCCCCACCACGTTTTGCCAGGACTGCCTGAGCCCCTCTTTAACACCAGCCTTTTCCATTCTCTGTTTAGGCTGGACATTACAACAGAAAACACAGAAAATAATGTTCCTGCCCGTGGATTTGATTCAGCTCCTGCTCTCCTGAAGCTGCCCATCCTTTCTTGGGGCTGTCTGGAGAAGCTGTGGCTGCCCCATCCTTGGAATGCTCAAGGCCAGGTTGGACAGGGCTTGGAGCACCCTGGGACAGTGGAAGGTGTCCCCATGGCAGGGGGTGGAATGGGATGAGCTTTAAGGTCCCAGACCAGGTGACTCCATGATTGTGTGAAATTCCAAGCACTCGAGGCTCTGCTCTATCCCCCTCTGACTCTGGTCTGCCACGCACAGACACAGCCCTGCACTGCCTGCCAGGCTCCTTCCCACCCTCTTTGGCCCTTCCTCAGATATTTTGGGTTAAAATACCTTCACAAAGTTCACTCCTACATGCAACAGAGTGAATTTAGCTCTGATGCATTTGCATAAAGGTTGCTTCCTAAATTCTTATCTCATGTGATAATCACAAACTAAATCTGTTCATGGGACATTTCTACAGACGCATTTTCTGCTTGGGCTTTTATATTGTGCTCATCACCACGGAAATTGCAAAAACCCCAAACAACAACAAAAAAAACCAACCCAAAAATCCCAGAGTAAAGTTGTGCAGCTTTGCAAGATGCAGTCCCACACAGGTGATGCTTCCAAATAATAACTTTGAGCAAAAATCAAATGGTCCAGTGCTAATTTTTAACTACAAACAGTTAAAATACACACACACACACAAAATTCTCACCCAAGAAAAGAACCCCAGCATCTGTAATTTTCTCTTCCAGCCAAACTAAGGACTTTTCCCCTACGCCTGCCCAAGGCAGAGCACATTTACTGCAGGATCAAAGCAACCTTTCAAGGCACGAAGATTCAAAAAACATAAAGTCTATATTCTAAAACTCAGTGGGAGAAGGAAGCACAGCTTAACAGGCCAGATTTCCAGGAGTTCTCAGTAGCAACAGCTCCTGTTTTTCTCCCCGGTGATGCTGCTCACATTTTAAATTCTGGCTACGTCCCCTGAATTACACCTACATTTGTATTTATATTTATATATGAATGTACAAACACACAGAAGTCTGCAGAGGAAGGTGAGCAGTGTCCCAGGAAATGAGCTCCAACCACTCCTGGCAGCTGCTAAGGGCTGGGAGATTCCCAAATCAAAGCCCTGGTGCTTCTCACTGCCAAAGGGCTGTTCTGGGTGAAGAGCTGTGAGCCCTCAGTCCCACACAGCTGCACAGCTGTGCTTCCAGCACCTGCCACCTCGGCTGGCAGCTGGAGGGACACAATTTTAAGGAATTAGAACTTTAAACCATTTCTGTTTGATCAGTATCACCCCTAAAAGACATTTTCTAAACATACGGCAAGGACAGAATACACAGTGGTGTAGGAGATACACACACAAAGTTTTTGATCACTGTGCACTTGGCACGATCAGCTTGACATAAGTTATGTGCTAATTATCCACTGGGGTAATGAAGGATTTTACAGGTCTCTTCATAACTGAAGATATATTTCAATATTTTGGCTAAGCACGTTTGAGACGTTTGACTTACTAGAAAACGTAAAGAGAGACAAATCTTTAAAAGCCAAAATATTTCGCTTTGGGGGGGAAAAAACCCCCAAACCAAAACCCCAGAGAACGTTCTCTAACAACACCAATCGAAAAAATCAGAGCAGTACACCAGTGTCTATTCTCTGCCCTGCACTCATGGCATGTTACAGACATATACAGCGATAACAACAGGTCAGTCTTATTTTCTGAAGGCTTTTCAGTTCCCTTTGGAATCATTCCTGGCCCCCGAGCTGCGGTGCCTGCAGGGCTACATACCGTTGCTGGAGAGGAGCGTGAGGTGTGTGACAGAGAATGTCTAGAGTTCTCCAGCCCCCCATGAATGAGATAGGCTCCCGAGCCGGAGAGGATCTGACTTCCCCCAATGTCCATGGTGATGCCCACCATGTTGTGAGAGGGAATGGCTGTAGGAGAGGATGCCGCTGTAGTCACCTGAGCTCCACCTCCTCCCTGCGCTTCGAAATAGGGCGCGGCGCTGGCGGGAGCGTAAATCTGCGCCTCGCTGCTGTAGGAGTAGGCGGCTCGTCTGTGCAGGGGACAAAAGGGGACATGGAGAGGAGCTGGCGGAGGGAATCCCGCGCTCAGCAGTTTCTCAGAGCTGCACGAGTGTCAGGAAAACCCCTCTGCTGCTGGTGGGGTTTGCTCTGTCGGAAGGGGACCCTGCGCTGGGATTCACCGGCCCCGCAGCACAAGCGCACGGTGAGGGCAGAGCCTGGAGCTCTGGTAGGGAGCTGGGGTGAGGAAGGCCAAAAGGGGGCACAAAGCGGGGCACGGCAGACAGGAGGAAGAGGAAATTCTAAGGGTAGAGGGGACCTGGTGGCTGCCCCACCTCTGAAGTCTCCAAGGCCAGGCTGGACGAGGCTTGGAGCAACCCAGGACAGGGGAAGGTGTTGGGGAGTTGGAAGGAGATGGGCTTTAAGGTCCTTTCCAACCCAAACCCTTCTGGGATTCCTTGACTCTATAAAATCTTACAACACCCCCTTTTTCCTCCCGAAGTTCCACTCCTAAAGCTGCCCACATCACCCCACAACCTGCTGGGCACAGGGAACACCAGATACTTTCATGTAGCAGGATTCCCCGGAGAACAGTCCCTCCATGAGCACAACACCCCCAAGGCTGGAGTCTGGCTGAAACCACCCTCACACCCCACAGAACACCTGACACAGCTCCTCTTCTTCCTCCTTCCATCGTGGGGCAGGGCTGGAAGGAGCCTGGGGGGAGGGCAGGGGTGGGAGGTGGGAGGGGAGCATCTCTGAGAGACTCTTACATGGTTCCATTGGTATAAACAGCTTCTCCTCCTTCCACATACTGCACCTGGGCTGGGTAAACGTGCTGCACGGACTGCACCTGCAACAGGCAGCAAGAAGTCAGGGACTGCTCAGGAACTTCAGGATAAAGTGCACAACTCCAACCTTACCTTGACATTTAAGCTTTCTTTTTAAAAGAAAAAGGGAAAAAAAACCCCAAACCACCTTCCCTCCCCACTCCCCTCCACGCTTAGGAATCCCAAAGGAGGTTTTTATTTTCAAAGGTCAAGTTAAAATAGATAAATAAGTGGTTGCTCCATGAGCAGTGGAAACAATGGAGCTGGGTTTCCTCTGGACACGTGTCTCGGGGCTGACTAATAGGGGTGAGCTCATGCTGCAGCCTTTCCTTCAGAGGGGAGCCTGGCAGTGTCCAGCTGAACCCCAGCCCCCTTTTTCGTTGCACTGGGAGGGATGGAGCTGCCCTCTGTCAATTTTTTTCCCTCCCTGAAACGGAGCAACCAAATAAAAAATCACCAAAGGAAAAAAATGAGGAGGGTCGGACTGGCTGTCCACATGGAGCAGCACCACACACCCCGGTTTCTTAGGAAACAAGCCCTGGAAAAGGCAAAGTTCAAATAAATAAAAACACTTGCACGCCTCTCCGGCACCAAACCTTTCTCTGGAGCCATGTGCAGTGAGTAAATTTGTTTGTGTAATTAAAACAATTTCCAAACACTTCACCTCTAAGAAAATCTTTACCAAAGGAGATTGCTTGTAATTTAACTTTGATTTAATAAATGCTTTTAAATGGCAGTTGAAAGCATCCATCAAATCTTCAGATGTACGAATCCATCAAATCTTCAAATACATGAAAGACAACTGCTACAGCAAAGGTTCTTCCTAAACTTCAAATATCTTGAGAGTTCCTTTTGTCATCAGTCTAAGAAAGGAGGGGAGAGCTGGAGAAAGTGATCCCAGGTCTCTGACTGCCCACAACCCTTTAATTAAGATTTTTCTATGTCTGGCACAGTTTCCAAAGCCGTGTGGGACGCGGGGACCCGTCGGTGCAGGGGTCCCTGCGTGGTGTCTCTCCCCAGGGGTTCCTTACCTGTTGTGGGACCTGCTGGACTCTGGGGACGGAGATTTGCTGCATCTGCGCCCCTTTGGGAGCGGAGCCCGTGGCTTGCACCAAAACCCTCTGCAAGGAGGAGATACAGGAAGAGACACTTAAATGCAGTCCATGACACGCGTGAGCCAGGTGTTCTCTAACAAAATTCCGTGGATAACTTGTCTCTGGCAGCAGCAGCAGCAGTGGCACCCTGTAATTAGTGTCCCTGTGGTCCTCACCAGCCTGGACTCAGCCCCCTGAACTTGGGCAAAGCTGCATCCACAATTTCTGACAAGAATCATCTTTAAACCTCCACGAAAGCAAACAGCAGTTCATTCATCAGTTCAGCCACAGCTAAACAAGAATCACCCCTCACACATCCACGTTTGGCTGCAAAATTCCTTCTCTTAGAGCTGCTAAACCCAACCACCTCTGCCTCCTGCAACAAGAAATCCCACCAAGCTTCCACCAGCACCAAAGCTCAGGTGGTTCTGCTGAAGTGCCACCAAGGGCACAGGGATGTTTAGTGGTGGTGGCTCTGTCACTTCCATCATCCCTGTGTTGCACTCCACGTTCAGTCTGAGGTTGTTAATGCATCTCAGAGTGCTCAGCACCTTCAGATCCAGCAAAACAAACGTGGGGATGTGGTGGATGGAAAGAAAGGATTCAGTGGGAACAGAGCCAAGCATCTCCACGGCCTTTTAAACCTTCTCCAAGGAGACACATCCTCTGTGGCTAGAGGCTTTAAAAACACCCAGGAGATTGGGCCAACAGAACAAAGAGCTGAAAAACAATCCCAGAAGCAACCTTGATAATTACTGGCTACCTTATCCATGGATATTTATGATTTTTAGCCCTCCCAACATGCCCTTTGAAACAACCAGCAGTCCAATGCCAGCAGAGTTACAGGTTTATGACAATTGCCCAGAGTTCCAGGCAGCTGCTCCCTCCCCAGTCCCCAGGCTGCATTCCCCGGAGATCCTGCAGTGAGGACACCACACATATCAGCCATCACCTGGCCCGTTCTCCCTCCAGCAGGGGCTGCCACCAGAGCAGGATGGGGACACCACGAGCCCTTTTTCAAGTCAGGCCTTGGCAGTGCCACCTACATCAAAGACTCTTTCCTTTCCCCTACTTTTCCCCCATTCTCTGGCATTGCTTTTGCCAAATGGCGCATCCCTGGCACAGCTGCCCAGCTCAGCTCCTCGCTGCCTGTCCAGGTGCTCTCCTGTCACCTTCCAACCAAAACAAGGAATCATCCCCAACCTGTAAGGTGAGGCCATCCTGCTCAAACAGCCTCTGCCCACACTGAAAGGGGCACCAGCGCTCAACAACCCCGAGGGCTTCAGCCTCACACCACTCATGCTGCCAGCAGCTCATTCCCAGTATTTTCTTTGTCCTGATGGTGAGAAGGGAAGGCTCTGGATGCTCCTCCTCTTCAGCAGTCTTCCACTATGCCCTGGATTTTCCTTAATCCATGGAGTTCCACTCGATGCTCCATGTCCCGACCACAGCACAGGCAAAGGCTGGATGGGTGATTTCATAATCCAAAGGTTTTCCAACCTTTGTTCCCAGCCAAATCCACACTACTGATGCCTGGGACGCCTGGCACTGCTGCTCAGCGCTGTCCCCACCACTGCAACACCAGCAGGGAACGCTCTCCGTGGATGGGAGGCAACAGCAGCGCTCCAGATCACCCGATGGGAATGTCCATGGCTCCTGGAGAGTGGAATATTCCTCCCAGCTCACAATCTTTAATTGTTCCTTTTCATCAGCATCCAATGGCAGCTGCTGCTGCTCACTCGGGAGCAGGAGAAGGATGTAGCTGAGTTACACCCACCCATCCTCTCATCCCTCCAGCTTCCTGCGACAAATTTCTTTTGAAAGTTCCCCAAAGGGCATAAAAAGGAACAAAAAGGAACCAGTTTCACTTAACCCTTCCCGTTTTGCACTGGGTGGTTCCCCTTCATCACTTGAAGCCACCGTTTGTCTCCTATCGGGCCTCCCAAGTGCAGCATATTGATGGATATTCCTCACAAATCCCCCCTTCAAATTAAAGTGTTGGGATCTGCCTGCCAAAGGAAGAGACCGTGGAATCATGGAATGGTTTGGGTTGGAAGGGACCTTAAAGAACATCCCATTCCACCCCTGCCATGGCAGGGACACCTTCCACTGTCCCAGGCTGCTCCCAGCCCCGGCCAGCCTGGCCTTGGGCACTGCCAGGGATCCAGGGGCAGCCACAGCTGCTCTGGGCACCCTGGGCCAGGGCCTCCCCACCCTCACAGCCAACAATTCCTTCCCAATATCCCATCCAGCCCTGCCCTCTGGCAGTGGAAGCCATTCCCTGTGTCCTGTCCCTCCAGCCCTTGTCCCCAGTCCCTCTCCAGCTCTCCTGGAGCCCCTTCAGGCCCTGCAAGGGGCTCTGAGGTGTCCCTGGAGCCTTCTCTTCTCCAGGTGAGCACCCCCAGCTCTCCCAGCCTGGCTCCAGAGCAGAGGGGCTCCAGCCCTGGGAGCAGCTCCGGAGCCTCCTCTGGACTCACTCCAACAGGTCCATGCCCTTCTTGTGCTGAGTTCCCAGACCTGGCCCCAGCAGTGCAGGGGGAGGCCAGGAGGGCAGAGCAGAGGGGGAGAATCCCCTCCCTGGCCACTCCTCTGTGGATGCAGCACGTGGCTCCTCCACCCTCTCCTGCCCTCACCCCTTCCCGTGACCTCGGTACCTTTCGTCCCTTCCAACTCTTCCCCTGCCTTTATTGACACACCAAACAATGACAACAGGAAACCAATCCAAAGCACACACCCAGCTGGCATGAAGTGACTCCCTTGGGGACCTAAATTAAACCCCAAACCCCACATTTTAAAGCTTGCAGGTGGACTGGGAGGGCTCAAACCCACAGGGCCTTTATCAACACCAGGTCCAGCAACAGGTTGTCCCCACTACCTCAACGAGCTGATTAAAAATCCTCTCCCCACTATCAAAACCCGGGATTAAAATACATCTGCCAGGGAAAACAGGGCTCTTCTCCATGGAAACAGCATCCCCAGCTGTGCATACGTTACCTGCTGAGAGGCTGGCACTGGCTGCACCACCGGCGCCTGGGCTGAGGCCGACGTGTGAAGCGCCACGGAAGCTGCTGAGTCTGATCCACCCTCGGGACTCTGCATGCTCACTGCTGGGGACAGCACAGGGACATCAGGCAGGGCAGCACAGCACAGCCACACCCTCCCAGCCCCTTTAACCAGGGGCAAAATCCCAGTGGAAGATCCAGAGGGAAGCGCTGGGAAGGGAAGCAGCTCCCGTCCTACACACAGGACTCGTTTTAGTCCTGGAGCTAATTTTAATGCAGAATTATATTAAGGAAAGAGAAAGTTGCACAATTGTTTCACGGAGAGGAGAGGGAAGGAACAGAAAATGCACTTCTATATTTAACCGAAAAGTGGCGTTGGAAAATTATTGTGTCACGGAGAGCATCACACATGATCGGGGAGAGTAGGGGCATATCTTTAAAATAATGCTTTCTCCCCCTCTGCCTTATCACGTTTAACTGCTGCAAAAAGGCTTTTAATCAAACCTAAGCCCTTGCCTGGAGTTCAGCTGAGATCTCACTACGAAAGCGGAGCGGCCAGCTTGGGTTTCTGACCACAAATAATCCAGGGTGAAGAGCAGAAGAACAGCGATTCCCCGTCCTTTTGGAACCCCCAAAGCAGCATCTCCACCCTCCCAGCCCCGCCCTCGCCCCAAAACCCCACCGAGCTCCCCAAACAGCCACAGCATCGCTCTCCACTGCCACACAGCCCTGCAGAGCTGATGGTGCCCTGGGCATCCTCAAAGCCCTGAGTCCCAGCACTCCCTCCTGGCACTGTCCCAGCCCGGGTCCATCCCTGGGGACACCAAGGGATGCTCAGAAGTGGCTTCCCGACAGCACACGATGGCACTTTGAGGGTTTTTTCGGGGTGGGGGAGCTTTTTTCCCTCAGTTTCCTGTGAAACTTCCTGCTTCATAAACTATTTTAGGAGGGTTTCTGCTGTCACTTCAAAATCAAAAGATTAAAAACAACCAGATTTTGGGCAGTGTCGTTTCTGCTTTCTCGGCCTCGCTGCTGAGCCTCCAAACAGCATTGTGATGTCTTTGTTTTATTTCCCTTCTCCTTCCAATATTTAAACTTTTCCCTCAACTTTGTGCAAGCTAAGAGGCAAAAGGAAAAATGGGAAACTGAGGGACACTGGACCCTGCTCAAAGTATGCTCAAAAGAAATGCGAGGGGGGTGTGAAGTTACAGAACTTACCTGTTTGTTCCTTCAGCCACAGACAAAAACCCCCAAATATTAAGATTCTCCACAAAACAAGTTTTTAAGGGTTTTTTTCCCAATACTCCATACTCCCATTAGCAAATCACAATTTGCTCCCAACCTTCCCCAAACCCCAGAGCTTGCAAATAATTTCCTCTCTCCCATCACTCTTCTCACATCTGGGAGAAAGAGGAGCTACAGAACCCACAGAGTCACAGCTACCAGATGAATCCAACAAGCCAGAAACGAGGGAAATTAAATCAATATTTATTCCTGCGTCCCCCCCAGGCCCCTCCAGCTGCCCTCAGCACCCCCATCCCTGCAGCTCTGCTATATAAAGGCAGCACCTGCCTCTCCCCATCACTGCCTCCGCCTGGGTTTCAGCCAAAACCTCCCCGTGAGAAGATTCCAGTTGCAACAGCGCCATGGGATCAGGGAAACAATAATTCTCCCAGTAAAGGAGGGAAACAGCTCTGTGCCTGCTCCAGCCCCAAATTATTTGCAATTAAACACTCGGCCGGCACTGCCGGGTTTGGGACGCGCAGGTGGAGATGCTTGGGCAGGGGAGGGGGGCACTTTTAGCACATCTACTCCCCTAACTTTTCCAGAAGTGTTTATTGTCTTTGTGCCCAAGGCCATGGTTTGCAGCTTTGCAGGGTTTTCTGAGTGTAAAACGTAGCGTGGTGAGGTTACAGAAGAAAGGTGGGTGAGTCGACAAAGATATTTTCATCTTCTATTAATGGTTCTTGGGTCAGCTCTTGGCATTTTAGGGCTACAAAAGGTCCCTTTTAAAGTGTAGTTATAACCAGAAAAGAACACTTAGAAATGATGCAGGAATTGGGCTTTGATGATCCTTGTGGGTCCCTTCCAACCCAGAATATTCCCTGATTCTACGATTCAAATCACCAACGACTCATCTTTGCTGATACATTTTGTCTTCTGCTTTCCCCTCAGCGACCAGAAGAGAGCAGAGAGACATGGGCAGGGCAGAAGGTGAATTGTCTGCTGCCAGAACAAATGCCCAGGGTGATTTTCAGGTTTGCTCCGCAAGGCAGTGATGACAGCCACGCCAGACACAAAGGCTCCGAGGAAATCTGCAGATGGCACTTCCAGACAAGGTAGACAGACAGAGAAGTCCTGGACTGCCAAGCCACACGTACAGGACTTGTTATTATTTTATTTATCAGTGCAACATCCTGGAGAAGGCATCATTCACTTCTCATTAAAGCCATCCTGCGCTTCCTGAGAATTGGATTCAGATCCGTGTGCGCCATCTGCTATCGTTAATTTGTGCTGATGGAAAGCTGACAGCACACACACAATTCCTGCGCTCCCAGAAACCAGCACAAGGTGCTGCAGAGCTCTGCTGATGCCCCCGGAGCACGGCTGCCAAGCGAGCTGGCACCTGGGCCAAGGCTCCAGAGGGTGGAGAAAGCATCGGCTTCCAAGGAGGAGAGGAAACGTGGCACCCAAAGTCTTCCTCGTTCCTCTTCACACAATCCCAGCATGGTTTGGGTTGGAAGAGACCTTAAACCTCATCCCATTGCACCCCTGCCATGGGCAGGGACACCTTCCACTATCCCAGGTTAGGCTCAGAAAGACTTTTTGGGGCTTCCAGGGATGTCTCTGCTGCAGATGAGAGCAGGAAGGATCGTTATGGATCATTAATAAACAGCATCTCTTAGACCTGTGGGGCTGGAGGTCAGAACGATCTCTGTCTGTGGGAGATCCCTCAAAGAGTGTCTTGGGTGATGTGGAGCTGGGGGAAGGTGGGAGGAGGACGAGTGGCTCCTGAAAAGCAGGAGAGAGAGAAAACTGGCCAGGAGGTTTCTGTTTCTTCCAGCTGTGGCTGCCCCTGCTCTGCTCCAGAGGCCACCAGAGCTGATGGGTGCAGTCATGGGAACTTGTGGATTGGTTGGATTTGGATCAGCTCCAACTCACAAATCCTGGAATGGTTTGGGTTGGAAGGGATCTTAAAGCTCATCCCATTCCACCCCCTGCCATGGGCAGGGACACCTTCCACTGTCCCAGGCTGCTCCAAGCCCTGTCCAGCCTGCCCTTGGACACTTCCAGGGATCCAGGGGCAGTTCCTGTCTCAAACTCCTCAGCAGTTCCAGGGTCAGGAACACCCCTGGAGCTCCCTCAGCCTCGTGCAGCTCTTTGGCAGCTCTGCCACATCCCTGAAGCAAACGCCCCTGGAAGGACTCCCTGCTCTCCTCCCAGCCCACTTCTCACCTCCCACGGGGCAGGAAGTTTTACAGTGTTCTTGATCATCTTCTTAGCAGAAACCCGCTGGCTCAAAAGCCAGCCCTCCTGCTTCCCAAAGACCTAAGGTTTGCTTCTTCCTCTTAGATCTGGCCTGAGACAGACAGGTTTATCCCCTCTGGAGCTCTCTCACAGAAGGGACTGACAGAAGGTGTCTGGTGGCCTCTGACAGCCTGGCAGTCCCTGGTACTGGGGAGTTTGCAAACTGAGAAGTTAATTAATAATCAACAAAGCTGCTGGTGGGTCACAGAGAGGATCAGCAGCATCCACAGTTGATGTTCTCAGTTCCAGGGCTCCTTACCAGGTGAAGAAGAGCAAAAAAAGTCAGTTATTGTAGAGAAATGATGGACCTGACCATGCAAAAGGAATAAAATTATGGTGAGAATCCCAGAATGGTTCAGGTTGGGAAGGACCTTGAAGTCCATCCAGTCCCCCCCCTGCCATGGGCAGGGACACCTCCCACTGTCCCAGGCTGCTCCAAGCCCCGGCCAGCCTGGCCTTGGGCACTGCCAGGGATCCAGGGGCAGCCACAGCTGCTCTGGGCACCCTGGGCCAGGGCCTCCCCACCCTCACAGCCAACAATTCCTTTTAATTTCTGATTTCTAATTTAAATCTGCCCTCCTTCACCTTAAAGCCATTCCCTATGTCCTGTCACTGCATGGCCTTGTAAAAAGCCCCTCTCCAGCTCTTTCACAGGCACCTTTTGGACACTAAAAAGCTGCTCCAAGATCTCCTTACAGTGGGTTTATTCAGCACATTGGCCTTTCAGGGAAAGACAAGTTTAAAGTCCTGGTTGCTCAACGTGGCCGGTGATGTCACACGGGGCCACCAGGGCCCTGGAAGGCATCACAGACATCTGGATTCCAGGTTGCATCATCACTGAATGAATCAGGCAGATAACGAGGCTGCTGCCGCTGGAAACCTTCTGTTTACACACAGCTATCTCGGTATCCAAGCAAACAGCAGGGACAGGAAAGGAAATTCAGGAAAAAAACCCCCCATATAACTTCTGGGTGCTATTTCTGGTTCTGCCACCAGCTCGCTCTGTGACCTTGAACAGGATGCTTCCCTTTGCCCGGTGCTTCAATTTTCCCACTCCTAAAAAAGCCACAAATACTCCCCTAGGCAAGGTATTTTTCAAGCCCGGGTCTCGGAGGGCTGTCAGAGCCTGAATGCCTTTCCGAGAGACAAGGAGTAGCAGTACAAGCCTCGAGGGCTGATAAAAACTCGGCTTGTCACCGTTTCATTCATAAGGCACCGCTGCCTCCATGTAAATGGCCTCGCCTTTGTTAATCTCTCCTGCCTAGAGCGGCTCCAAAACGCTGGGAAAACAGAGATAAGAGGAGCATTTCAAAAATATTCTCTACGTTCAGATTTGCAGGGGGAGTGGGGGGGAAAGGAGGAGGCAGCGGGGGGGAGATCACGGGGTGATCACAGGGGATGGAGCAGCATCCCCTGCACCCCAAAAGAGTTTGGGGAAGGAGGGGGCTGATGCCAGAGCTGGCCCTGGGCGCTCTCTCTGTGCTGCAGCCCACGGGCTGTGCCATCCAGGAGGTGGATTTTTCCACGGAGTGTTTGAATATGAACCATCAGCTCCTGAGCCCTCAAACACAAACGTTTCGGAGCTGAACATGGAGCCCTCAAACGTGGAAGGAGTTCCGGTGATCAGAGCCAGAGCAGAGCTCAAGGAAATGTTTGGTTTATCTGTCTTTGGTGATCTGGTCCTGGCTCTGCAGGACGTGTGGCAGCAGCAGCATCCATCCCAGGCACCTCCAAACCCCAAATTAAAGGGGATTTAAGTCCCTGCCTTCCTCAGGCCCAGCGTCGCTTCTGCTGTAACTGTGGCCACGCTACTTTTTGGTTTTATTCTAGAAGGAAAAATCACCCCTGGACATGGGTATAACTCCCTCTCCACCTTATTTTTATTTTTTAAGAGCAGGCCACGTAAATCAGAGGTGGGACTGGCGTGGCCTTGGTTCTCATGGGGTATTTAGGTCTTGTATTTACATATCTGTATTTCTTGAAGGTGAAAATGTAAAACCTACGACCTACCCTGCAGCCAACCCAGATAATCATGGAATCATGGAATGGTTTGGATGGGAAAGGCCCTTCAAGCTCATCCCATCCACCCCTGCTACAGGCAGGGACACCTTCCACTGTCCCAAGTTGCTCCAAGCCCCAGCCAGCCTGGCCTTGGGCACTGCCAGGGATCCAGGGGCAGCCACAGCTGCTCTGGGCACCCTGGGCCAGGGCCTCCCCACCCTCCCAGGGAAGAATTTCCTCTCTACAGAATCATACATTTCTATTAGTGCTGCTTTCAAAACATTAAAATTGTTGCTGTTCTAGTGAATCACTCGCTCATTTGAAGACAAAACAGATCATGAACTACTTTATTTAATTTGCTTTTCAAAGCTTACTTGGTTGGCCATCCTTTGATCTTATTTAAACTTTTCAAATTCCTTTATTACATCCTTTTATTTCTGGGAGGACTTTTGAAATAGAATATAATGCTGGGATATAAATGAGGGAAAGGAAAATATCCTCAGTGAGTTTTTTGTTAGTTTTAAGAACAATTAACTATTCGACTTCTGGGACAAAGTTTTTTACAGCTACTTATATTTAAGCTTCCCAGTAAACCTTGGTGGGTGTTATTACCTCCACGGGTGAGAAATCCACTGGCCCAGTCCTTGCCATTCATAAATGGGCTTAACAACTTCTTCTCCAAGGGGATTTAAATGTGGGGCATAAAAATCCGACAGAAAAATGACTGCCTTGAAGTACAGGAAACGTTAAATCAGATTTTTGATGCCTGAAGGATGTATTTATAGAATCATTTCAGTTGGAAAAGAGCTTTAAGATCTTCGAGTCCAACCATCACCACTGCCAAGTCCACCACTAAACTTCGTGGCTTTTATTTGAAATTAAGACCTAAAGGTGGGGAAGTTTTATTTTTCCAGGTGAAGCTGCCCTAACGATGCTGGGCTTTTTATTTCTGGTGTTCTTCAAATGCCAACAGCCTTGGCTCTCCAGGTAAACCCAGGCATCCTGAACTTGTAATCGTCACCTGCGCAGGTTGTCAGACACCTCCCGCTGCGAGAACTGAAAATAAATCTGCAGCTAAAATCTCTGCAGACATGGGAGAGAGACAAGCTCAGTTACAGCAAGATTTGTATTTATTGGACTTGATTTTAGAGGTCTTTTCCAACCTTAAAAATTCCATGGTGGAGCTAAACGAGTTGCATGCACCAGAACTGCAGGAAACCTGGAGCTGGATGGGATTGCCAGTGGCATTTTATCCAAGAAAATTCACCTTAAATTAATACAGCAGATAACCTTTGTTCATCGTTAATATTATCAGGAGTTAATGAGATTTAGTGCAGCCAGCAGCCTCAGCTGGCACAGTTTGTGCTCCACGTTTTCCTTCTGTCAGGCTGACCAGGGGGTGAATTACCCAGGGAATCTCATCCAATCCCATTGCCATGATGCAGCTATGAATTTTTAACAGAAATCTCCTGATATCTGTTATTTTACTGAAAATAATGGGAAGGCTGCGGTTTCACTTAAAAAAAAATTGGACTATTTCTCATTCACAACAGCGACCTGCAAGGATCAAAATGGAAATCCGGGTTTTCTCTTGTTTTTTGGTTGATTTTGTGCGTTCTTTGCATGCTATGAAGGGAAGGCTTACATTTAAAAATAGTTGTTTGGTTATTGGAACTTTTATTCAGGTTTAGTTGGCCTGGAGCTTAGGTAAATGGGAAAAGCAGAACAGCAATAATGGAATGCAGGAGAAAGAAAAACGTTGTTTAACCATCATGTTCTAGATGGGCTCTAAATGGTATTTTCTCCCCTGACTGCAGAAAAAGGAACCAGGGAATTTACATTTAATGGTTTCACTACTGAGAATTCTCAACACTCTCAAAACAGACTGAAAATAAGAAAAGTAATGCAAGGAATGGCTGATTTTGATTATTTTCTAGCAGATGCAAGTATCCATCTACTTCATCCACCACACTCTAGGCCACAGTTATTTTACGAAAGAAAACTTTCTTAAATATTTTCCATTTCATTCACCGTTTCTGGCCCAGTCTCGCTGTAATAACTTGCCCTGAAAAGGCATTGGTTGTGTTTGAAGCAGGGCACAGAAGGGAAGTGTTCCATTCTTTGGAAGAAAGAACTGGTTTATTTGATGTGAATGAAAATGGATCGAGTGACTTCTCCCTCCTTTGAGGCAAATATTTGTGTTAAACCCAGCCTGGCTCCTGCCTCACACCCATCCTTCATCCTGCTGCTCGTGTCTCCAAAGCATGAGACCTCTGAGGAATAACAGGCGTTCCCCTGAAACTCCAATCAGGAAAACACCAATTTCATTTTTTCCATCGCCCACAAAAGCTCCCAAGGTGGAGGAGCACAGGAGCAGGACACGGCTCCCAACCAAGACCGTGGGGTGCCCCCATCTGTGCATCCCCTTTGGAAAAACGTGATTCCAGCTCCCTCAGCTGGGAAATCAAAAGAAACTCTTTGCTTTCGATGGCTGAGCCAAGGAGAGCCTGCTCTGCCCAGCATTCCCATTTAGGAGTGATCTTTTCTAAGACCACCCAGGGATGCTGAGAGAACAAAGCTCCTACCTCGGCTGTGAGCAGTGGGTGCAGCTCAAAGCCTTTGGGAGTCTGGGTGATCAATCCCTGTCCGTGGTGTTGCACAGCTGCCAATCGTGACATTCCCTTGGCTCTGCAGAGCAACTGGGGACAGCAGTTCCTGGGATTTGAACTGCTCTGAAAGCCCCAGAAGATGAGCTGCTACTCTGGCTTTTAGAGGGAGCCAGGAAATCTCACAGAATCATGGAATGGTTGGGGTTGGGAGGGACCTTAAAGCTCATCCAGTGCCACCCCTGCCATGGCAGGGGACACCTTCCACTGTCCCAGGCTGCTCCAAGCCCCAGTGTCCAGCCTGGCCTTGGGCACTGCCAGGGATCCAGGGGCAGCCACAGCTGCTCTGGGCACCCTGTGCCAGAGCCTGCCCACCCTCACAGCCAACAATTCCTTCCCAACATCCCATCCAGCCCTGCCCTCTGGCAGTGGGAGCCATTCCCTGTGTCCTGTCCCTCCAGGCCCTGACAAGGAGCCCCTCTCCAGTTTCCTTGCCAGCCCCTTCGGCTCCTGGAAGGATATGGGAGCAGGTTAAGACCAGACAGAGCCTTGGCTCATCAAAACCTTGACCTCAGCACCAGAACCCCCCATCCCACGTCGAGGTGACACCGAGCCGCCCCACAGAGCCTGGGACAGGGTGGGACAGTGCCTGGCAGCCCCAAGCAGCACCAACCCCCAGGTACTGTCCTGTCCCAAGGAGGGAGCACCATCCACCTCTCACAGCCAGCCCTCCTCTCCCATGGGGAGAGCTCTGGGCCACCTCTGACACAGAGGACACATCCTCATCCCCTCACAGCTGAACTCCAGGCTGGTGGGAGTGGCACCTGAACCAGCTCATCCCCAGTGTCCTGAACCACGTGTGGTGACCTTCACCCTTGCACGAGTGCTGTAAGGGGAGGGGATGGAAGTGGGAAGCAAACACGCCAAGGAACTTGAAAAGAAGCTTTCTGGAGAGACTCCTCATTACACTGCTTCAAAATGTTACAGCCAAGAGAAGGCACCAGACCCTGCCACTGATTAGGTTAAATTAATTTCAAACAGAAGCAAACACTGCTTGTCTACGAGCTCCAGTTACCTGGAAACACAGATAAACCCTAAACACACTTTTCAAGGGCAGCAGGCACTATAGCTGGGCTTAGGGGTTTTTTTTCAGAAACCTGGTCCTCATGGAAAAATACAAATTTGGAAATGGCTTTTATTAGCAAGTTAATAATATACTGAAATACAAATATACACTCAGTCTTTAATTAGATTTCACAGAATTAAGTCAAGTAATATCTATATACACACAACTGCTGTGTAATGGCTGTTCACTAATCTCTGCTGGTTCTTTAAAAGTAACTTTGAAGACAGAAAAGTCAGGAATGGATCTGTGCTGGCCCTGTAATTTGGAGTTTCCTTAAGAGCCAGATGAGATTGAAGAGCAGAAGCCACAATAGTTTAGGGGTTGCTGGCAAAATCCAAATCCCACGTGCAGGAATCTCAGTCATGAAAAGGAGCAAAGTATCATTGTGAACATCCTTCCCATACAAAAACCTGTCCTGTTGCCTTTCAGGTTAATAACCTGAACATTCTCCAAGCTACAACTGGATTCCTTCAGGTCTGAAAGTGTCCCTGTTCCTGCCCTGCTGCTCTTCACCCTCAGG
Source organism: Gymnorhina tibicen (assembly GCA_013399875.1). Taxonomy (NCBI): domain Eukaryota; kingdom Metazoa; phylum Chordata; class Aves; order Passeriformes; family Artamidae; genus Gymnorhina; species Gymnorhina tibicen. The sequence continues at coordinate 623,862 of VXAZ01001214.1, forward strand.
ACCCAACAGAGAATCATGGAATACAGAATATCCTGAGCTGGGAGGGACCCTCAGGGATCACTGATCCAGCCCCTGGCCCTGCCCAGACACCCCAACAACCCCACCCTGGGCATCCCTGGCAGCGCTGTCCAAACGCTCCTGGAGCTCTGGCAGCCTCGGGGCCGGGACCATTCCCTGGGGAGCCCGGGCAGTGCCCAGCACCCTCGGGGGGAGGAACCTTTCCCTGAGCTCCATGCCAAGCCCTGACACAGCTCCAGCCGTTCCCTTGGGTTCCCACAGACTCACCTGCACCACTCCCAGCTGTTTATTGCTAAGAAAAGTCCAAGAGATTCCAGATTTTCACAACCCTATCAACAAGTGGAACTCCTTATTTCTTTCCTATGAACTACCTAAACCTCGACTTCAGAAAAATTTTGCTACAATGATGGCAAATGTTAGCCAAGAAACAACATCTGGGTATCTGCTGAGCAGTGAGGAAGCTGTCACATCTGGAAGGAGGAATTAAAAGTCACACTCCAGTGCTCTCCACGTGACATGCACACTGGTGCTGCCTGGTGAAAACAAATTCTGGCCTTGAATTAATTGTTTCCCATATTTTTAGTATGTGCACTGTAGGGGTTTCCCAGGGCTATGATTCAATAAGGGAAATACAGAATCCCAGAATAGTTTGGGTTGGAAGGACCTTAAAGAACATCCAGTGCCACCCCCTGCCATGGCAGGGACACCTTCCACTGTCCCAGGGTGCTCCAAGCCCCGGCCAGCCTGGCCTTGGGCACTGCCAGGGATCCAGGGGCAGCCACAGCTACTCTGGGAATTCCATTCCAGGGCCTCCCCACCCTCCCAGGGAACAATTCCTTCCCAATATCCCGTCCATCCCTGCCCTCTGGCAGTGGGAAGCCATTCCCTGTGTCCTGTCCCTCCAGGCCCTTGTGGTAAAACAGTCTCTAGGAAAAATCTGTCACAAAAGCATTTCAAAGTTTCCTTTCCAGGACACATCTAAAAGTTTCCATCACCAGCCAAACCAGAGTCTCTGGTTCCTCATCCCCTGCAGTCTGTGGCTCGGCCGGTGCCCGCTCCCAGGACAATCCCAGGTACCTGGGTACAGCTAATCCTCCTCTGGCCGAATTGGGCTCATTTTGGAACAAGGAACTGCAAACCTTGGTGCTGCTTTTTATAGCTTGTCCTATGGCTTTTATAGCTTATCCCACGTCAGAGAACTATGGAATATGTCACTTACTTGAAATTAATTCCAAGAGATCAGCTTAATTCACACCTGTAGCTCACCAGCCCTTTTTTGCTTGCTTAGATTAGACAACCCTTCAGTGGCTTTAAGACCAAGCAGCCTTTTTAGGATTTCAGTGTGAAGCAGGAGATTTGCTGCAGTATTCCATGGAGAATTGCTGCAGTATTCCATGGAGAATTGCTGCAGTATTCCACGGAGAATTGCTGCAGCATTCCATGGAGAATTGCTGCAGTATTCCTGGGGAATTGCTGCAGTATTCCATGGAGAACTGCTGCAGTATTCCATGGAGAACTGCTGCAGTATTCCATGGAGATGGGCTGCAGTATTCCATGGAGAATTGCTGCAGCATTCCATGGAGAACTGCTGCAGTATTCCATGGAGATTGGCTGCAGTATTCCTGGGGAACTGCTGCAGTATTCCATGGGGAATTGCTGCAGTATTCCATGGAGAACTGCTGCAGCATTCCATGGAGATGGGCTGCAGTATTCCATGGAGATTGGCTGCAGTATTCCATGGGGAACTGCTGCAGTATTCCATGGGGAACTGCTGCAGTATTCCATGGGGAATTGCTGCAGAACTCCACGGAGATGTGGGGCGGCAGCAGCAGCTGTGTGCAGCCAGCACAGCAGGAACCGCTGCCAGCACAGCCCAGGGTGTTGCTGTTTATTTACACAGCAGCACTCACGAGCCCTGTGGTGCCTCACAAAGGGAAGCAGAAGCAACAAACACAAAGTGGGGATGTTTGGAGAGGAGATGACTTTGTCTCAGATTTTACAGCATCGGCAGAGTCAGGGCTCCGAAACTCCATAAGATCCCACCATGGGATGAACCATGGGATGAACTATGGCTTTGGACTTTGGGAGGCAGAACAGGAAGAGGAAAAGGAGGAAAAAGAGAAGAGGAGGAGGAGGTTCCAGGTTGTCCCAGCTCAGCACAACACAGGGAGCACTGCCCTGACCAGCAACTGGTGTTACTGGGGAGGAACCACCACGAAAGTCTGAGCTCTGCTCCTGCACTCCACAGAAAATGGAGTCAGGGAGTAGAGACCTGGAGAAGCACTTTGGACAAGGGCCTGGAGGGACAGGATGAGGGGGAATGGCTTCAAACTGCCAGAGGGCAGGGATAGATGGGGTATTGGGAAGGAATTGTTCCCTGTGAGCATGGTGAGGGGCTGGGATGGAATTCCCAGAGAAGCTGTGGCTGCTCCTGGATCCCTGAAGTGTCCAAGCACAGGGCTTGGAGCAGCCTGGGACAGTGGAAGGTGTCCCTGCCCATGGCAGGGGGTGGCACTGGATGGGCTTTAAGGACCTTTCCAGCCCAACCCATTCCATGATTCTGTGATCTCCAGTCCCTCCTCAGTCACACGGGGGGGCCCAAAATGAAACTCAAAGCAGTTCTTCAGCCATCCCATCGCTGTGTCCAGTGCACATTTCAGCAAGTAAAGGGACATCAGCAACTGCTTCCGCAGCATTGCCCTGCTCCAGTGAGGAGGGGGAAGGAGCTGGGGTTTTTCTGTGGGAATTTAAGGTTCGTAAAGCTGCTGGGGACTGGCACTGCAGTTTCCAGGACTAAACGAGACCCCAAATAGAAGGCAGAAACTATCTAGAGACAGGCAATTCTCCCTGGAGAGGCAAACAGAAGGCTGCTGTCCTAGAAATGCAGTTTGGGGATACGGATTTGAATATTCTGTGCTCGGAGAACGGCACTGGTGGATTTTTGGTGAGGACAGCAGCAAGACAAACTGTATCCTACATGAATGGGAGGAGATAAAGGCTTCCAACAGCTCTGCACTGCTCCAACAGCTCCCACTGTCCCAAAGAAAGAGAACTGACTGCTACAGAACTGGAATTAACTGAGTGAGATCGTTTATCCAGGCAATAAATTCCTGTGGGCAGCGTCTGTGGCCTGGAGAACGAGTGGGTGGCTCTGGGACGGGCAGCTCACCCCGGTGACCTTTCTGTCTCTGCTCTGGCTGGACAGAGGCTCCAGCGACACCCCAAACCCACCTCATCCCGCCATCCCCGCCGCGGGACGGGCCAGTCCGGAGGCTCCTGGCGGATCAGGACGAGCGGGGAAGATTCAAACCCTTTAGAACCGTAAATGGCGGTGGGGAAAGGGGGAAGCACCTTGGCCGCTGATTCTGAGACCCCCTCCGAGGGGTTTTGGGGCCGCGCGGAGCGGCCGAAGCTCCCAAATCCCTGCGGCGGGCGAGGAAAGCCGCGGACGGCGGGGAGGATGTGGGGGGAGGCTGCGGGGCCGCGATGTTTGGGGAGCAACAGCGGTTGCCAGGGGTGACGCGGTCCCATCCCGGTCCCCTCCCGTGGCCCGGCGCGTTGCCGGGCGACGCGGGGAGCGTTTCCCAAACCAAACATCCCCATCCCGCTCCCGCCTCACTAAATATGTCAGCGGGTATTTTCAGGAGCCCGGGGAAGGCAGGACGGACAAATAACGCCTTCGCCATGGTAACTGCGAGAGAGGGGGGGGCCCCGCGGGCGCCGCGGCGGCTTTGTTTTGGTTTGGTTTTATTTTATTTAATTGTTATTTCAGAATAAACGGATTAGCGGGCTGGGGAGCGCTCTTCAAAGCAGATGCTCAGGAGAGAAATCTTTCTGTTTGGTTGGGGTTTTTTTTAAAAATAATATTAAGGAGTTAAGCTTTTTGGAGCTGGGAGCAAACGACTCACGGTGTTTCTGCACCCCGAGGCCAGAGCCAGCCCCAAAACCACACCAGTCCCTCAGCAAGTTCTCTTTCAACTTATTTCTTTTTTCCCCCACCTGTTTGTAGATCCCTCGAAGTTTCCCAGCAGAATTTAGATCCCTTTCGAGCAGGGTTTAGCTCACTTAAAACAGGTTTGCTTTTCTTGGTGGTGTCTGTGAGCCCAGGGAAAGGCAGCCTTGCTGGGAGATGAGCTTTTGGGAGAGAGCGTGTGTGCGGTTTTGGAGTGTCCTCAGATTTGATGAAGAGGAGAAATTAATCAAAAGGATGTTTTCTTCTAGTGCCATGGACATGGAAAGCTAATTTAAATTCTCCACATCGATTTTTTTACATTAGAATTTGAGGCAATTAATCATAAGCAAAAACATAGAGACACTCGGAGGATTTTAAGGGAGAGCTTGCTCTGGGGAAATAAAGAATAGAGAAAGGCTTTTGTTGGGCTGCTGGAAGCATCATTGTCCTGGGTGCCGTGGTCTGATCGAACACATAAAAGTTCTGCTGTGCTTGCTGATCATCACCGAGGCCCCAGACTGCTGCCACAGGTTCCCACATTCAATAGGAGCAGATCTGGGGCAGGATTTGTCTCTCCAACTTTCCAGTCTGAGCTCAGGCTGCGGCAGCACTTCAGTTCACCTTGGCAGCGATCAATAAAAGCTCATCACTGGTGATTTCCAGGTGTGGCTGCTTTCAGTGCTCCCTTTGGTGCTTCTCCAGGTGTTTTCCCGCTGATCACAGAATCACTAAGTTAGGAAAAGGCCCCCAGGATAAAGCCCAGCCTTTGATGGAATGCACAGTCCCCCAGGGCACTGCACAAGCTTGGACTGAGGCATTCACTTCTCTGAGGCACACAAAAAGCTGGAATCGCTCATCCACTGGACGAAAAATAAAAGTCACAATCCTGGGCACGTTTTAAACAAAGTCTTCCAAAATTTTGGTTCTTTGTTCAAGGATTTTTTTCCCTCAACTATTGCTGATCCAGCCCCTAAACTACTCCTTGGTCTTTCAGCATTTATCTCCCTCTCAGGGGGACTGCCCTGCACGAGAAGAGTAAACCCAGGGATATTTCGAAAGAGGCAAATAATCTTTTGCTGGAGATGTTCAGAGCAGCATTCAACAGAGAGCAGCTCCTTATGCGAGACAGGCAAGAGCCTTTGGCAACTTAAAGATGACAACTGGAAATTAAAAAGTCATAATTTGAAGAATCTCCCCGGCAAAGGGACAACACAGACACCACCTGCAGCTCTCTGAGGTGATCCGAGAGCACTGACACTCATTAATGAAAAAGTCAATCAAACCAAGCTCATTCAACCCTTGCCCACTGCTTTAAGGCCAACCTCAGCCCTGAAGCCTCCAAAGCGTGTGAAAATGGTTAAAAGATGCTTTAGCACTGTGACATTCGGCCAAGTAAAGGACTCCAAAAGAGAATTCTGGTCACGACAGCAGAAGCAGCAAAGGTGGACGTGACCAACCTTCTGACAACTCTGGTCCCGCTCAAAGCCCAGCCTGTAAAACCAGCCCAAAGTCCCTGTCTAGACCCTCTTGCTCCTTCCACCAGAATTCCTGCAGGGATATCTTTGCTGGCACTGACCCAAGAGCCATCAGCTCCTCTCGGAGTGTAAAAGAGACCAGCTGCCCCCAAAGACCCGCTATATTTATACCAAATTAAGTCCAAGATGCTTCTCACTTCATTCCTTTCTCCTAAGTGCCCTTCTCCCTGCTTTAATATGCTAAAAATTACTGCTGGGATGAGGAAAACACATTAAAATTGAGAGTTCACACCTCTCAAGTGTGGATGGCAGCGGAGGTTTTAGGATTCCAGTTGCTGGAGTCCTGTAACTCCCACAAGTGCCTGACAAGGAAAAGGGTTTCCAGCTTTCCAACTTTTACTGAAAAAAAAAAACTCAAGAGAAGAACACGATTTCAGAAAAATCACTATTTAAACTGTCAGCCTTCCTTATTTTTATCTCCTAGTGGGTTTTAACCCAACCTTATACTTTGGGGAATTTCTGGTCTCGTGGGGGAAGGAGTTTATTTGCGCCCATAGAGCAGCTCAAACCCCCTTCCCTTTTTTTTTTTCCACCCAAAGTTTCTTTCTACTTTTGCTTTCCAGAAGACGAAATGAACTTCTTGCAGGAAGGAGAGCAAGGCAAGGAGTGTTAAGTGTGACTGCAGGAGCTATTTCCAGTCTCTACAGCATTTACTGAGCAGTATATTGAAGAGGCCATGAAATGCTAATGATCTCCAGACTGCCAGAGATACAGTCCTAAATAGAAGGAAAAAATCTCTTTGAGAGATTTTTTTTTTTTTTTTGCCTATTCCATCCCCAGAAAAACCACACAAAACTTTAACACCTCCCTTTGGCTAAAACTCTCCAAGTTACACTCGAAAAAAAACCGNGTACTTAAGAAAAGGAAAAAATCTCTTTTAAAGATTTTTTTTTTTTTTTTTGCCTATTCCATCCCCAGAAAAACCACACAAAACTTTAACACCTCCCTTTGGCTAAAACTCTCCAAGTTACACTCGAAAAAAAACCGAAAAGGAAAAACAGATGGGGGTGGGGAGTGGATAGAGATGATCCACAGAGCTAAAATATCCATTAGTGGTAAATTCCACCATCTCCTCCCCCTCCCAAAAAAAAAAACCACTGGGCTGCATGGGTCAGATTCCACCCGCAGACCAAGGAACCAGCTCCAAACACATTCACTCAGCCCTTTTTATTCTCTTGCTTGTCTAAGTGGCTGCTAGGCAACCCCAGCAGCATCGCTGCTCATATGCATTAAGTATTAACTATTATTTCATTCCTTCCCCCCTTTCCACAAAAAGGCAGCAACCTCAGCTCCTGGCAGATAATTCTTTTCCCAAAAGGGAATGCTGGCTGAAGGAAGCTGGGAATGGAGCTGTGTAAGGGTTGGATATTCCCAGTTTAGTTCCAGGCTGGGATGCATCCACCACCCTGCACTGCCCACCTGGTGCTCTCCTTAGGGGAGCAAAAACTCATTTTTGGTACACCGGGAGATGCAGCTGCTCCAAGCCGAGCTCTGGAGGGAATTGCAGTGCTGCCTACACAGGGAGCCAAAAATCCCAGAGTCAGTTTGGTGAAGCAGCAAACACCCCCACTGCTCCAGCCCTTGTGTCCCTCCGGAGGTGGGAATTCTCCTGTGGGAGTAAGCCCTGACTTTGCCAGAGCTGGACAGCAGGAAGGATGCTGCTGCCCTGCCCAAGGTAGGATTTGAGACACAATTCAAGGATTTCTGCTCCCCTCCCCCTGAGAGTCAGTTCTGGGAGCAGCATCCCCATCCCTGCCAGAGGCAACTCTTCCAGCCATTCCAGTGGCTGTTCTGCCTGAAGAAATAAACATCAAAATTGGGATGGGACAGAAGAAAGCAGAAGCTGGTGGTGTTTAGAAATGGCTGGGAGACATCAGCTCAGCAAAGGAATTCAGTGACGTATTGAGCTCCCCTCAGCCTGGTCCCAAACTTTGGTGACAGTCCCGTACCCAGAGCCATTACCGGGACAATCCTTTCCTACAGAGGAGGAAGGTGCTGCTCAGGACAACAAAACCTCAGGAAAATGAATTTTTCACCTGCAGGAAGACTCCAAGAAGCAGGAGAGGGAAGGCTGCTGACAGGCAGAGCCCTGCACGCTTCCAGCCCAGTGACATTTCTGAGTAATTACAAACCCTTACGATCCATTATAATGTTAATTTACAGGCCAGTTGTTGTGGAGAAGTGTGATTAGATGTGTAGCTACGATTCAGACTGGAAGGAATGCTAAGAATGCCTCCAGTCCGAACTGAACTGAGCAGCAGTGGGAAGAGCAGGAGCTGGAGCAGAGAGGAGCATCCCACAGGCACCTCCAGAGCCTGGGCAGGAGCACAGGCACAGGACAGGGTCTGGCAGCAGAAGGTTCAGATATCAGACCCTCTTCTGCTGCAGGAGGCTCCAGGGAAGCTGCCAAGCATTGGAAATGTTCACAGAATCCCGGAATGGTTTGGGCTGGAAGGGATTTCAAAGCCCACCCAGTGCCACCCCTGCCATGGCAGGGACACCTTCCACTGTCCCAGGGTGCTCCAAGCCCCAATGTCCAGCCTGGCCTTGGGCACTGCCAGGGATCCAGGGGCAGCCACAGCTGCTCTGGGCACCCTGTGCCAGGGCCTGCCCACCCTCCCAGGGAACAATTCCTGCCCAATATCTTTTGTGTGATATCTTTACACTCTATGTGTGCGAGGGAGAGGGTCCCACCTGTGTCCCACCTCACACCTTCCAAACAAAGAAATGAGTATTTGCCCCAGCTGGGAGCATCCCACTGATTTATGTCTCCAGCCCAATTCAGGAGTCCAGGCTAAGTGTTTTCTTTAATACAAGCCAGCCAGAAAATGTTTGTTTTCCAAATTATGAGACATTTCTATGTTGGGGCTCCACTCATAACCAATATCAGCTGAGGATGACAAAACCTTTTAAAAAGGTTTTAAAAGATGAGAAAACCTTTTAAAAAGGTTAAAAACCTGAAATAAATCTCTTTATACACCATATCTGCCCATTTCACAATGAAGAGAAGCAAAAATTGTAATTTTAATTTTTTTTTTAACACTAATGTCACAGCAGATTTGGAACCAGAATCAGGCATAATTTCATTTCTGAAACCTACCCATTAAAAGGGCTGCCAGATTTGATATAAATTTTCCTCTACAAAACAAATTGATTAAATGCAGACTGAACTGGAGTCCCTAAAGCTTTGTCACAGCAAACTTCACGCGGCAGTTTTGTAATTTGCAGGTGGAAATACATCAGAACATTCATTTGCAGCCTCATACAAGCACCTCGTTACTCTGCAAAGTAATATTTTTAAGCTATGAATAGTATCTAAATTATTCAGGGATGGAAAAAACAAATCCATCTCCTCTGGAAAGGAAAGCCACCAGCTGCTGAGAGCAGAGCAACTCTTCTCCTAAGGCCAAATAATCAGCAATGCAAATACCAGCGGAGAAGTGCAGCACTGTGAGCAAAGAGAAAGGTTTTCTAGGAATACTCTTGCAAGGGAAGAGGGTTTTGTAACAAGAGCATTATTTAGGCAGGAAAAGACCAGATCATCAAGTCCGAGCTGTGCCCATCCCCACCTTGTGCCCGGCCCAGAGCACCGAGTGCCACGTCCTGGTGTGGGCACCTCCAGGGCTGGGGAATCCAAACCTCCCTGGGCAGCCCCTGCCGATGTTTAATCGCCCTTCCAGTGAAGAAACCCCTCCTGATGTCCAGGCTGAAAGGGTTCGGCAGCTCCTAAAGGAGCAGAAAAGGCGGAGGGAGAAGGAATCTCCTCAGCATCCCCTGAGGTTCTGAACTGCCCTGACACAGCCAGGCTGGGACACCTGGAACTGCTTTTTTCCATGGATATTTCAAATAGCAGTCTCTTGCCACACTTGTTTGCTCAGGGAGAGTTTAAATGGGGACAGACCCCTCGATGGGGCAGAGGATCTGTCCTGTGCCACTCCATCCCCCAAAGCCGTGCCCTTGGGCTCATCTCACCGCCTCGCCCTGCACGGGCCCGGCCCTGTCAGTAAAAGTTGCCCAGATTTAATTCTCTGAGCACATGAAGGAGATGGCAGCGCTGGGGGAGCAACCAGGACTCTTCTGACAGCTTCACAGCTCTCTCTTGGCCACCCAGATGTCTGCAGATTCCCACAAGGAGCCCAACTGCCAGGGCAAGGATTAACTCAAGGCGTTCTTGTTACACGGCCAGCCTCCCTCCCAGCCACACCACAGCTGACTCCAAAGACGTTTGTACCCAAGCTCAAGAACCAGGAGCAGATCTTTTCTTCCCGGAACACCCAAGGAGCAGAAGGTTGTCGTCCGTGCTGGAGCTCCTGGGTATCTGTGTCTCCGGGAGCAGCAGCTGAATATTGCTGGGTTTAAGCACCCCCCAGCCTTGCCTGAGGCATCGACCTGTTCTGGATTTTGCAGAATCACGGTGCAAGGAACACCGAACCAGCAGCAGCAGCTTTCCCCCCTTATTCTGCTGCGAAGAATATTGAAGATCTGTCATCACATGAAGCAGAGGGAGATCAGTCTGAGGCGCTGAGAGCCAAGACCCTGCTCTGTGTGGGCTGGGAAGCTTTCAAAGGATTTTTTTCCATAGGAGAGATTGCGGGGAAGGCTTGATCAACTCACCTCAAGCTGATTCTCCTGCCTGAGCTGCACAGTTTCAAAAGGATCAGAGGAATCAGGCAGCATCCATGTACTAGGGATTCACTCTATTTTCCTTTTAAAATTATGAATTGTTTGATTATCACCCCATTACTGCTCTCTTAATTTTCCTTCGTGACTGAAGTGCATAAACCTAATTCTAAAAAAACACCTGTTCTAAAACCTGTATTCTAAAAGACACAACCTAACACTAATCTCACATCCATAGGGTAAATCTCCTCTTCGCTGCACTCTTCCCAAACAGACAAAGAAGGAAAAAAGTCCTGTAGGAAGGGGAGAGAGGACAGGTCGCAGAGCATGAAACTTCACTTTATTCTGTTATTGAGGGATTGGGGTTTCTACAACATCCACACTCGACCCTTCCCTCCTCCCTGACTCACAGGTCTCTGATGGGCCATGAGCTGGAGGCATTTATGAGCCAAACGCGTTCCAACAGCTCAAAGCATTTTAGGAAAAGCTTCCAGCAGCTCTGGAGAGCCTCAGATCAGCAGGTAGCCAGGAAAGACCACGGTGCTGCCAATTTTAACAGGGGAGTGATTTGTTCTCTTAAAAAACTTAACCTTTCACTGGCTCCTTTATTTACCAAGGAGAGATTTGGGTGGGGAATAGAGGGAAGAGTCTCCTCTGTGCAGCCAGATGGAATTCCAAATCCAGTTAGTTTAGGCAGGGAGCTAAGGGGAAGATGTCAAAATATGTTTTCCATTAACGTAACAGCGGAAAACACGAGTGGTTTAAAATACAATATACAAACAATTACTGCTCTGCTACCAGAACCGGGGCCAATAGGAGGGATTTTATCACCATAGTTAGTTTAAACCAACAGCAACAGAGTTGTAAGTCAGAAATATGGTATTCTACTCTTAAATATTTGCTCAGGGTGCTACTTGACATCAGACTTCAGTCAAAATAAGCTTTAGGGAATGATAGGTTAAATGATCCCATCTGCCTGTTTCAAAGGCAAAACAGCCAAGTAGATTTTGTTAATCCTGAATTTCCAGTTTAGCCTTCCAAAAGAGAAGGGACATTTTCTGCTCTTATTCATCACGTGGTGCTGAAGTGAATGGGTTTAGTGGTGCAGGGCAGAGGAGTCCAGCAATCAAGACATTAACAGCAAATTTTAACAATCAATTGGACATTGATTTTTTGGTTTTTTTAGTGGAGAAGTTTTATTTGCTGCAGATGGAAGGGAGAAAAAAAGAGAGCACCATCATCTTCCCTTCTGCACTCAGGTGCTCTGGCAGAGAGCACTCCAGGAGGAATAATGCTCATTGTTCTGCACTCACAGCTGAGGGGGTTTTGTCTCTCACAATCACTTTGTGCTAGAAGAGTCGGGTGACTCCCTCCAGGAGCGACACAAAGGTGCAGAGGGACCCTGGAATGACACAGCTCAGGAAATGGACTCGAAGGAGAAACCGTGAGAGGTTTACAGGAGTTCACAGGAGGTGGTGGTGTCTCCAGGAAAGAGAAGCAGTGACAGCTGTGGAGGGAGAGAGGGGGAAAGGGGGAGAGGAGAGGAGAGGAGAGGAGAGGAGAGGAGAGATTTAATCAAATAGTGTTTGCAGCCTGGCTCTCCAGCCCCACGAGCACCTGCACTCGTGTGTGCAAGGGCCAAAGTTGTGCTTCTGCAGTGGGAAAACAGCCCCAGTTGTCATAAACTCAGAGAATGGCATCCCTAGGGATGATTTACCCCCCAGGCAGGCTTGCACCACTCAGAATCCTCCAAGGACCGACACAGCTCACTGTACCCAGCTGAGGGTGGGCAGGGGGGCAGACTTTTTGCATTAAAATCCTGTGTTATTACATTATTGGACCTTATTTTTGCCTACCTCCTCTAACCAGTCAGCACACGCTCCTGATTTGGGGGGAAATCATTCTTCCAGGGGACAGGCAGTAGCTCAACTCTTACATTAACTTTCTGATGGAGGAAAACTTAGAAAAATGTTTATAAACCCAAGAGAGAAAAAGGTATAAAGATCACTGCAGAGCGGCCACGGGCCGTCAGTTGTCACCAACTTTCACTTCACCGCTGTGCTAGGATAGTTACAAACCTCGAGTGTGAAGTGGAAAGTCATCCACAGACAATTTACTGCACGATGCTCTGGCTAACCACAGAATTCGATCCTCAGATGTTAAGGAAGCACCCAGAAATCAGGAGAACGCATTCAGAACGTTCCCTGCGTGGAACGTTCCGTTGCCCAAACATCACAACATAAATTCAAGCTGCCAAAATGAGAAGTTAGCACAGAAATTCCTTAATGATTGACTAAGGAGAGACTCAGCACCAAGGTATTAAGTAATTCTTAGGGGAAAGTGAATTTGAATTGCAGTGTATGATGTACTAATTACTTGGTGGCAATTGAAGGAAAAAGCTTGAGTTTTAAGGACACGAGGTTAGAACACAGCTGGAGGAATTTAACCCATGATATAAATTGACTTTTTAAATGTGCAAAGAGAGAAATATCCTGAGTTTCACTGGGTCCTGCAAACAGAGCGATACGGAACAACAGAGTTTTGCTCATCTGCAGTTCATTTTTGTTCCAAAATTCCCTTTTCAGAGCATTCTAGCTGTGTGTTCATTTGGATTGTAAAGCAGCCTGAAGAGTGATACTAGAGTCACTTCAGCAAGAAATGCCCCAACTCTTTTCCCCAAATTTCTCTAATTAAACCATTTCTCCAGGGGTTTGTTGGCTGTTTTCCCTCTCTCAATTTTTTCAGCACCAAAACACAGCTCTGAGCATCATCTCTGCATCTCCACCAGCTCAAGCCCTGCAGGATCCCTACCCCCAGCAAACTGCGGGAGGAAATTCTTAAACAGGAAAATAGGAAAATGGGAAAATCCTCTGGGCAGGGGCTTTTCCTGGGGGATCATTTTCAGGGAGCAGACAGAAGCCAGGAGGTCTCTTCCAACCAAACCATTCTGGGATTCTCCAAGTGCCTCTGCACAAAGTATTCCAGGAGGGCACAAAGCAGAAAAGTAGTGATCCCATCCCCCCAAAAAATGGAAGCAGAGCAATAATGACACCATCCCCCCAAAAAATGGAAGCAGAGCAATAACGACACCATCCCCAAAAAATGTGTGTCTTGTTTTGATCCATGAGTAAAGCAACAATCACCTGAGGCTTTCAAAGCACTTTACAAATATTAATCCTTATGAGTTTGCCCATCTTAACTTTCTGGCTCCTGGAAAAAAAAAAACCAGGGATTGAATTATTCCCTAACAGAAAATGGAAATGAAAGCACAGAGCAAATAAAGCAGGGTTTTCCCAAACAGATCTGAAGTGCCAACGGATGTGGATTGAGGATCAGAAAAAGATGGGATTTGCAAGATCAGAGATTAATTTATGCCTCAGAGCACAGGCCTGAGTGTGGGGGTCTCCTGGCATGGGGGAGCCTAAGGTGGCACAGAAACCCCACTGAGGATGAAGCCCAGAGGCAGAGATGAATCAGAAATGTGGAATAAACACCCTTGGAACTGCACTTGATCAGAGTTCACTCTTGGAAATTCACTCTCTCGCCATGTGTCTGTACACGTGTGTATACAGGTGTATTTTATACATGAGTGTGTATAAATACCTAGAAAATAACCCAAATCCCACAGACACTGATACAGCTGCAGCCCCAGGGCCTGCAGACCCAGAGGTTTTCTTGTGACAGACACACCCGCAGATGTTTTGATATGAAAATGTCTCCTTTCAGTCCCCAGCAAGGAAGTGGTGATTTTGATTTTCACAAAGACAGAGCCTGCAAGGAACCTGTGGGGCTAAAGACAAAGCACATTTCCCTACGGGGCAGCAGTCAGAGACTTTAAAATCCTGAACATGACAAGGTGGATCATGTTTTTACGCCAGATTTCATCCATGAAAAAGGGGCGGAAAAGGACAAAGTGGTCCACAGAGAGACTCACTCTGCAATCCACTCCCTGGCTCAGCTGGAATCACAGAATCCTGGAATGGTTTGGGTTGGAAGGGACCTTGGAGACCATCTGGCCATGGCAGGGACACCTCCCACTGTCCCAGGCTGCTCCAAGCCCCCACCAGCCTGGCCTTGGGCACTGCCAGGGATCCAGGGGCAGCCACAGCTGCTCTGGGCACCCTGGGCCAGGGCCTGCCCACCCTCACAGCCAACAATTCCTTCCCAATATCCCATCCAGCCCTGCCCTCTGGCACTGGGAAGCCATTCCCTGTGTCCTGTCCCTCCAGCCCTTGTCCCCAGTCCCTCTGCAGCTCTCCTGGAGCCCCTTCAGGCCCTGCAAGGGGCTCTGAGGTGTCCCTGGAGCCTTCTCTTCTCCAGGTGAGCACCCGCAGCTCTCCCAGCCTGGCTCCAGAGCAGAGGGGCTTCAGCCCTGGGAGCATCCCGGTGGCTCCAGCAGGTCCCTCTCCACGGGGTTTATCCCAAATTCACAGGGTTATGTAACTCGGACAGCCCCGAGGTTCCTCGCTCCAAGGGCTCTTCCCTAGCAACCCCCGGCTGTGGCCACAGCCCACGCCGGCAGCCCGGGCTGACGCAGCCCTGCTGGAATGTCCTGGCCGGGGATTGCAGGGGAGGTTTCTGTGACGGACGAGACGCGCTGACGGCACCGAATAATTCAGTCATGAACCCCCGTCCTCGCCGTGAGACGCTCCTTGCTCTGCCTCTCCCATGGAACCTCCCGGAGCGCTGCGGGGCACGGAGCAGAGCCCGCCCCGGCCAAGGATAACGGGTCCTCGGCATCCTTTTGGGGCTCCTGGCACCGAAACTGCTCAGGAAATGATGGTTTTCAACTAATATTAGATAATGAGACGAAAAAGAAGAAAAAGCTGTTTCTATGAAGCGCCTCTACCTCACTTTATCAGTTTATAAGTTTTATACTTTATCAGTTCTATCATCATTTTATAAGATTAAATAATGAACTGACTCCAAATTTCAGTAGCCAGGTGTAAACCTCTGGGAACACAGGGTTTACTGATTGTTACCAAAAAAATTACTGCACTTTTTACCTAAAACGAAGTTGGGGTTTTGTGAGGGGTTTTTTGTGTGTGGGGTGTTTTGGGGTTTTTTGTTTGGTTTGGTTTGAGGTTGTTTTGTTTTGCTGCTGTTTTTGAAAAGATTTTTACATTCCGAGCAGCATCTACATTGGGAGGAACGAAACTGTAGAAAACAGCAGTGGTGAGAATCAAAGAACACTTTTGCTGCTCCAGTACAATTTGAAACATGAATTATCTGGTTTACAACTCCTCACCTTCCACAGTTACCTCTAACGGTGGCAGCACACAAGACAATGCTCTGAAATTTAAATAATTCCATTTATTAGCACAACAAGCAGCAGTTCTGCCCTTCTGAGTGCTTCCTGCAGGGAATATTCATAGAATCATAAAATCCCAGAATGGTTTGGGTTGGAAGGACCTTAATATTTATTACCTCCTGCCATGGGCAGGGACACCTTCCACTGTCCCAGGCTGCTCCCAGCCCCGTCCAGCCTGGCCTTGGGCACTGCCAGGGATCCAGGGGCAGCCACAGCTGCTCTGGGCACCCTGTGCCAGTCACGATCTTATGGAAACTCCCAGATTTTCCCATAAATACTATTCCAACAGGAAAACATGGACCCCAACAGATCTCTAAGCTACACCAGGAGCAAAAACAACTTTGCTTTTGCAAGCCCAGCTCAGGTCAGAGCGGTGCAGGTCAGCGTGACAGAGGAGGTGCCTAAAATATGAGGGTGAACTTTGCATTTCTGGTTTGAGGGGAGGTGATTCATATAGAAAAACCTGCATTCTGAGTGCAAGCTGCTGTGGGGGCTGGGCAGCCTGCAGGCAAGGCCCAGGTTCTTCAAGGGGCTTGAAGAAATATTCTGTGGAGGATATTTCACCTTCCTGGCAGGTGGAAGCCTTCTAACAATGGTGC
This sequence comes from Gymnorhina tibicen, assembly GCA_013399875.1. Classification (NCBI taxonomy): domain Eukaryota; kingdom Metazoa; phylum Chordata; class Aves; order Passeriformes; family Artamidae; genus Gymnorhina; species Gymnorhina tibicen. The sequence goes on from VXAZ01001214.1 coordinate 639,897, forward strand.
ACGTCTGTCACGTTAAGGAGAATAAATATTTGCTAGGAAGAAGGAAGCTCTGAAGACCAGCCCGGTGACCAGGAGCCGTTATTTCTCTTATTATTTGTACCTATTAAAGAAAAATTTCCTCCCATGATTGGTCATTTAAGGCCATGAATATTTGAAAGGATCTGCATTTCATCTCCTTTGGGGGGAAGGGTGGGGTTTGAACAGCACAAGAAATTGTTTGAATGCAAGGACTGAAGATAAATTAGACTGAACCAGTCCATGTGCATTCATTCCCATCTCCCCCCACACTGCACAGCCCAGAGGTGAATTTTGAGTTGTTTTTTTGACTGGACCATCCCAGACAGCTCAGAGAAGGAGGAGAAAGATATCCTTGCACAGAGCAGTGAGGTGACAGCGCTGACAACTGCACCTCCAGCACACGGAGAGCCTGGGCTTATCTCCCGACCTGCTTCCTCCCACCTTATCAGAGGCTCTGCACAACCTCCCGTTACTGCCCAAACAAGAGCACAGCCTGGGTAACAGAAAATATGAGACTGTTGGTCAGAAAGGCCCCAAAGCTGGCTGAGCTGACTGGAATATCCAGCTCTGTGCAGGACCCATCCTTTTTTCCATGCCTTGTTTCCCATGAGCTGCACGGAGGAGGGCTGTTGTCCACCTCACCACACATCCCCAGGTGCCTCCTGCTCCCCTGCTCCAGCCTGGGCTCACAGAATCCCAGAATATCCTGAGCTGGATCCCACAGGGATCATCAGCCCAGCCCCCGGCCCTGCCCAGACGCCCCAACAACCCCACCCTGGGCATCCCTGGCAGCGCTGTCCAAACGCTCCCGGAGCTCTGGCAGCCTCAGGGCCGGGACCATTCCCTGGGGAGCCTGGGCAGTGCCCAGCACCCTCGGGGGGAAGACCCTTTCCCTGAGCTCCATGCCAAGCCCTGACACAGCCCCAGCCGTTCCCTGGGCTCCTGTCCCTGGCCCAGAGCAGAGCTCAGCCCCTGCCCCTCTGCCTCCCCTCGGGAGGAGCTGCAGCCCCCGAGGAGCCTCCCCTCAGTCTCCTCTGCTCCGGCTGAACGAGCCCAGTGCCCTCAGCCGCTCCTCAGCCCCTTCCCTGTGTTTGTATCCCTGCAGGGCTGAGCAGGCTGGAAGGGTTTGGCAGCAGTGAGGAACAGGCTCAGGAAGGACACGCTGCTCTCTCCACACTCCCCAGCAAAGCCCTGCCTCATCCAGGTGGAGACACAATTCTGTCCTGGACACTGGAGACACTGGTGGCACCCTGTCCCACCGTGGTCATGAGGTGATGGAGAGAGAAATGCCACTTGCATTCGGAGTTCCTGTGCCTTGTTAAGCAGCTGCATTCATACACCGAGTAAAGGATAATTAATAAATCATCTAATTGTGAAACTGTAAATTAGCAGCCAGTAACTGAACCCATCCTAGGTACCATCAGCACTAAGCCAACCCACACATCATCAAGCATCAGCTCAGCTCAGGATCAGATCTTGGAGGAAGCCAAGCAGGAAATAGAAAAAGAATCCCAGAATGGTTTGGGTAGGAAAGGACCTTAAAGGTCATCCTGTTGTACCTCCTGCCACCTTCCACCAGACCGGGTTGCTCCAAGCCCCATCCAGCCTGACCTGGAACACTTCCAGGAAGCCACAGCTTCTCTGAGCACCCTGTGCCACAGCCTCACCACCCACACAGGGAACAATTCCTTCCTGATATCTCATCTAAACCTCCTCTCTTTCAGTTTAAAACCATTCCCTTTCACATGAGCTGATGCTCCACTCCATCAGCACCTAAAACATGGGAAATCCTGTGTGCAAAAGCATCACCAGCTGCTCAGGTCCGCTCCAGAAGACACTCATCCATCATAAACAACCTTCCCAAACCAGGGAAACACAGTGACTTCCACCAGCATTGCACTCAGGCCATCACTGCGTTGCCGAGTAGCACTGCTGGATGTCTCTATATGATAATAATAAAAATTCAGTGCTCAGTGCCCTGGTTTCTCTAATCACTGTCTTAGGGGGAAAAACGTCCTTGTCAAGTGTCCCACTCTGTCCCTGCTCAGTTGCACAAGGGCAAGGGCAGTGCAGGGGTTTTACCTGTCAGCGTGAGGCTGCTTTATCTAAAGCCTCCAGGACTCCCAGACACCAGGGGTCAGAAGAACGAGAATAACTGATATAATTCCCTGGGCAGGGTGAATGTTTAATCAGCTGTGTGTTAAGCCAGAAATTCTCCAGAACAGTTCCAGGGTTGTCATGGTGGCAATGGGATCTTGGGCTGATACTAAGGAACAGTCTGACAATGACTAACCAGGTGGTGGTTAAGGAAATTGCTAATTCTGCTGAGGTTGTTTGCCTGTAATCATCCCACCCCCGCCTCTTCCCTTTTCTCCTCTTCCCCTGATGTTTCTTGTCAGTCTTAACTCATGACACCTCCAGAAGAGGCATCCTTAATTGCGGGTTCCATTCAGCAGGACCCTTTGCCTCGTGTTAACCTCAAAGAACCACCAGCCACGTAATCCCAGAGAAATTCCTGAATTACTGCTGCCTCCCCGCACAGACTCAGCATTCGCTTCATCCTCGTGCTTCCAAATGAGTGGGGCACTTCCAAAACTCAGCCACGGAGGCAGAACCACCTCTCTTCACACCCGGACTCACTCCTGATGTGTGGAGTCCACAAGGATTCACTCATCCCCAGCACAGCTGCAAACGGGATGTTTGCAAGTTTGGAGCGTGGGTTCAGCTCCTGATGGGAAAGGGAAAATGTGCAGGGGAGAGAAGCAAATCCAGCCAGGATCCTCTTCTCTGGAAGGGAAGGGGGAAATATAATTTTATGTGCAAACAGAGAATCACAGAATGGTTTGGGTTGGAGGGACCTTAAAGCTCATCCAGTGCCACCCCCTGCCATGGGCAGGGACACCTTCCACTGTCCCAGACTCCTCCAAGCCCCGTCCAACCTGGCCTTGGACACTTCCAGGGATGGGGCAGGCATATCTTCTCTGGAAAACCTGTGGCTCACCCCCCTGACAGCAAAGAATTTCTTCGGTTTTCAAACCTAAATTTCCCCTCTTTCAGTTTCAACCCACTCCCCCTTGTCCTGCCACTCCACTCCTGATTCAGAGATGCTGCCACACGGTGCCATCTCCTGAACCTCTTGCCTCTGCTCTGTTCCTGCTCATGTTCCACGTTTCCTTTGCCAGCATGGGACTTTGTAAGGATTAGAGATGCCCTGAAGAAGTCAGAGCATGGAGTCACTCTGTCAGGGGAGACAAGGACGTGTCTCGAGCTGCTCGTCCTCAGAGCCTGCACGCAGGTACCTGCTGGTGTTTGTCCTCACACACATCCAGACATTCTGCACATGAAGCCAAAGAAAAACGCCCTCACAGAAAAAAAAAAATTATTTGTGGAACCTGGATGGTGAATGTGCACCAGAGAGCTAAATGCAGCATCAGGGAGGAATATCTCTGCAGTCAATAAAATTACAATTATTACTTCTGTCAGCTTCTTGCTGGAGACACTGAGGATTTTTTTCAGATTTGGGACAAGAAAACAAAGCATCTGATTTTCGTTTGCATATTCTTTATATAAAAGTCATTATTGGTGCAGCATTCTGTGACCTGTTCCTTTGACTGCAATGTTCAGTCATCAACCTCTCGCAAAGCTTCCTCCCACGACACATTTGTACAATGCTGAGACTTCTCTGACATTTATTAAGCTCAGAAAAACAAATTCTTCATAGAAATCTAAGGAAAAAAAGCAAACTTATGAATTGCCTTCGAATGACTTTTCAAATGCCTTCGCTTGGGATTTCTGCAGCTCTTCACTCCCGTGGAACATCGGGACATACCCAAGGAATGACACGAAGTTGTGTCAGGAGAGGTGTGGGATGGATCTCGGGGCAAGGTTCTGGGATTTTATGACCAGATCAGCGAACCAAAACAGTTTCTGAAGTTCTGTTTGGGAAACTTCTTGCTTCTGTTGCAATTTCGAATATACCTTGTAACTTTAGTGCTGGGTAGACACTGCCTAACCCCTGCAGTGACATCAGTGAGCAGGAATACTGTGGGAAGAGGAAAATTTTCTCACTCGCTGACATGAAATCACATGTCTAGACATAACTACGTATTGTTTTAACAACTCAGCTGAATTAACAACATTTAAACTTCTCCAGAAATCACCATCTTTCATAAAACATCACCCAAAGCTGAAAGTGAGTTTGTTTTTTTCTCCTTCCTCCCCCAACCTGGAAACATTTTGTGTATTAACACGTCCTGAAATCATTTCTGAAATGCAAACATTGCCATCTCTCGTAAAACATCACCCAAAGCTGAAGGTGGGCTTGTTTTTTCTGCTTTCCCCCCTGAATGAAAATAATCTGTGTATTAATACGACCCTGAAATAATTTCCTCTGTGCTTTGTGTGCTAAGAAAGTGACTCTAGGAAGTGCCCTGTACAAAAGGGCACTCCCTTTGCTCAGGGAGTTCAGGTTTGTGCTGAAGGAAGGTTTTGTCATCTATTTATGAATTTATGGATAATTAGTCTGTAAGCTACTCGGATTCCTCTTTGCTCAGTGCGTTAAGCGGTCCAGGGTTTGTGCTGAAGGAAGGTTTTGTCATCTATTTATGAATTTATGGATAATTAGTCTGTAAGCTACTCGGATTCCTCTTTGCTCAGTGCGTTAAGCGGTCCAGGGTTTGTGCTGAAGGAAGGTTTTGTCATCTCTTTATGAATTTATGGATAATTGCTCCATAAGCTGCTCGGACAGACACATCCCGACGTGGGAAAGCCGGCACGTTCCCAGACAATAAGCTGGATTTGTGAGTGTTTGAACAAAGGAATGAAGGAATAAAGACCTGCCAGTCCAAATAAGACAAAACGACACATCTCAAGGCGCAGATTAGAGACAGAAACCTTCCCCGCGCGTCAAAGATTGGCAACGCAAGCCCGGATCCCGATGGATCCCAATCCCTGAGGCCGGGCGAGCCCTGGCACGCTGGGCTCCCTCTGGCCGGGATCCAGCCCTGCACTGCGCTGGCATTTGTTCCGAGGGAGGCAGGGAGAGGAGGGAGAGCTTGGGTTAAATATAACTCGGTAGCCTCCAGCAGAAACTCCGGCGGAGGAGCCGAGCGGGCGGGATCCGCCTGTTGAATCAGCAGCGCGCCTGGACTCCGCTTTTAGCTCGGGAAAGGCTAAAAGTGAGCGGGGGAAATGGGCTGGAATACGCCAAAGCAGCTCTGTTTACGGGCCTGTATCAGCAGGGAAAACATGTTGTGATTAAACGTGGCAGCTGCCGGTGCTCCGAGGTGTTACAAGCAGGGGGCTATTTAAAGACAATGACTGGCGCCGTCTATTCTGCCGTGTTTGTGTCTGCCCCGAAGTTATTTTGTGGCAGAAAGTGACTTTTAGTGGCAGGGAATACTCTCAGCTGGAGGATTTCCCCCAAAAGCCAGGACGCACCCTAGCAGTTAGATGTCATCAGAGGCACTGGCTGCTCAATGATTACAGAATCCCAGAACAGGCTGGGTTGGAAGGGAGCTGAAATCCAACCTCGTTCCACCCCGTGCCATGGGCAGGGACACCTTCCACAATCCCACATTGCTCCAAGCCCCGTCCAGCCTGGCCTTGGACACTTCCAGGGATGGGGCTGATCATGTTTACACACACAAAAGGACACAGAAAGTGCATTTCTGATGTACCTTCACATACCTAACACAATTTAACAGCGACTCTCTCTAGACCACACTCAGCCTTCTTGGGATGGGTGACCCCAAACTTCCCTCCCAGAACAGCTGTAGGGGCTTCATGTGGTGCCAAGTCCCTTGATGAAGGAGGGGCCTCCATTTATAGGCCAAATCTGCAAATTTATATGGCAATCCTACAAATTTATATGGCAATCCTACAAATTTATATGGCAATCCTACAAAACATTCGGAGAGGGCAAATCTGATGCTAAAGGAGAAGAAACTGCTGCTGGCCATGTTGCCTGCAGGTCTCACCCCCTCTCCAGGTGCTGTAGATTTCCCCCTGGCTCGGACCCCTCCCCAGGAACAGAGCTGGCACACAGGGCCCCAGGGCAGGGACACGCTCCCGTGAGAGGAATTCATGAGATGCAAATGGCCCAGCAGGGCGATGCAAAGCAGGGGCTGTCTGTGGGAGTCCCCGGTGGCTCTGAGGGACCTGGTTCCGGCTTTCCTCGGAGGCAGTGGATGCTGCTCTCCCCATCCCCGAGCGCACTGGTATCGCTCCTGCTTTGCAGGAAGCAAGCAGGGACAAAGAAATTCCAGCTGTCAACCCCTTCTGTCTGCGCTTTCAGCCTTCAGGCCACGATCCTGTTGTTACCTGAGAACTCAGATTCCGATTAAAAAGAGGAGCAGTTCCAAACCTCACAGTTACAGGGAACAGCTTTGAGAACACCAACTCCAACAGCTTAAAACACCAAACCCCCAGAGCCTGCCCACAGCTGTGTAACCCCAAGGCAAATGCAGCACATCTCACAGAATTCCAACACATCTCCCATCCCTCGGGACATCGACACTGAGAGGTAAAGACTCAGCTGGATGTGTCGCTTATTTTTAAAACAGGAACTAAGATTTTCACGCATCCAACACCCCACAGGCTGATCCTACAAAGTCCTACAAGGTCCTGCCTTGGGGGTTTTGCCTCACCTGCTCCAGGCACCCAGAAAACAAACTCTGTTCATCCCAAACTCTCTCAGCAGACACAGTCAGAGGTTGATTCAACCCATCTTGAACCGAGGTAACCATGAAAGAGCCTCCCAAAATGCCTCCTCTTCCACAGACTGCCTTCTATTAAACGTGGCACTTTAAAATAAAACCTGAGACTGAACTGATCCTAGACTGACTGAAGCAAACTCAGACCGAAAAGTGAAACAGCAGAGGCAGAGAGGGAAGCCCAGGAGCTTAAGATCGGTATTTTAAGACTCATTTTTTCTCTTTTTTTCTAAGCCAGACGTTACTCTCTATTCTCAAATGATTTGTAACCAAGATAGAGTTGAAAAGTTTGGGCAGAAGCAGATGAAAAAAGCCTTGACTAAATGATTCCAAAGCTGAGCTCTCAGTTTAACCTACCAGTTAAAGCCTCAGTTTAAGGACATTCCAAATGCAAAAAGGTAAAGTAGATTTAACAGTATTTAATAAAATTATTATTTATTCTGCTCTTTAATTAGTAAGTCTTGCCTCTTTCAATAGCAAAGCCAAAATTAAGGCTTCAGAGTGCTATCTGAGTAAAAAGAATGGAAAGATTTAATCAGGCAGAGGGAACTCACGCTTGAAACAGGCACGTCCACAAAATCCCACTCTTAACAGGAGCTGAATCTTGTTTCACAACACACTTTATTCAAAACAAACAGGAGAAACCGCGTCAAGAACAGGCGGCAGATGCGTCTCGCTGCGATTTTCCCCCGTTCTAAGCCCGACACGAAAGCGAGCGCCGGGATCTCCCAGCTCTGGCAAACTCCAGGGATGAGCTGGAGTTGAAACCACCTCCCTCCACCCCCAAAGAGGAGGAGGAGCGCTCGGGGGGGGGGACGGGGACAGCACGGAGAGAGGGGAACACAGAGAGGGACACGGGGACAGCGCGGAGAGGGGGACAGGGACGGCACGGAGAGAGGGAGAGCACGGAGAGGGGCACGGGGACCGCGCGGGGAGGGGCACGGGTACCGTACGGAGCGGCGCCGGCTCCGAACCCAGCGCAGCCGCTGCCCTGTGCCCCCTCCCGCCCCTGACCGGACACTTTGGCGTTCGCACCCCCCCGGAGCCGGGAGGGAACCCCCGGCAGCGCCGCGTCCGTGCCGCCCGCGGAGCCGGGAGCGCGGCGTTCCGGGAAGCCCCGCGCCGGGAGCGGCGGTG
>VXAZ01001214.1:647782-708695 GCA_013399875.1 Gymnorhina tibicen
TCCGCGCTGCCGGCCCGCGCCGCACCGGCCCCGCGGAGGACGCGGAGACCGCGCACATTCCCTGCACCTCCCCCGGCCGCGGTCCCACATCCAGCCCCTCACGGGGCGGCCCCGCTTACCTGCCGTCCCCGCCGGGTGCCGCGGGCTGCGCTGGGCTCCGGCCGCCGGGGCCGCGCGTTGCCGCCGTTGGCAAGTAACAGTCTCCAGGGCTACGGTCACTATGGCGCCGGGCGCCGGGTCTCGAGGCAACTGTTGCTACCCCGGCCCCGCGCGTCACAGCCCGGCCCCGCCCCTCAGGGGGCGTGCCCAGCGCGTCTCCACTGCCCATTGGCGCTGCGCCTGTCCGTCATGTGAGAGGGCGGGACTCAGCGCGGGAGGACCAATGGCGTGGCGGAGGGGGCGTGGCCAGCAGTTGGCGCGCGGTTTGGCGCCTCGGCGCGGGGCGGGGCGGGCNGGGGGGATTTGGGGCGAATTGGGGGAATATCGGTGAATCGCTGCGCTCCGCCCCCGGGCCCGGCACACGCTGTTCCTCCCGCTCTGGAATGCGGCTCCGCAGCGCCCGGAGCGCGGGGGGATGCGCGGGATGAGGGGAGAAGCAGCAGCAGCAGCGCCCCGTGACATAAAATCCTCATCTAAGGACAAACGGACCGAGCTCAGTGCTGGGACTACGGCATAAGGACGTGGAGCTGCTGGAGAAAGTCCAGAGAAAGCCACGGAGCTGCTCCAAGGGCTGGAGCCCCTCTGCTCTGGAGCCAGGCTGGGAGAGCTGCGGGTGCTCACCTGGAGAAGAGAAGGCTCCAGGGACACCTCAGAGCCCCTTGCAGGGCCTGAAGGGGCTCCAGGAGAGCTGGAGAGGGACTGGGGACAAGGGCTGGAGGGACAGGACACAGGGAATGGCTTCCCAGTGCCAGAGGGCAGGGCTGGATGGGATACTGGGAAGGAATTGTTGGCTGTGAGGGTGGGGAGGCCCTGGCCCAGGGTGCCCAGAGCAGCTGTGGCTGCCCCTGGATCCCTGGCAGTGCCCAAGGCCAGGCTGGACGGATCCTCCTCTCCCCACATCCTGTCCTGTTTTATTTTGTCAATGAAACCCAGCACAGGCTCTAGGTCGCTCTTGTATTTTTTGAATGCAGGTGCTGCCAAGGAAAGCAGCATTTTTTATAAAGCTTTACGAAATATCTCTGTTTGTGGGGGTTTTATGGGTTTTTCCCCACAGTTAAACTCGGCAGAATCACCACTGATTGCTCTGAAAAATCCCCGTCAGGAATTTCACGATTTCCAGGATCACCTTCCTGACACGCAATAAAAAAAAGCTTTTATGATGTATTTTTTTCTGCAACGTTTTCTGAAAAGTATGTCCCAGCCTCAGCCAAGGAAGTGTGTGGAATTTGTACCCATGGAGACTCCAATAACACAGCCCGCTCCAAACACCACAGGATTATTGCTTTTCTTACCCAACACTTCGGGAAAGGAGTTACTGGAAAAGGAAGTGACTGAGCGAGGCGATAGAAACTGGAGACACTGGTTAGCGTGTGGTCCACCTGCAGATTTGGGGTTGCTGTTCCTGCTTTTGAGAGATTATCCCGGGAATTACACTGGAAAAATTCATGGAGTTGTGTGTCTGACCACCACGGACACATGGGAAGCTCCAAAGAGAAACAACTTGCATTTTCAACGGGTTGTAGATGCTCAAGCCATGGTTATTTTAAAAGAACAACTTTTAGGTGAGGGGAAACATACAGTAAAATAGAAAAGAGAGATGGAATAATTTTTGAGAAGTCATCTCGTGCGTATAAACATCCACCTTTACTCCTGGAAACTGAGACCAGATTAATAGATTTGCCTTAAAACCTCCTGCTGTGTTTGAAGGCTGTTCTCATTCCTTCCCTCAATCTCTCGTTTTGCAAATGAAGCAATCCTTCAGTTTTCCCGCTGGAAAAATCCAGACCTTTCTCAAAAAACCACTCAATAAACAGCTTTTTTTTTTTTATCCTGTGGCCGCTTATTCCTGCCTGAGCACCGCGCACTGGGTTTGGCCACACTGAGTTGCACCACGCTGATTCTGAATTATCACTCAAATTTACCGAGAGCTGAATGAAATTCCTCGGTCCTCTCCCCTCTAATATCACCTCCAATGTGTTGTTGCAGCTCTGTTACCCACTTTAATTTTTAGGGCACGATTCCCCACCGAGCAGCGTCCGTTCCTCTGGAAAAGAAATGGAAAACAACATTTGGATGTGCTCCTGTTCTTCCCAAAGCACCAGTCACGGCGTGAAACCCAAAGCACAGGTGACAACAACATCCTGAAATTCACACAATCCCAGAGCCGTTAAGGCTGGAAAAGCCCTCTGAGATCACCAAATCCAACCAGCAACCCAGCACTGCCAAGGCCACCATCAGCCCTGTCCCCAAGTGCCACAGCCACGTATTTTTGAACGATTGAAAACCCTTGGCAATGCCTAGCACACCTTTGAGAAACCCTGCAGCCCCTGGGAGTGGGGCAGGTCCCTGCTGGGATCCCAGGGAGTCACCACAGCGCTGTTATTTTTAATTAGGGACCTGTCTGCCACCTCTTGTGCCAAGCTGATCACCGGGATTAATTTTTATTCCGTTTCTTCCAGCCTGTTCATGAGCCAGACCTCACCCCACTCACACAGTGCCGGGGTCCGGGGGAAGGAGATTCATTTTAAAAAGTTGTTGGTAAAGAAAGAGAAGTTTGATTTTTCTCTTCCTTGTCTTTTCTCCCAGAGGAGCAGTTTGCTGCAGCTGTCTCTGCTACCCACAGGAGGGCACGTTCCTCAAAGCAAACTGGAATCCAGCTCAAAGCCAAGCCCGCCCAGAGATCTCACTGATTGACTTGATTTCACTAAAGGGAGGTTTTGACAGAAAAATAGTCTTCTGATGAAAGCAAATTCCCTGTAAACATAGTGGGATCTCTGAAATCTTGTGTTTATCCATGAAAAATACTGTTGTTTTGGGTGCTGGAAATGAAACCTTAAATGAAACTATTCCTTTGAATTGTTTCCTGAGTGAAAAATACTCCCAGAGGGTTAAAACCAAAAGAAACACAAAAATTGCCTTTGGGATTTTTGCTTAAAGAAAAAGTTTGCTTGTTTTAAACGGGAGAGTCCCTATTCCTACACAGGCACCAACCCACAGAGCACTTTCCTACCTGGGAGGTTTCCGTGTCAGCTCCCCCCCATCCTTGGAGGTGTTTTCCAACCCCACTGATTCTGGCATTCTGGGATTCCCTCCGTGCTGCGTTTTCCCGCTGAGTGAGCTCAGTGCAAAACACCCGGAGCTTGAACCGGAGCCTCTCTGTGTGCCCTGTCCCGTGGATCGACAGCACCATCCCACACGAGTTCTGAGCATCATCCCATCTGTGACCGTGGGTTTTCCCTTTAATACATCAGCAATGAAATTAAACCTCACGATCGTTTCCTTCACCGTCATTTCATGTTGTGCACACGGGAGAGGTCCTGGTTTTGCAGGCAGGGATGCACTGGGTAATGGATTAAGCTCCATTCCAGCTATTTCCAAGGAAACCCCAGTGGGACTGGTGCAAACTGCAGCTTTTCCTTCAGGGAGATGCCACGTCCCTTGGGTTGGTAGCCCTGGGATTAGATCCTGCTCCAACCACGCCCCCAGGGCTGCGTTTTGTGCATCACAAACTCCTGACCTTGCTGCTGGTCAGACAACAACATTCTTCCGTGCTTTTGGCTGGGCTTGAGAGGAGAAATCTGTGGAGTGTGGCAGTGCCAAGGCCGCGCTGGAATTTCCCAGTGGCACCATACCCTGTCCTGCTCTGCCCACGCGTCTCTCCAGCAGGAAAATGAATTCCAGGCTGTTACAGGATGCTCTGTCCTGTCCTGGCAGTGGCCCAGAACATTGTTTTCCTCCAGCCTGGAAGCAAACAGGTGAGTGCTGAAGGTGGGAGAAACAAGAGAGGGTGTTCAGCCCTTCCCGTGCTCTTTTTCCTGCCTCCTTTGGGTTGTATCCCAGCAATCCCTGGCAAAGCCTTCCCTGCACAATCCCTGTGGGATTTGGAAAGGTCACTCTTCTCAACCTCACATCTTCCCCCTAACCAGTTTTTAGCACAGCTAAACCCCCAAATGCTCTCTTCCTCCCCCACCCTGGAAATTTCCTTTCACAAGATTTAAAGGACCAAGCATTTATCTGCAGTTTTATCTGTTTGGTTTGGCCGTAGCCGCCTGGAAATTCCGCAAAAAACACTGGATAAAGTAATGGAAAAAACCCCATTGCCTGTGGGTTTTTGTGTGCCACTCCCTGCAGGGAGCTGCAGCCTCCCGAGCCCACAGAAGGAGGATGTGTCCACAACTTGGATGTCACCAAGTGCAGTCATATTGACGTGACCGAATCCACACAGCTCCTGTCAACACAGCTCCTGCACGGAGGCAACGTCTGTGGAATTAAACCCTCAATGACCGAATAGCCCCGTGCAGGGTTTAAATGGAATTTCTGCGCCAAGCACAGGTGTTCTGGGGAGTGAGTTTGAATGAGGCTGCTCTCACTTCTCAGAAAGCCACAGGTGCTGAGAACGGAGTGACCAGGGGCCTTGAGGGTGTGGTGGACAGGATCAAAGTGAGGGGCCTGGGTGATGTGGTGGGGAGGGGGCACAAAATCAACAAAACACACGGTGGTGGCACCTTCAGCACCTGCATGGCAGAGAAGAAAAGACTCTGAGGCACCTGGAGAGAACCTCCTCTGCTGCTCCTCATCAGGCTGGTGCTCCAGACCCTTCCCCAGCTCCATTCCCTTCCCTGGACACACTCCAGCCCCTCAATGTCCTTCTTGTCATGAGAAGCCCGAAACAACCCAGGATTTGATGTGTGACCCCAGCAGTGCCCAGCACAGGGGGACAGGCACTGGTCCTGCTGGCCACTGGTACAAGCCAGGATGCCACTGGTCTGGGCACACTGCTGGGAGCTTGGAATCTGAACATTGAGCAGAAAGGCTTGGTTTGTTGACACGGGGAAGCTCAACTTCCTCGTGGCTGTGAGAGCCTTAAAGCTCTGTAACTGTTTTACTCCAGTGAGTTTATGTTTGAAAACCACAGAAAATGATTAAGTGGCCCTGTGGATTATTAACATTTTGGGCTGAATCACAGGCGCAGAGGTCTCGCTCCTCGCTCCAGCTCAGGCAAGCATCAGCAGAAAGCTGTCAGCCCGTGCTGTGCCCCGGCTCCCAGAGTGGCACTGGGCACGTGGCACCGAGGGACAGAGCTGGTTTCCGTGTCTGGTTACATGTTCATCCCTTTCCTGCTTACAGCACAGCTGGCACAGGGAGGGCAGCCAGGGCACAGCAAACATTGTGACACCACTGCCACAACGTCCCTTGGCTTGGGGAGGGGGGAGCATCCCGCCGCTCTCGGCCTCCAGCAGTGAGAGAAACGACAGGATTCCATTCTTACTGAAGTCCTGGAGGAGCAATTGGATTTTTGTCTGAGATTACCAACAGCTCTTCTCCGTGCAACTTCTGTATCCATCTCATTTTAGAGCAAACGGCTCTCCAGCAAATTCTTTTCCAAAACTGGGATTACCTGTGGGCATGGATAGCATTGCAATTTGGGTTTAGGTTTAATGTTCAGAGGATACAGGCATGGCCTCTGAAGTGAGATGATATCTAACATCAAACTAAATAATTATAGAGCCAAGAAATCCTAATTCTCCACTGCTTTTCAGGCTTTATAAATATGTATTCCACACACTGCACTTGGCATATTGCATAAACAGCCTTTGCCCACTCTGTGTTGTTTCAAAATCCACGAGTGTGCAGTTTTTAATGAGTATTAAAAAAAATTTAAAAGGAGTTTGTGCCCATGACAGGTCAGGGTAAATAGTTTTTGCCCGGTTTTGTTTATGAGAATTGGAGAAGACTCATTTAATCACAGACAGAGGGAGATAAAGGTCACTTATCAACTGGTGTGTCCTCCTGATGAGTCCTTGGCTTTGCTGATTTATGGCAGTTGAGAGTTGGATATTAATCTAGAGCATAATTTGGTGGGGATTTTAGTGTGTGTGTGTCTTTTTGTTGTGTTTGAGTGCTTCTGGGCTGTGTTTTTTTGGGGTTTTTCCAGTATTTCTCACACCTGTTTGCTGTAGGCCCTTTCACATGACCAGAAAAGATGTTGCAAGTCCTTGATGGGAAAGCCACCATGAGCAGTTGAAGTCTAGAAATGACTCAGGTATAAAGAGACTCTTCTGTCTCCCTTCCTGCCTTGTGACCACGTGGTTTCCAGCCTGTTTCCTCATCACTTCCATCTTCTCCTCGGGTCCAGCTTCAAGTGGAAATTGCTGAAATGTTTTATTGCCTCCCACGCCCCGTTATCTTCCAACTCAACGTCCTGAGGTGCAGCAGCTCGGGTTGAGTCACTTGCCACCAGCGACTCTGGAGCTGGGAATTTGGGAGCATTATCAGAGGAATGCTAGCCCAGAATAGCTCCCAGACCCAGCGCCAGGGCTGGTGATAAAAGTGAGAATTATGTAAACTGTGTTGGGCAATTCAGATGGGCAGACAGGGCTTGTTCCGTACAGGGAACGATTAAGCTGAAGAAGAAACTTATTTCCACTCTCTGTGTCCACAGCTGCACGGAGAGATGATGCTTTGCTTGAGGTAGGAAAGGAAAGAACTTGCAAATGGACATTTCACTGGGGTGATGTTCGGTAGGGCACAGCAAAGCTGTGGCCGAGGTGAAGAAGAAGCAGCAGCCAGCCCCTGTCTCACCACCAAACCTGTGCACCAGAGCTCCTACCCGCAGCGGGCTGGTTTGAAATGCACAAACCTGGAATCCCACGGCCCCAGTCTGCACTTATCCTTGGCCTTTGCTCTTGTCCTGATGCTCTTGTCTTGTGAGGGACAGCTCTGTCCCTGCTGGCATCTCCCCCCGCCTTAGTCATGTGAAACCTGGGAATGTCAGGGTGAGGCAGAAATTTTAGGTTGGAAAAGACCCTTAAAATCACCAAGGTCAATAATTTAACACTGCCAGCCGCCCACTAAACCATGTCCCTAAGTGCCACATCTCCACATCTTTAAACCCCTCCAGGAGTGTACCTAGACTTGGGGAAAAGTGACTTCTATCACAGAGGCAAAAATCTGTAACATCCCGGCACAGACAGCCCAGACACTGCCGTAACTGACCCAGCAGACCACGAACTGAAGGTTTATGTGTGTTCTCACCACAGTTTTACCAACAGAACAAAATGGATTCTGTGGAGGTTTTGGTCCTGCCCTTGAGGTCAAGCCTGTGTTATCAGCAGAGCTTGAGGCTGCTGAACCTGTGGCCACCTCCTCTCTCCCGGTCTTGTGTCACAAGAAATGACCCAGTCCAGCCAAGGCAGGGTCACCCGGAGCAGGTGACAGAGGAAAGTGTCCAGGTGGGTTTGGCATGTCTCCAGAGAGGGAGGCTCCACAACCTCTCTGGGCAGCCTGTTCCAGTGCTCGGCCACCCTCAACGTAAAGAAGTTCTTCCTCATGTCGAGGTGTTTGTGTTTTAATTTGTGCCCATTACTCCTCGTCCCGTCACTGGGCACGACTGAGCAGTGGCACCATCCTCTTTGCACCCACCTTGGAGATATTTGTGTGGATTGATGGGATCCTCTCTCAGCCTTCTCTTCTTTGGACTAACCAGGCTCAGCTCCTACAGTCTCTCCTCGTCTGAGATGCTCCAGACTCCTCATCGTCTTTGTGGCCTCTGCTGGACCCTCTCCAGTAGTTCCTTGTCTTTCTTGTACTGAGGAGCCAGAACTGGACACTGGACACTGCTCCAGATGTGCCTCACTAGGACCAAGGGGCAGGATCACTCCTGCCCTGCTGGCCACACTCTTCCCAATGCCCGCAGGGTCCTGTTGTCCCTCCTGGGGTTGTAATCCCCTCCCAGGTGTTTCTTTTCAGAGCTGCTCTCCACTGGGTCACCCCCAGCCTATCCTGGTCCTGGTTCCGTCACTTTCCTGGAGCTGCTGGGGGCCCCCTGCTCCTGGTGCCTCAGAAAACGAGAACCCCTTGGCTCCCCAGGAGTTAATTCCTGGCAAATACAGAGCCAGCAAAGGAGCTGTTTGACCAGAGGCCCAGTCACTCTGGTGCATTTGCTATTCCAAGCTCAACAGCTCCCTGTTTGTTTATAAAGGGCTGTGCTGTGTTATCACCAATCAATAATAACTCCGCGCTATCAGCCCCTCTCCTGCCTGTGGCAGGGCTGCCCGAGGACCACCTGTGCTCATCTCTGCCCTTACCTGGTCCTTCACCACCAGCGTGGACCCCTTTGGCCCCAGAACCAGCAGGAGCTCAGCAAACACCACAGGGTCTATCTTGGGAGTGATGCAACCTCGGTTTGATGGGCAAGGACACAGGGAGCACTAAAAAAGCTGCTCGCCCGAGGTAATTTGTCGGCTCAGGGAAAGGCCAAAAATAGACCTGGTGACTCCTGCCATTTGAGTTAACCTTTGGGCTGTGCCCCTGGAGCTCTCCTTGGTTCACCGGGAATTACGTGCCCCTCGTCAGCACAGCAGGTCCTGGCTGAGGAGCAGGGCAGGCTGGAGCGTGAGGGTCAGGAGTCTGAATTTTACAGATCTCACCGACGGCTGTTTTGTCTTGCTTCAAAATGAATTCACCATCTGAATGAGGATGGAGCTACACTGGGGGGGCTGCAGAGAGGAGGAGGAGCTGAGACAGCTGGGGAGAGATGGGACCGTGAGGAGCTGCAAGGGAAGGCTCAGAGCAAGAACTGGAAGTGCCTGGGCCAGAGGACAGCGCAGGGCTCCTGAGGCTGCCCTGGCACCCCTGTCTTGCTGTGCTGATGCTGTTTTACAGCTGCAGTATCCCCAGCACTGCTCTGGCCTCTGGCCCTGCTGCTGCTCCAGCTGCAGCCTGACCTTCTGGCAGGAGCTTCCCTAATTACATGTTCCTTAGGTTTGCTCATCAGCTGAACGGTGAGAACCATACCCTCCCCTCCCTGTGCGAGCGGGGAATGTCTCTGGGCAGTGGGAGGAGGCAGAGAAGAATTCACAGGGAAAAAACAATGGCTTGGAATTCTTGGCCTGCACCAGAAAAATAGCAGCAATAATTCATTTCACAGATACAGCTGTTTTCCTAACAGGATAAACAAAATCCTGGCTTTTCTGCAGCTTTATCAGCCAGGAACAACTGAGAACAGTTAGATGGATCCACCTGATCATAACACTTAAAAACAAACTAATAAATAAATCAATATGCACTGTTGGGCTCCAGCTTAAACAAGCAAGACCCAGGGAGGGCAGGAGATGGTGGAGCTGCCACCAGGCCACAGGTCCTGCCCCAGCCTGGTGATGGGGGGCCTGGGCATCACGGCCAGAGCTGCCCAGTGCTTGTGCTTGTGGTGCTGCTTAGCAGCTCCAGCCCGTGTCCTTGGTTTGTGCTGGCTGGAAAGCAACAGCACGGGGCTGGTTTGTTCAGGGCTGTGCTCTGCCAGCTCCCACACTGCTCCTCCCTGCAGTACGGGGGGGCCTCTCATCCCCTGGAGCCCTAAATCTAAAAGCCCACTTTGATTCTTCCCTGGAGATTTCTGCTCCACGTTGGACTGTTCCCCCCCAGCTGTGGTTGGAGCACATTTTACATCTTGCCCGGTCCAGAATGGCCCAAGAGCATCTTCATGAACCATCTCCTGTTTCATTTGGTCCAAGCGTTGTTACTGCCCAGGGCCCCATTTGAAAATCCGTCTTCACAGAATCACAGAATCGTTAGGGCTGGAAAGGACCTCTAAGAACATCAAACCCAACTGTCAGCCCGTGGTCACCACTAAACTGTCCCCAAGTGGCACACCCATGTGTTTTTGGAACATTTCCAGGGACTGTGACTCCACCACTGCCCTGCACAGCCTGTTCCACTGATTTACAACATTTTCCATTAAGAAATTTTCCCTGATGTGCAACCTAGACCTCCCCTGGCACAACTTGAGGCCGTTTCCTCTTGTCCTATTGAACCTCGACCTTAATCTTACTTTACTTTGGGGAAAACCCAGCTTTCAGAAGCATTCGGACTTCTATCCTCCTTTTCCCGAAAACTTCTGCTGCGTCGTCCCACACCACCAAAGCACCCCAGGTGCTCCAGAGCTTCACGCTGTTCCAGCACGGCCTGGGGCAGTGTTTGGGCTGTGTTCCCGGCCCAGGAACAGCCGCTTCCCGCTTCCCGCTGTCCCGGACACCGCGCCGGGCACTGACCGCGGGTAACCCGGGGAGGGGGCGTGGCCTGGCCATTATTGACAGCCGCCTCCTCCAATCGCGCGGCGATGCGCCTCTCCCCAGCGGAGGGGGCGTGGCTTCCTCGCAGCCCACCGCAGTCTCGTCCAATGGGGTGTTTCGAAAGGGCGGAGTGGGCGGGGTTAGGCGGAAATGGCCACGCCCCCCTAAGCGCGAGCGCTCTAAAGGGCCCCGCCCGGCAGCGCGCGGGAACTGCTGAGGGGCTGCGCGCGCCCGCCGGGCCCGGAGGTAACGCGCGGTCCTAAAGCCCGACCCCGGCCCGGGGCTGAGGGAGGGAGGGGGTCCCCAGCGAGTCCTGCTGTGTGGGGGTTGCAGTGTGGGGTTCACCATCCCGGCAGGTGCTTCTCGTGATGTCTCTTTTGTGGGTGGGTGTCTGTCTGGGCAGCGGGGGGGAAATTCTTGGTGGTTTTTGGTTAAATGAACACAGGGTGGGCTGGGGGGGGGAGTTTCCCCCAGCCCCCGGTCAGGGCAGGAGGTGATCTGTGGAGAAGGGATGTCCCTTCCCCTGTGCTGTCCAGTAACATCATCGTGAGGGACCACGTGGTGTCCTGAGAGTTGGGAATGCTGTATGAGGTGACCTGAGGGATCGGGGATGCTCGGTGAGGTGCTCTGAGAGTTTTGGGTGCTGTGAAGTGACCCGAGCGCTCGGGATGCTCAGTGAGGTGCTCTGAGAGTTTTGGATGCTGTGAGGTGGCCCGAGCGCTCGGGATGCTGCTCGGTGAGGTGCTCTGAGAGTTTTGGATGCTGTGAGGTGGCCCGAGCGCTCGGCTCCCGGCGGACACAGAGCCCTGTGCTTTCCCCCTCGGCCTGGGGGGGTTTCCCCCGGCGGCCGCCGTGCCCTGAAGCAGCAGTTTAGGAAAGAGGAGCTCGGCTCAGCCTCGCGGTGACTCACACCGCCGGGGAATTCACCTGAAACACCCCGCTGTCCTGGAGAAGCAATGTGCCTGAAATTGAGAGTTCTGTGGCTGTCTGCGTGGCCGGGGAGCTGGACCTGGCTGACCAAGCCGTGGTCAGTGGGCAGCTTTCTCCCACCAAAGCTCAGCTCTGGAGGTGCTGTGGTGGAGTCAGGTGCCTGTCTGCAGTCGTGGCAGTCACTCATCGTCCTTGTAGAGGTTGAAGTTACTTTTCCTCCTGTTTTCTCCCCCCCAGCATCAGGAGGGCATGTGGCCAGTGGTGCTGCCGAGGACAAAACCTTTAGCACTCAGGAAGCTTTTATCGCTGCCTCTCTTAAAAATGGAGTTTATCTAAGAGGAAGAAGAGTGGGTTGCTCAGCTTTTGTTTCCTCACTTTGTAAATCTTTAAAGGGAACAAAAAGGCCCAAGTTTCACTTTTGATGGTGATGTGGCAATTGCCTGGAGCCGCTCTGGACTTCGAGAACTGGAACAGAGCGGATGTGGTGCCTTTACCGATTAAAAGAAATCAGCCACAGGAAGCCGTGCTGGAAAACGTCAAGTGGCTGATAACGTGCTTAGTCGTTTGAATTTGAACTGGTGTTGAAGCTCTGTGTGTGTTTTAGGTAAAGGTGTGTCCAAAGCCTGTTAGAAATGAAAGCTCCACTCCTTCCCCGTTCACTGTCATGAGTCTGCAGGTCCTCAGACCTTCATTCTGCTTTGTCAGGGAAGCCCCATGGTGGTTCCAAAGAAATCATTCTGCTTCCAGTTCTTCTGGGTCATGGTGCTCCCTCAAAGCAGAACATGTTTTTATTTAAATGATTTAAGGAGTCAGACAGGGTTAATTAAAAGGGAGGTTTCTTCCCGCAGGTTTTTGTTTGGGAGTGTGTTCCCCATGTTCCCGAACACCTGTGGTACATCACGGTGTGTTAATTCCTCAAGGAACAGTGTGGGGTGGGAGAGGAGCATTTGGGATTCGAGAGCTACACCTGGCTCTGGTGAACCATGGAGCGGTTTGGGTGGGAAAGGACCTTAAAGATCATCCCCTCCCAACCCTGGAACACGCGTGTGGCCGTGTTTGTAACTAAGCATCAGGGAGGGAAGGGCCAAGCTGCAGTGCTGAGCGGAGCTAGGGAGAGTCTGTATGTATTGGTTCATGTTTGCTTCTAACCTGAACTGGTTGGATAAAATGCACGTCTGGTTTGGGATCTGCTTTGGGAAGCTGCACAGTCAGGTTGCACTTCAGTTCATGGTGCAAGTGTAGGTTGTGCACAGCAAGGGCAGAAGTCAGGGATGGTCTCCACTGGGAAGAGCTTTTTCCTCTTGAGTGACTGAAGGCCATGCAGAAAGCCTACTGTGGGCATGAAACTCAGAGGGGTGGGACACCTCTGCTGTGAGGAAAGGATGAGAGAATTGGGATTGTTCAGCCTGGAGAAGAGAAGCTTTGGGGTGACCTCATTGTGGCCTTCCAGAACCTGAAGGGAGCCTGCAAGAAAACTGGGGGGGAGGGGAGGGAGAGAGAGAGAGACTGTTTAAAAGGGCCTGGAGTACCAGGACGCAGGGAATGGCTTCCCACTGCCAGAGGGCAGGGATAGATCAGATAAGAATTGTTCCCTGTGACTTGGGGAGGCCCTGGCACAGGGTGCCCAGAGCAGCTATGGCTGCCCCTGGATCCCTGGCAGTGTCCAAGGCCAGGCTGGACATTGGGGCTTGGAGCAGCTTGGGACGGTGGAAGGTGTCCCTGCCCGTGGCAGGGGTGGAATGGGATGTTCTTTAAGGTCCCTTCCTATCCAAACCATTCTGGGATGCCATGATTCCCTGACAGCTGAGTGAGAACACCTCACCTTTCCCTTGAAACTTGGTTGCTGCACTAATGCACAGCTGGCAAAAGAAACCCTGTAATGAGTGCAGAGGCCAAAGCTTCCCTCAGGGACACTGGGGTGCCCTGAACCCCTCGCTGTGGGGTGCCAGGAAGGAAAATGGGAGCAGCATTGCAAAAGGGGATCAGGAGCGATGGCAGCTGCTGCTGCCGGTCCGTCCCTCCTGGGCTTTTCCTTGAGCAAGAGAGGCCGTGGGGACAGCTCGGGTGGCACAGGGACCGGCGTGCTCTGCCACGGGTGGGTTTGGGCTGCTCCGAGCACGGGGCTGCTGATAAGCGCCCTCTTCTCACACTCCCAACAAACCGTTCTTGGTGTTCCAGCCCAGAACGGGGTGTGGGGCAGTGTCCGCCAGTTACCTCGGCGCTTCGGAAATGGGTTTTTTTGCAGCCATGCCCCTCTCAGCTGCTCGTGAATTAAACTATTTTTGGCGTGGTGACTCGCAGGCTGTAGCAGAGCGTGGCGTGAGCAGCAACGTGTCCTTGCGCAGCAGATGAGTAAGCGGAAAAGGGGACGTCCCTGAGTTGTGGCTGGCGTGGCTTTCCCCTCCCGGCTACAGCGTGGCTGGGTCGGATTTATGAGATTAAAAGACTCTTTCCTTTCGCCCCTGTCCCTCGTCGAGACAAACACGCTCCTCACATCACACGATTTAAATGCGTTTGTCTAATGCAGATACAAAATAGCAGCACCAAATCCACTTCTTAGAGAGATCAAGGATAATGGGATTCATCTCCAATCAGCCTGAAATCCCTTGAAACAATTAAAGCTCAGCCTGGCAACTCATAAGCATCGAAGGCTTTTGATGAGTGTGAACCTTAAATAAAATCAGCGTTTAGAAAACACTTCGTTTAGGTGATGAAATCCCCTAAGACAAAGTGCTGAAAGCAGCGTGGGAGCCACCAAAAAAAAAAACCAGCTGCAAAACGCTTATTTTGATGAGAATGTGGGGTGTCCCAGGGCTGTGTCACCCCAGAGGGACCCGAAATCCCCGGTGTGCCGAGGCTGACGGGCAGGCGTGGGGCCAGAGCCTCCTTAAGAGGCGGCGGTGTGGGGTGACGAGCCGCTTCCAATTGCAAGGCAGCAGCACATGACATAAGATGCTCCAGATCTGCCTCCTGGGCGCTAGTTTAAAAATAAAGGGTATTACACGTCGGGCTCGGCGCCGGTGCGGAGCGGCTGCGGAGGGGAGGCTGCGGGACGGGCGATGCGCGGTGAGGCTGGAGGCGTCGGGGGGGGGGGGGGTTTGCGAGCCGAGCTGGGAGCATTTGGGGCAAAGGGAGTTGGTATTGAAATTGTTTGGCTCGTGGTGCTCCTGGGGAGCTGTGGGTGTCACGCTGGTTCTGCTGGGGGGTTTTGCAATGACCGGAGTGTGCCCGCTGTCAGAGTTTCCCCTATTTCGTGCAAACGCAGCAGGGCCCGAGTTGTGCCTCTTTGGGGTTGCCTCGCTCACGTCAGTGGAGCTGCTTTGCTGTGACGTTTGGCTGTATTTTAATTTTTCAAACCTGTTTTCGCAGGGACAGTGCTGTGTGAGTCAGACGCGAGGATGGCACTTGCAGAACCAGTCCCCGTGGCTTGTTGCAATTCGGCTCCTCAAGGGAACTGTGAGGTGTCACTGGAAGATGTGCTGCTCAACTCTTCACCCAGGTTTGTCTCGTTTAGGATTTTATTTACCCTGTTGTGACCTGTGTATATGGTTCATATTCTATCATGCTTACTTTGATTAATTAAAGTGATTTTGGAAGAGCCCTGCCTCTGCAGAGAGCAGCTCATGTGCAGTACCTACACTGATCTCAAACTCCTGCTGGTAAGAGGCTGCTTAGATTCACAGACTAAAGAGCAGATTAGGGTGTATATCTCACCACATCATAATGGGATCTAGCTTACTAAAACCTCTTTACCTAAATTTTTTTGGGCTGCTTTGAATTACATGTCATAAGTGGGGGAAAAGACGACTTGTCTGACTGTGAGGGAAATAGCTGGGGCTTTTCTGCTCGTATTACTGGGTCATTTGCATCCTTTGATCATAAAAGCTGGTGGAGAAATGGTGCAGAACTATTGCAACTGAGGATTAATTTGTGCTGAAAAATGTTCTCAATAATGAGGAGGGAGCACAGAGATGGGAACATCTCATAATCCCTCTGGGGGAAATAAAGAAATTATTTACTCAGCTCTGGTTGCTGGCTTGCAGATTAGTTCTGAGAAGCAGTTCTGCTTTAGGTCAGGACATGGGATCAGCCACATCAGATCTTCCCTGGGCCTTAAACCTCCTCATATACCCAAAGCAGTGATAGTTGACTATTCCCTAGAAATTCAGAGTAAATGTAAATTAGAGGGAAGAGATTTCCCCCTTACCCTGAAATTCATACAATGCCTGGGCTGGATTGTCTTGTCTTTGGCCTGGTAGAAAGGGAATAAAAGGTGGGGCTCGGTGGGAGCCCTGCCTGGCTGAGGCTGAGGAGTTTGTGTGGGACCAGAGGAGCTCTCACCTGTGTGCAGTGAGACTGTGAGGGGCAAAGTCAGGGCTCCTTTTTGCCCCAGAGCTGTCCCTGCAGTGTTGGGATTATTGTGATGTCAGGGCCCTGCAGCCCTTCCGGAAGAGCCTGGGCTTGGTGCTGCAGCCAGGTGTTGCTGTGGGGAAGGGAAAACACCGGCCTGGGGAAACAACACCTTCGTGATGGGCTGAGGCAAAGGGCCCTAGTAAGGCAGGGCAGGATGGAAAGTTTGGGTCCCTGCAGGATAATCTTAAATCGGCTAAAACTCAGACCTCAGTGCTGTGCCCATGGTCCTGGCAGGGCATTGCCCAGGGCAGGGAACCAAGCAGCAGCTGCCTGGTTGGAGGGTGGGATTCCCAAATCTCACGGGGTCTGGCTTCCAACTCCTGCTCTCAAGTGGGACATGAGACTTGGTTATCTTCCTTGCTTAGGGCTGTGAGACAGTCCAGCTTGGAAAGGGATGGAGTAAGAACAGTTTTGCCACCAGGCAAGTGGTGCTCCACCAGCTGCTGCAGGGCTGAAAGTGAAAGGGACAACTCAGCTGGGAGGAGCATGGCTGAAGCACACGGGGATGAGCCTGTTTCCGTTTCTTCCCAAGCATCTGGTGGGAGCACTGGCTTTAATAGGAATACCTAAGAACAAGATTTCCTGTTAAATCAATTTCCTGCTCTTTTGCAGGAAATCTCTGTGGTTTTCCCCATGGGGTGACTTGAGAGCATCCCCAGGGCCTCCCTGTTGTTGGACTCACATACTGCAGACAGGAGATGAACTCCAGATCCATGTGTCCCTTCCTGCCTTCCCCTCCTCCTCCTCCTCCCAGCTGCAGACTCTTTGTTTCAGGCACCTGGAGCAGATCTTAGGAATTAAATGATGGCTGTTTTGGGGATGATGTTTATGGATTCTTCTGCAGCTTGTCTGCAATGAAAGCTGCAATTAGGACAACAGTCGTGTTCCAAACAGGCAGAGCTTGCACACTCTGAGAGACCTGTTCCATTGCTGGGGCCGTGCAGGGCAGTGAATTAATAAAGTCACCTGCAGAACATCAGGAATCACTTTGACATCCAAGGACTGAGTGACATTAAGGGATGGAGCAAACCTGCCTGTGGCGGGCAGCCCTCAGTGTTCTCATCCAGGGATAATTCCTTTTGCCTTGCAGAACTGCTGAGCCACACAACAGCGAGCCAGGGGAAGATTCCAAGATGGAGAGATGTCAGGTGAACTCACTCAGTCCCAAAGGTGGGTGGATGGAAGTTTGGGGACTGTGGTGTGCATGAAATTTTTATTGCAATGAGAGAAGGATTTAGCATGACAATGGGAGAAGCAGCTCAGGTTGCAGAATGGGCTGTGCAGAAGTGTCTTGAACTCAGATTTTGGAACCCAGCTGTGCTTCAAGGATGAAATAGGCAGTGTCAGTGCCTGATGCTCATCTACCAGTTACCAGTGTCCTGCTTTCAGTCCTCCTTAAAAGAAAAAAATTAAAAATAGCAGAGTATAACAGGCAGGAAGCTTTTACCTTAACAGTACAAGAGCCTGAGGGCAGCAGAGCAGGTTAGAGGGGATGTAAGTGGGAGATGTTTAACAAAATTTGAAAGTGCTCTAGAGACTTCCAGTCTAAAATACTGGGGGTCACATGGCCAACTTGGCAAGATGAAAAGGTCAGAAAAGGGGTGTGGGAGGGGGTGTAACAGCATTTGCTTTCATATGCTTGATACTTGTATTTCTATTGCTGTTATGGCAGCAGGAAATTTCTAAATCTCAGATGCTGAACGCTTTTCTTTCCAAGCAGCCTCCCCCCCTCCTGGCTCCGGCGTGTGGACGACGCGTCGTGATGGAGAGGTCAGGCTGAGGATGGAGGAACAGGGCATCGGCAGCGAGGCACCAAAGACTGTGCACCAGCTCCTGCAGGAAAGTGTGAATAAATACGGTGACTATTATGCCCTTGCATCCAAAAAAGATGGCCAGTGGATAAAGATGACGTATAAGACGTACTATGATGAGTGCTGGAAAGCAGCCAAAAGCTTTCTGAAGGTGAGAGCGTGTTGAATTCTCTTTTTTCAGATCCACAGAATGCGAAAATCAGCATGGTTTGGGTTGGAAGGGACCTTAAAGCCCATCCAGTGCCACCCCTGGCACTGGCAGGGACACCTCCACTGTCCCAGGGTGCTCCAGCCTGGCCTTGGACACTTCCAGGGGCAGCCACAGCTGCTCTGGGCAACCTGTGCCAGGGCCTCCCCACCCTCACAGCCAAGAATTTCTTCCCAATATCTGATGTAAATCTCTCTTCTTTTAACTTAAAACTGTTCTCCCTTTTCCCACCACTGTGTAAAAAGTCAAGTTTAATGTTCACTCATTTAAGTGCTGGAATGGCTGCAGTCAAGTCTATCTTAAACCTGCAAATTCCCTGAGTGCAGATGAATCTTAGTGACAGGGAAGTACCTGATCGTGCTATGGACACCTTGGTATTTAATATTTTTGACATCTGCTTCCACATTTAACCAAGAAAAAAAGCATGTAAGGAAACATTTAAAGTGAGGTGTTTGAGGTCTGTGGCAAACCCGGACAGTGCCCCTCCAGAGGCATGGAAATGTTCATCTTTCTAAGAAAAAAAGCCCAAAGGGATGCTTACAAACCAGACTTAAATGTCCCAAGTGGCCCAGGCTTTTGCCTATGCTGTTGGGATTAGGAGACTTGGAGAGAGAAACCAACACTACCTGTTCTTACTGTTGGGATCAAGTCTTACCTCTTCAAGTTAAGGCCAGCCTGGTTTTTACTCCTGTGGTGGGATCTTCCACTCTGGGACAAAACCAGGGAGTTAAAGACTGGGACTCCAAGAGCTGGAATTTCATACCAGGTGTCACTGTCCCTGGAGCTTGTTGCTCTGGCCATTATTGATATCTGACATACTCAACTTGTACCAAATATCCCAGGAGGTGTTGTCTGACTTCAGCTCTCACCTTCTCATTCCCAGCCCCAGGAACTGGTAACTCCCTGGATTGCAGGTTTATATTCCTGTTAGTGCCAGTGAGCCAGTCTTTCCAAGGCAGACCTCAGCAAATCCTTATTTTCCTGCCCACTTGTAGTGGGACAGTGATGTGAAACTTTCACCGGTTCCATCTTGGCTCCTGGGAAGTTTTTCAGTGGGAGTTACCCCGTGTGAGAACATGAACTCTTCCCCCGGTGCTGTGCTCACAGCGGAGACCTGCAGATGAGCTCTGAGCTTTGTCCAAAGGAGAAGCCAGGCTGCTGTAATGTCATCTCTTGTTTACAGCTGGGGCTGGAGCGTTTCCATGGAGTGGGCATCCTGGGATTTAATTCTGCAGAGTGGTTCATTGCTGACATTGGAGCTATCCTTGCAGGGTAAGAGTCTTGTTTCTTGCCGTGCATTTTGCTTTGGCAGGCAGAGAGTGACTGCAGTGTTCACATGAGAAGCAGGTTTTGATTAAAACCCCCAATAAAACAAACCAAAAAAACCCCAAACCCACTTGCTTACATTTGAGTTTAATGAAGGTCCTGAACTATTTCATAATGAATTAATGAGACAAAAAATAACTTATTTTTTTTAGCCAGTTGCTTCTCTCAAAATAAGATGACCAGTGGGTTAATCCAAAAGCATTCTTATGTACACACTGATTAAAATACGGTGGGAAATGCCAGAGAATCCCAGGGCTGGATTGTGATATCTGCCTTCCACATGAGACAATTTGGTCCCTCACACCACTCTTGACATTTCCCATGCCCCAGAACAGAATCTTTCCTCTTGGAATTGAGCCCTCCCCTCTTTGTTGACATTTTATGGGGTATTCTTCTTAAAGTTTTTTCTCTGAAGTGGTCTGAATTTTGCCAGCAACTCTGCTTGTCCTCTAACTCTGTGTTTTGCTCTTCTGTTTTGTTTTCTCCCTTTTCCTTTGCAGGGGATTTGCTGTTGGGATCTACACTACAAACTCTCCCGAGGCCTGTCATTATGTAGCAGAGAACTGCAGTGCCAACGTCATAGTGGTGGAAAACCATAAACAGCTGCAGAAAATCTTAGAAGTAATTATGTTTTTTAAATGGCTGGGGGGTTGCAGTGACCTGTTGACAGATGTGGGAGGGTAAAATACTGTGGAAGGGCATTACCTGAGGGGAATGCTGGCTCTGAGAGCAGAGAGGAACTCCTTGATGTGCTCCCTGCTCCAGCCAGGTGAGCTGGCACTGGCACCATGTCTCACGAGGGGTTAAGTGGTGCTTTCACTTCTTAAAGCCTTGGGATTAAAATAGGAGAAGCCAAAATGAACAACTGAGCATCCTCTAGGCTGTCTGGCAACATCCCAGCTCAAATTATGACTGTTCCTAGTGAGGCAAACCCATTCTTTCAGGAGCACAGATGGGATTCTCTTGGCTTTACATAAAATGGCAAATATGAGGAGATGCTAAGTGGGGGTTACAGAGGCCTGAAAGGGACAAGCAGCATTTGCTCCTTCTCACGAATCTCCCTTCTTAACACAGATTGAAGATAGACTACCTCATCTGAAGGGCATTGTCCAGTATGGGGAGGAGATCAAAGAGAAGAGACCCAATCTGTACTCGGTAGGTCCTGGGCTTCTTCACTGCTTGTGAGTCCTGGTTGTGTTGAGCTGATGTCTGCAAGTACCTGTCACTTTCCTGTCACGGGGCCTTAAACATCTGGTGGGTGGCATCCCTGTCCATGGCAGGGCCTTGGGATGAGATGGTNGCTGCAAGTACCTGTCACTTTCCACGGGGCCTTAAACATCTGGTGGGTGGCATCCCTGTCCATGGGAGGGCCTTGGGATGAGATGGTCTTTAGGGTCCCTTCCAACCCAAACCAGCCTGGGGCTCTGTGACTGATCCCCTGAGCTCATGCTGGCTGTGGTGAGCAGAAGGTGTCTACTGTTGTGCAACCTGGATAATCCATGTTGTAAGGGGGCTGTGAGCCTACTGACCTTTGCCAGGCAGCCTCGGGCCCTGCAGTTACTCCAGGGAGTTGCTACAGAGCTGTCAAGCTGCTGGGGGGGTGGGTCTGTCTCCTTTCTGCTTTCCCTGTGGCAGCCAGAAAACGCTGTGGGGTGACAGTGTGGATTTACAGCCCCTTCCAGAGGTCTGGACAGGCAGAACAGCTTCCTTCTCTTGGTGTGTAGCAAAGGGTTTAATTTTTCACATGAGTGGTTCCTTACGAAGTGACTGAGCTCTTCTGCTCTCTGCAGTGGAGGGAGTTCATGGAGCTGGGCAGGGACGTGCCGGACTCGCGGCTCCGCGAGGTCATCGCGTCCCAGAAACCCAACCAGTGCTGCACCCTCATCTACACCTCGGGCACCACGGGGCAGCCCAAGGGCGTCATGCTCAGCCACGACAACGTGAGTGCCCAGTGCCACCCCAGCCACTGTGACCCTGGGGGTGCTGAGGGAGAACATCCTGAGCTGGGAGGGACCCCCAGGGATCACTGATCCAGCCCCTGGCCCTGCCCAGACACCCCAACAACCCCACCCTGGGCATCCCTGGCAGCGCTGTCCAAACGCTCCTGGAGCTCTGGCAGCCTCGGGGCCGGGACCATTCCCTGGGGAGCCCGGGCAGTGCCCAGCACCCTCGGGGGGAAGAACCTTTCCCTGAGCTCCATGCCAAGCCCTGACACAGCCCCAGCCGTTCCCTGGGCTCCTGTCCCTGTCCCAGAGCAGAGCTCAGCCCCTGCCCCTCCACCTCCCCTCGGGAGGAGCTGCAGCCCCCGAGGAGCCTCCCCTCAGTCTCCTCTGCTCCGGCTGAACGAGCCAAGTCCTGCTGTTGAGATCCCAGGGTGCTGTAGCTGTGTTGTGCCCGTGTGTTCTGTGCTGTCCCTGCTCTGAAGCCCCTGTGGGTGCCCGTTGCAGCTGACGTGGACGGCGGCGGCGGCCGGACGCTTCATCGTGCTGAGCGACGCCCTGGACAGGCAGGAGCAGGTGGTCAGTTACCTGCCCCTCAGCCACATCGCTGCACAAATGTCTGATATTTGGTCGGCCATGACCTTTGGAGTGCAAGTTTACTTTGCCCAACCAGATGCATTGAAGGTAAAAAAAAATGAGATAATAAACTTATACCCATCCACCTGCTTGAGCTGGGGTGGGTGCTTAAAACAAGGCTGTGTTATCTCATGGTTCTGTCAGCTTTGCTAACTGGGTTTACTTTTCCACTGACCAACTGCCCCTGTTGGTTTGAGTGGAGCCACTCTGACCTTCACCTTTTACTCCGTCACAAACTGGGAGAAGCTGACCCAGCACTTCACAACTGGGAGCTGCTGAGTTCTCAGCTGACACCTGGTGTCAGTTCTCCCACATCGAGAACTGGTTGAGCAACAGCTTTGTGTTTGCTCTGCCCACGTTGCACAGTGGCCCCAGCTAAATCTGAGTCCTGAGTAAAGGATTCTTTTGTCAGCACTGGCACTGAAAGCATCGACCCTTGCTCCATTCCCAATTCCCACTGGAATGCCCCAGGGGTTCCCTTCTCTTGGTGGCACTGCAAAAAACAAACAATTCCTCAAAACTGATGGCAGAGTCCCAAGTTTTTGCTGGTGACCAGTGCTGGCCTGAAGTCTGCAGTGAATCACTTCTAAAAACTGCATTAAATCCTACTTCTCTCAGGGCAGCTTAGTGGAGACCCTGCGGGAAGTGAGGCCAACTGCTTTTTTGGCAGTTCCTCGTGTCTGGGAAAAAATGGAAGAGAAAATGAAATCTGTGGGCATGAAATCCTCAGCGCTCCGAAGGAAAGTGGCATCGTGGGCCAAGGGAGTGGGGCTGCAGACCAACCTGAAGAGGATGAACGGGTAATTATGAGCTACATTTCAGGGATGCTGATGAGTTTTAGGAGAATTTTACTGTCAGATCAGGGATTATATTCCATCCAGGATTATATCCCACGTGGAAGGCCAGTGGCACTCGGACCCGAGGGGGAGCAGCAAGCACTGGAGGGGGGAAATAATCCATTATTTTATTGAATAAACAAAAGCAGGACGAAGCTAAAAGGAGGAAGGGGGAGAAGTTCCATGTGTGCCCGTTCTCCTCCCCCAGGTGCTCCGAGGTGCCGGTGAATTTCCGCCTGGCCAGGCAGTTGGTGTACAGGAAGGTGCGCAAGGCCATCGGGCTGGACCGCTGCACCAAGTGCTACACGGGGGCTGCTCCCATCACCAGAGAGACCCTGGAGTTCTTTCTGAGCCTCAACGTTCCCGTGCTGGAGCTGTATGGGATGAGTGAGAGCTCTGGGCCTCACACCATCTCCCTACCTCATGCCTTCAAGCTCGGCAGGTGAGCACCTTCCTGGGAGCAGAGGGGGTGGTGGGTTCTGCCTCTGGCACGTCCCTCTCTCCTGGTGCAGCTCATCCCCAGAGCCTTGCTGCCACCAAAACATCACTGGGGAGCCACATCACAGGTGAAGAGATCTGCCAAGGGCAGCAACAGCAAGGATAGGTGAATTTACCTTGGCTGGGTTCTGTAGGAGCTGGGGAAGAAGTGAGGGGCTGGTGGGACGAAGGAAGAATTGGAAACTCCAACCTACCCTTCACTTTAATGGCAAATGACTGAAGGGTGCAGGGCGTCTTTGGATGGCTCGTTCAGTCTGCACAGTGAAAGTTTGCTGCCAAGGACATAAATCTGCTCATTGAAAGCTCAGGCACTGAGAACAATGAGTGCAAACCAGCAGGTGTGTGAGCACTGATCTCTGCAATGACAACTCTTTCTGCAGCTGCCCCTTCCACGAGCAGATGCCTTTGAAGCTCTTTGCTGAAGCTGTTGTGCTAAAAAGCTGCAGGGCTTTGTTCAAGCCCTTCAGCTCGAGAGGTGCTGCTGTAACCTCTGCTTGAATTGAGTTTGAAATAAATTAATCCCTGGTCTGTGCTGTCTTTCAGCTGTGGAAAGGAGCTGACGGGCTGCCACACCCTGATCCAT
The DNA here is from genome assembly GCA_013399875.1 of Gymnorhina tibicen. Lineage (NCBI taxonomy): Eukaryota > Metazoa > Chordata > Aves > Passeriformes > Artamidae > Gymnorhina > Gymnorhina tibicen. The sequence goes on from VXAZ01001214.1 coordinate 671,193, forward strand.
AAACCCGACAGGGATGGCATCGGGGAGATCTGCTTCTCGGGAAGGCACATCTTCATGGGCTACCTGAACATGGAGGACAAAACCAAAGAGGCCATCGATGAGGATGGCTGGCTGCACTCAGGGGACCTGGGCAAGCATGACAAGGATGGATTCCTCTTCATCACAGGCAGAATTAAAGGTAACACATCCCCTGACTTTATCTTGGTGTTGTGCAGCACTATGGAATCAGAGAGTTGCTAATGTTGGGAAAGGCCTCATGGAGCCCAACTGCTTCTCCTCAGCACTGCCGAGGCCACCAGTAACCCATGTCCCCAGTTGCTACATCTTTAAATCCCTCCAGGGATGGTGACTCCACCACTGTCCAGGGCAGCCTGTTCTAGTGCTCAACAGTGAAGAGATTTTTCCCAATATCCAATCTAAACCTCCCCTGGTGCAGGGGAGACTCTGCTGGTTGTGTGGTTGTGACTTGCACAGAAGATTTAAATCCTTCTTCTCCTGGAGTTTCCATGTGAATGTGGCTGCAGGGTGTGGTGGGGGGAGAGGGATGTCCTCTGGAGCCAGGGTGTGTTTGCAGAGCGAGGGAGAAGCCCTCTGATTTCAGCACCAGCAGAGTTAATGCTTTGTGGGCTGGTTTTACCAGCAGCTCCCTCCGTTTCAGGAGCTTTGCTGGGTGCCCTCCAAGGAAAACAGCAGCTTAACTCTGTTGTGCAAGTGCCTTGTAGCAATGTGGCTCTTGGGACAACAATTTGAGCAACCCTGAACAAAGCCAAAGTCATGCAAGACTTCAGCCCTCAGAAAGAGAGAGGTGCTCACATGAGGGCTGCTCTGAGGAGCAGGAGATAACTGGGAAGGGGGGGCTCCCCTCTGCTCTGCAGCACACGGGAACCTCCAGCACCGCCCCAGCAAATCTTCCACTTCCATTTCTGACAATTTGAAAGCCAGCTTAGGTGCCTTAGAGCCCCAGGGGTCTGTGCCAGGGTGCCAAGGGGCTCACCCTGTATTGCCAGGCTGCAAACACCCCTGGAGCACCAAGGCAGCTCTGGCAGGGCTGTGTGTACACAGCTCCTGCTCCTCTCTCTGGGCCTGGCTGGAGTCACTGAGGCAGGAAAAGCCCTGTAAGATCACTGAGTACAGCACTGCCAAGGCCACCACTAAAGCACGTCCCCAAGTGCCACATCCACACAGTTTTGAACACTTCCAGGGGTGGTGACTCCACCACTTTCCCAGTCTTGCTTTCTCCAGCTCTGCTGCCAGACTCACTGTTTGATCTGCAGACACGAAGGAGCAGTTGAGTTGTTTCAGATTGTGGGATGGGAAGAAGCTCCAAGCATTAATCAGGATTTGATTGTTTTCCAGAGCTCATCATCACTGCAGGAGGTGAGAACATTCCTCCCGTTCCAATCGAGGACGCTGTCAAGAATGCTGTTCCCATCATCAGCAACGCCATGCTGGTCGGAGACAAAGCCAAATTCCTTGCTATGCTTCTGACACTAAAGGTAATGGAAAACAGGATGGGAATCCACCACCTGTGCTGCTGAATCTCATTAATTCCAGGGAGGAGAAGAGTTTTTACACATTTTTAGTGTCTTGTGGAGCCAGGAGCCCAGAGCACAATTTGCTGTAGCTGAGCTGCAAAGAGCAGCTGAAAGCACAGAGCTGTCACTTGCTCAGACCATCAGGTCCTGCTGTTGTTCAGGGCAGCTTTTTCTGTGCCACACAGGGCAGCAAGAAACAGAAGGAAAAGACCCAAAAGTGAGGCTGGAAAAGGAAACCCTTCAGCTCTCCTCACCTCTTTTAGTTTCACCCAGAGCAGTCTGGGAGGTAAAAAGGCTGTCAGGGATTTCTTTGTCAGACATTAAACTCCTTAAACTTAAACCTGGTGCCTTAAACTCCACCAGGACACATCCATGGAGGCCCGTGCTGACTGTCAGAGCGGGAATTGCTCCTTGGTGAGACCGAGGCCAACAGCCTTGGCCTGGGGCAGGAGACCCGGGCCTGGCCCTGGAGGTGGCCCTGGAGGTGGCCCTGCTGTGCTTGTCGTGGTTGACTGCTGTGTGTGACCTCCAAGACTGCTGCTGCACAGTGTAGGGAAGAAAAGGTCTGGAAAAAAGTGATTAACTTTGGATAGCACAGGAGGAATTTGGCAGATGAGCTCTGTACCCTGCTTGCTCCTTGGCCCCGAGGTGGCTCCTGAGCAGGCAGAGATCTGAGGGGTTTATCTGTGTTTTGTCCCAAGTTTCCATTGGCACCCAGGGGTTGGGTGAGAGCCGAGGCGCTGATGGGGTTGGAGAGGGGTGGGGAAGGGAGCCCAGGAACCATCCCAGGGCTGGAGGCACTCAGGTGCTCAGCGATGCACTGCTCTGCCTGCCCTGCAGTGCGTTGTGGATGCAGAAACGGGCGAGCCCGGAGATGACCTCACTCCAGAAGCTCTGGAGTTCTGTCAGAAGCTGGGCAGCAAGGCCACCAAGGTCTCGGAAATCATCAGCAGCAAAGACAAGGCCGTGTACGCCGCCATCCAGAAAGGGATTTCTGCTGTCAACGAGGGAGCCGTGTCCAATGCCCAGAAAGTCCAGAAGTGGGTCCTGCTGGAGAAGGACTTCTCCCTCTTCGGCGGAGAGCTTGGTGAGTGGGGGGGGAGGTGTCTGGGGCTTGCCCCGTGCCCCTTCCCTGGCTATTGAACACCACCACAACCAGGCCCCCCAATGCACAGAGCTGCCCCCAGCCTTTCCTCACTGCAGCTTTTCCATGTGGCACTTTGGGGTGAACTGGGGTGAGTTCCCATTTCTGCCCAGCAGCAGCGAGGGGAGCAGTGAGCAGCGCTTATCCTTGTGCTGTGATGCCTCTTGCAGTCATGGAATATCCTGAGCTGGGAGGGATCCCCAGGGATCACTGATCCAGCCCCTGGCCCTGCCCAGACACCCCAACAACCCCACCCTGGGCATCCCTGGCAGCGCTGTCCAAACGCTCCTGGAGCTCTGGCAGCCTCAGGGCCGGGACCATTCCCTGGGGAGCCTGGGCAGTGCCCAGCACCCTCTGGGCGCTGCTTCTGCTCACAGGGGAGGGAGGGAGATTCTATTAAACGCAAAGAGAAGTTTAGAACCGGTCACTGTTCACGTGTTCTGCCACTTCACCCCAGGCCTGGTGGGTGCTCTCCCCATTAACCCCTGTGCTGCTTCCCCGCAGGCCCCACCATGAAGCTGAAGAGGCCGGTGGTGGCTCAGAAATACCAGGACCAAATCGCTCAGTTTTACACGGACATCGAAACCCCCTCGGGGGAGCCCTCGAGCCGGCCGTAGAGCCCCGGCCTGAAACTGTTCCCGAGGACATTCCCAGCTGCCCGGGAAGGATTCCCTGGATCCTGTTGAAATAAAGAGGCTCATCCCTCAGGCAGCCCCTCGGCATTGCTTCGCTGTCATGTCCTGGCCCTGCAGTGTGGTGAGCGTGGTCCCGCCCATGTTCTCCCTTGTCTTGTGTCCTGTGCTGAGATATCCCAAATATCTCAACTTTGTATTTTTTATTTCCATTTTTATAAGGGCAATACAATGTTTACCTTAAATCCACGTGACCTGGTACGTTCTAACCAAAGTTTTCTTTTCCTGAGATGAATGTAAAACAGGAGCTGCAAATCAGGAGCTGCACTTTTCCTGCTGAGGGAGAAAGGCAGATTTCATTTTCCAGCAGCGCCCTTCCTCCCTGCTGCACGTTTCCCTGCATGCTGATGGCATCCATATAATTTTAAATCTCCTTTCCCACAAACTATTCCTGTCTGAAATGACAAATGCTGTGTTGACTACACAGAGCAGGGGAGGTGGAACCTCACATGAACTGGGTTTGTCTGTGCAATATTTTGAGTTTGTTTTACCTTTTTCAGTTATAATGAAGCCATAAATTGTATTGTTGAAGTTGTATCCGTGGCTGGTATTCTGGGAAGTGATTTACTCCAGGGATTATTTATAAGGCTGTGTACAATGTGTGAAATCTGTCTGTGTCTTACAATTCAGAAATGTTGTAGTGTCTGAAACAGGGAACTCCGGAGAGGAGGGGGGTGGGCTGGGGCTCTGTACCTGTGCTTGGGGCGAGGAGATGGTGCTGGGAGCCCAGGCTGGTTCTCCTGAGGGTCTGTGACCAACCAGCCCAGGGCTGTGAAGGTCCCTCACGGTGAATTCACTGACTGGAGGACACGAAATTGCCCACCTGCAAAGCTGGAGCTCCTGGTGCTCTCTGCTAGTGGTTCTGCAGGGCTTATTCCAGGCTGCCCAGGGGGACTGGGAATCCCAACAGCACCTGAAGGTTTGCCTGTGAAACGGCTCCTTTCAAACCAGAAATCCTTCCCTGCACCGAGGCAGAGCAGCCCAGCTCTGATTCCCAGCACCATTTCCCAGGGACAGGAGGAGGGGGCAGGTCGGAGCAGCTCCGTGCTGGTATCAGCACAGCCTGGGCTGAGCTCAGGGTGGGGTTAAACCTAAAACCGTCTCTGCTTTGGGTCAGTGAAATTGCATTGCCCGGTGGAAGGGGGGAATGCACTACTGGAACTGCTGCTCATCCTGTGCCAGTGTGTGTGGAGCTGTCTGGAGTTGCTGTGTCCAAGTGTTTGCAGAGGAATGTGTAATAAACTCCTCCGTTTGTGTCTCTTAACTCTCTCTCGTTCCTGGGAAGCAGCGGGGCTGGGGCGGGTTTGCCTCGGGCAGCCGGAGCTGGGCCTGGGGCGTTCCCAGGGCTGGAGCCGCTCCCTGGGCATCCCTGGACACGGACACTCCCGCCCTTAACCTGTGCTGAGCACTGCCCGTGCTAGGGCTCTGTCCCAAGGTCTGGCACGTCCTGGGGGCCGTGGGGATCCCCTCAAATCCCAGGGGAGCTGCCCCAGGCCAAGCCCTGCTCTGGCTCCCCCCAGGGCAGGGACCCCTCACCTGAACGGCAAAAGTGCTGATGAATGAAGGGACGCTGGAGCCATCCCCGATCAGAACAATTCCCTTTTCCTTGGCTTTTCCCCGCCCAGGCCCCGGGGTGTTCCCAGCCCCAGTGCTCCTCATGGGAAGGCTGTGCCAGGAGCAGAGGTTTTGGGAAATCCACGGTGTCATCCCTGGAGAAACAACACAACGACTGAAAAACACTTCCACGTTTTACTTTTCCATCTTACTTTATTTCACTTTTTCTAGAAAATTCCTCCATAGTTCCACAAATTTAACAAAAAGTTTAAAATTCAGGACAAACAATCCTGTAACGTATTACAAACATGAGTTTTTTTGTTTTTTTGTTTTTAATCTTGCAGTTAGTCTTGGCTCAGCTGTGTTTCTTCCAGCTGAGTGAAGAACTTTCTCCCAACACAACTTTTAAAATCCTCAGGTGCTGAGGTATTTAATACCTCAGCTCTAGGCAGAAATACAATTAAAAATTCTCTAGAAGTTGAAGTACTTACATTTTTCTTTAGGAGTGCAAACTCATCTTGTCAGTTTTTGATGGCTATTCCTCGCCCCAGGAAAGCAACACCGATTTGGGTCCTTTGAGCACTAATTAACACCCGTCCCAGGTGCACCGGGGGTGTCACAGCGTCACCACAGCCCCTGGGCGAGCAGGGAGGAGCCGCATCTGAGCAGAGCCGGCTCCAGCACATCCCCAGCGGAAAACGGCAGAAGCGGAGCCGCTCCGGGCTCTGCTCGTGGAGAGGCCCCTCCGTAAGGGACGTTTAAACCTCCCTCACCATCAAACACCTCCCAAGATCTGACAAAGAAACTGCTTCTGGATTGTTGCATCAATTGCTTGGCTCGTTCTGATGCTCCCACCGCACCCCACGATCCCACGGGTGGCAGAGTCATTGCACTTCCATGGATTCAGCCTGACCTCGGCCAGCCTCGCTCCCTCCGTGGCCCAAACGCCTCGGCCGGGCTTTGCAGCCAGCCAGCCTTCCTCTCCTCTTTTTTTTTAAACTTTTTTAATAGTACATGTCAGTAACCAAAGCCTCAAGGCTCAACTCATCGCAGACCAGGACCCAGGAAAACGCTCCCGACCCCTCCCTGGCCTCTGATCCGAGCCAAGGACGGAGGAGCCGAGTCCTGATCCCACCTCCAACAAGATTCCAACTCAACTCGGGAAGCCCTCGGGCTGCCCAGCACCCGTCTGTGCCAGCAGCACCACCACGAAGGACATGGAAAAGTAACAGAGTCCTGTCCATTTTCCTTGGAAAAACCATTATGGCTACAAGTCAATTTTGGATTCTTTTTTTTTTTCTTCCTTTTTTTAACAACGCAAGCTACTACACATCCTCGAGGACCTGAAGCAATGCCCACAGCAGCACTGCCCCCTCCTTCCTAGAGTACAATAATCCATCCATGCTCTCAAGAGTGACACAAGAACAAACACTTTATCCACAAAAACCTGTACACGGCATGTTCAGAACAGCGTTCAGCCAGCCTAGAGGGAATCTACACAGGGAACTCCAAGGGGACACAAGATGAGGCCCAAATGTGACCATTCTTTATTTGCAGAGTTATTCCTCCTGTGCTCCCCGACGCTACCACATACCCCAAAAAACATCAACTCTGTAGAACAACTAAGTACTTGCAAAAACCTTTTAGTAACAAATCAGCATGTGCACACAATGGAGAGGAACTATTGCTGGGGAACAATCCTACCTCGGGTTCTCAGGGGGATTATAAACAGTCTAAAAAAATTCATGTGTAAAATACTTCTTATAAAAACCAAACGAAATCCCTATCAATGCTCAGCGGACTTCACCAACAAAGTCACTTCCAGGACAGGACGATGCCGCGGCCACGGCGCCGCCAGCCACGCTCAGAGCAGCCTCCCACGCGTGTCCTGGGGCTGGCTGGGAGCTGTGGCCACGGGGCGCTGGCAGGAGAAGGGGCAGGAGGGAGGTGGCACCTCCAGTCCCTCGAGGGGCAGCTCTGGAGGCTGTGGACAGTCCGGAAGTGCTGGGACCAGAGCTGCGGGAGGAGGGACCAGGGTGGAGAGGGCGGCAAAGACCTCGGGAGAGCTGGGCTCAGCCCGGCCACCCCGCTGCTCTGGGGATGGGACAGTGTCACCAACCCCACCCAGCACGGGGGTGCCAGGGTGCCCAGAGTGGGCACAGAGCTGCCTCCCCCCCCAGCACAGCCCCATGGAGACACGAGGAGCTCGCAGTACCCACCCAGGGGCTGTGACCGCTGGCCTCCACCGTGGGTGTCCTGCTGCCACCTCCTCCTCTGCCCCCTGCCCTCCACCTTCTCTGGCACTTCTCTCCAGCCCTGGCATCGTCCAGCAAGAAAGAAAAGAGCTGAGATCACTGGTGTGACAGGGTTTGCACCTGGCATGAGCCTGAACTTCCATATATATATACATATATATATATATATATACACGACACATGAAAGGTGGTACAAGGACAAAATTAATGGGAATCGGGTCAACATGACCCAACTCAAACAAGCTTATCATCATATTGCCACTTCAGTTGATTAGTTGCAACATTTCCATGATAAAGAAAGGGGGAACCCAAAACAAGGGACAGCAAACCTGGAGCGGTGCAACCCTCGCAGAGCAGAGGGGCTCCCCAGCACCGCTGCTCCCGCACCGCCCGTGCCCCACGGACATTTGGCAAAAGCTTCCCACACCCCTCGGAAAAAGGAGCAATTCCTGGGGAAATACTGAATTTAGGGACCAGGAGTGTAACACAGCTTTGAGGAAGGCGCTGGGATTTCCCCAGGCCCGCCTGGACAACACTTGGAGGTCAATACTAGTTTAACTAGAAATCCAGGGGAGGGGCTGCATTAGTGTTTGTGTTTCCTGCCTTTTCCTGCACAGGCAGCGGGGCGGGGGAGGGAGGAGGGAACAAACCCGACTCCACTCCGTGTTTCACATCAGCGTCTCCCAAAGATTTAAGTTCTCCCTTGTTTTGGTTTTCCCCAAGTACAGCCACTACTATAGGGGCCACTGTAAGGAGATTCCTCTTTGAGAACACAGAACAAAACCAATCACATGTTTTGGCAAAGTTATCAAACACTGACAAATGGAAAGACGACGGGTGAGCCCCTTCTGGAGCACGCGATGCCTGGAGGTTGCTGTCCAGCTTCCTTACACTACAAATTGTCCACAAGAGGCATTGAACAAAACGAGTCAAATCTTATGAAGCGCCTTCCCCTGCCAGAGCCATAAAAAAACAACAGAAAAACACACCCTCAAGATCATCAGACCCAACTAGGCCCTTCTTATACATACAGTACATACATATATATAATATATATATATAAAATATACAGCTTACAGTTTTGGAGTCCTATTACAGTTAAAGCAGACTGAAAGGAGTGGGACTTTGTTTAGGAGCTCAGATCAACAAACAAGACATCTCCAAACCCCAGCAGGAGACAGCAGGTTCCAGAGGCCTCCTCACCGAGCACAGAGTGTCCCTGCAGGGAGCTGAGGGTCCTGTCCCCACCGGGAGCCAGGTCACCGAGCCGGTGGGTGATCCCAGCTGGAATGCAGCTGGAATGCAGCCCCTCTCCTCTGCAGACCAGCAGGACCCCGGGGAGCCTCCTGTGTCCCCAGTCTCCCGGCCAGCTCTGTCAATGTGACCCACACGGCGCGGGGCAGAGCGGGAGGGCTCTGGGTTCCGGAGCTCTCCGCAGGCTGGTCCCGAGCTCCGGCGGAAGGGAACAGCATCCACGCCTCTTCAGAGCTCAGAGACGCCTGGAAAATGTGCTCTTGAAACACAGTTGCTCGAAGGGAAACCGAAAAGGTCGCGCTGTGCAGCCTAAGTGCAGCACGCCTGCTCTGCTCGGGGCCTGGCCCACAAAGCCAGGGGGGGACAGACTCAGCAAGGCGGGCGCTGGTTTGAAGCCTACAAGAAAAGTGCAGCTGGCTGAGCATTCCTAGAGCATGGCTGTTCTCTAAGGCAGTGCTTCTTCGGGTGAGGCAGGAGGATAAGAAGGCCTAGTTCCATGGGGTGGTTTCCTGTACCAACGGAGGGGATCTCTGGTCGAAGAGCAGAGCCAGCTTCCCAGGCCCAGCGTCATGTGGCCACGGCCTCCAGGTAGCTCTGCAGCTTGCGGACGGTCGTCTCATCCAGGGAGAAGAGGTCAAAGTCAAAGGTTGTGTTGGTGACGTTGAAATGCCCGGTTTCCTCAATGAGATTCACGATCTGGAGAGAGAGGACGGACATCAGCACAGCACAGAGGGCAGCGGGCACACAGAGCCCATCCAGGCCTTTCCCACCCCTTCGGAACAGCCTTGGAGAGGCTCCTAACAGGAAAGGAATGCTCTCCCCAAGAAAGCAAACCAGCTCCTCCTGCCTGCCTGCCTAGCTCAGTCTGGACAGTGATGTGGGCACGTTTCTGTCCTTTTAATCCCAAAATAACAGAGTATCGTGAGTGGGAAGGGATCCCCAGAGATCACTGATCCAGCCCCTGGCCCTGCCCAGACACCCCAACAACCCCACCCTGGGCATCCCTGGCAGCGGTGTCCAAACGCTCCTGGAGCTCTGGCAGCCTCGGGGCCGGGACCATTCCCTGGGGAGCCCGGGCAGTGCCCAGCACCCTCGGGGGGAAGAACCTTTCCCTGAGCTCCATGCCAAGCCCTGACACAGCCTCAGTCGTTCCCTGGGCTCCTGTCCCTGTCCCAGAGCAGAGCTCAGCCCCTGCCCCCAGGAAGAAGCTGTCAGTCAGACCAGGAGATCCCAACTTTGGGATTGCTGCCAGGATGGCAGAGGGAAGATGCCCACACCACACTCCTGTACCATTTCCAACAAAAACATCGCATGCACAGCTGATTTTATTTTATTTTCCGTATTGTTGCCTTCAAAGCAAAGCAGAACCTCTCTGGAAGGGCCTGGCTGAGCCCCCTGGACACCCAGATCCCCGGGGACAGCAGGGACAAGGTCCCTACCTGCTGGAGCACGTTGCGCTCCCGTAGTGCCATGAGCCGCCTGTGGAGCTCCACCAGCTCATCCGTGTAGGCCTGGAACACAAACAGGGACACGTGGAGTGCCTGAAGCTGCCAAAGGGACTTCCCCAGCGAGAATCAGAAGAACTTGAGGCCTTTTCAGACATTCCCAATTTTTCCCTACTTTTTTACTGCCTCCTTTTCCTTCTCGAGTGCTGGGAGACCGAGCCTTGCCATAAATACAAGTGCTCTGAAGGCCATTTTCTTTATTTAACGACACCCACACCTGTAACCAGCTCCAAGAACTGGGCAGAACCTTTAAGGACCCCAGTGATGTGAAGTTCACCTTGGTGACCCTCAGTGTGAGCTCCTCATCAGTGGGTTCTCCTAACGAGCTCCGAATTACCTGATAACATCAGGTGCGTCAGTGACCAACACCCCAGCACTCTGCTGAGCAATGATTTGCATTTGGGTAAGGAAAAATTCTTGGAGTGCACTGCATTCCCAGGTAGTTTTACCTACGCCACAACAGGAAATGTTCACAGGCTCAACACGTTCATTGTTCTTAGGGAAGAGTGGTTTGTTTGTTTTTTTTTTTTTAATTTTAGTTTTTATTAGGCAGCCAACAACAGGTCTGATCAGCAAATCTGAACTTATTGAAGTAATTCACAGAATGGACACTGCTCTCCTCTCCTCGGAGGCAAGGAAGGAGGGAATTTCATTGAACAAACAAAGGTTCCAACTAAAACTGCAAAGCAGAGCAGCAAATAATCTTCACTTTATAAGATCAAAGCCAGACAAAACTGCCTTTTAATGAAGTGCCCCAGCACTGCAGCAGTGACCAGGCTATTGGTTCAGACAAAGGGTAAACAAATACAATGATTTTACCATTTTGCCTGTGAACGCCACCTGGGGCTTCAGCTATTTAATGTACACAATTTCTGCAGTGTCACTCTCCAAAGTCTGTCCTTTCAACATCTGGTTTTTGTTAAACTCAAGCTTTTTCCCTGCTGAGACAGAACAATGAACAGGCTGGGCTGATTCAGGTGGTTTTGTGCACAGTGAGGCCCAACAGTTCTGTGACACTCAGTTCCTCAATCAGAGCATCCTGGAATGGTTTGGGTTGGAAGGACCTTAAATCCCATCCCATTCCACCCCTGCCATGGGCAGGGACACCTTCCACTGTCCCAGGCTGCTCCAAGCCCCAATGTCCAGCCTGGCCTTGGACACTGCCAGGGATCCAGGGGCAGCCACAGCTGCTCTGGGCACCCTGGGCCAGGGCCTGCCCACCCTCCCAGCCAACAATTCCTTCCCAATATCCCATCCAGCCCTGCCCTCTGGCAGTGGAAGCCATTCCCTGTGTCCTGTCCCTCCAGGCCCTCATGAAAGATCCCTCTCCACAGGACACACCTTGTCATACGTTCCCTTCTTCAGGATCTTCTCTGGCTTGTTACAAGACTCTGGGCTTTTCCTTCCAGATGCCTGAGGGGAAAAGAAACCAACAACAGGACCAACATTAGCTCAGGAAACACGAGGGTGTCCCAGCAGAGCGCTGGAAAGGGAGGAATCCCCTGTCTGCTGAGGACAGGAATAGGGAAGATTTGGTGCAAGTGAGAATTTCCAAGGCAGGAGCCAGGAGAGGGGGGAAGCAGAGCTGTGGGAAGGTGGGATTCCATACCTTGTTGTTCGCTGGGGGCAGCTTCTGCCCAGGAGGCGGCTCCCGGCTGGGCGGGCAGGAGTCGGCGCTGTTGTCACTGTCACTGTCACTGAGGCTCAGTCTGAAAAACCACCAGCACAGAATGAGCATCACCAGGGAGCAGCAAACTCATCAGCTGCCAGCTGAGCCACACACAGCTGAGTGAAATTCTCTTCTTTATCATAGATACTACGCTGGCTGGCAGAACGGGTCACTGGAGATTCCAAGAATCCCTCTGTTCCCAGCTGATGTCACCTGGCACTCCCTGGGCAGGCAGAGCAGGGAGGTTTAGGTGGCACATCACAGGCAGCAGCTCAACTCTGGCATACACGAGTCCCCTAGAACAACTAAGCACCACTTGATTTTCACACACAGCAACTGTTCAGTTCAGGAATTCCTCCCAGTGTCACCAAGTACCTGCGTAAGAGGCTCAACACCACCTCCACAGGCAAAAAATGCATTTAGTGCTGCTGCTGGTGTGACCTCTGAGATTTCCTATTTATTCTCCTTCTCCTTTTGGCCCTATAGATATGGCGGTATCTTACCTGTGAGGAACTTGAAAACTGGTTACCCCCTAAAGGCCTACAAAAATGCCCTTCAAAGTCTCTCCATTCCTGTTTAGTTATGATGACAAATGCAATAATGGGTAATGTTTGTTTTGGTAACCGCCAGCAGCATTTCCAATTTGCAGCTGCTCTCTGAGCCAAGCACTTGGGTTCAAGATTCACTGAGACTCCAGGTTTGGGCTATAACAGCACTTCCTGAGGGAAGAAGGATGAAGTTCCACTCCTTCCAGGGCCTGGAGCAGGAAACAGCTGTCACTGAGTCCAGAGGAGAGGAGCAGCTGACACAGAGTGGGCAGACAGTGACTCCTGAGCCCTGTCAGTCACAGGCAGCCAGAGCAGCACACTCTGCCTGTCCCCCACATGTCCCCCACCTCTGCAAATCAAAGGTGTCACACCCCAGCAGCTCTGCAGAGATCTGAGGGTCATGATTAGGTGACTGTTTGAAGGGGCTCAGTCAGTGACACCTGCCAGCTCAGCTCAGCACTTCCCAGTGCCACCTTCTCTTTGTGCTCCTCAGCCAACCCTGCTGTCACCAGCTCTGTGTCCCCACCCTGTGCTGAGTGACCCCACACATCTGCCCTTCCTCCCCTCCCACACAGAGCCCCGGCCCTTTGATTCCTCCCTCCAAATGGAGAGCACCCTAAAATACCAAATGCAGAGGGCCAAGAGCCAACCAAACATCCCCGTTCCGGATTTGTTACCACCTGGAATCCCGGCTGACGGGGTTTGCTTTGACTGCTGCCTCCTCTCCAGAGGAGCTGTCATCATCATCCGACTCCTCCGACTGCAGATCCTCCACCATGGAGCGCAGGGGGCCTGGGGCACGTGGGAGAAGGGAATTCAGCACCAGGACACGACCAGCACGACCCCACCCCAACCCCTGCACCTCAGCTGAGCCACATCCTGACTGCCAGTGAGACGTGCCTGGGAAAGGACGCCCTGCCCCGGGCTCAGAGCTAAAAAGCAGAGCTGACAAACTTTACAACTCCCTCCCCTCCTCAAATCCTCCCCTCCCTTCCCAAGTGAGAACAAAAGGACACATTTTTCACGGGTGTGGGGCTGATTTAAACGTCACTGGGGACAGCAGCAGCACAGCATTTGCTGCAGTTGAACATTTACTGTTGCCAGAGTTTCCCTCTCTGGGTTATCAGTGGAGGGATCTGAGAAAGGAGCTGTTACACACTGGCAAAGTGATGAATGGCACATTTATAATTTTTAATAAAACATAGATGAGATTGGAGGAGAACTGTTCTGGTGATTCTACAGATCAGGCAGCAGCAACACATTTATAAACCGAGGCAGAAACCAAAGCCAAAAGGGAAAGAACCAAATCCAGAGGGATTCCCTACTCATAAATTAGCTGCCAAGAGAAGAAAAATACTTGTTCATGATGTTATGGCATTATTGCCTTTTCTTGCTGAAGCATCACAGCTCCGACACATGGCTGCATGCAAGAAACTATATTATTATAGTGCTGGAAAAGCAGATTTAATTCTCTTGAGCCTTTTAAGGTTACACAAGGAAGGTTTTAACAAACTATTTCTTGCAACACACCTTGACTGTGGTTCTGAGATGGCTCGAAATCAGAGTCAGAGCTGGAGTCGGAGCTGGAGCTGGAGTTGGATGGGCTGGACTGGACAGACTTAACCCCCCATAAAAGGGAAACAAAAGAAAAAGAATCTTAATCTTTCTAATCCAGAAAAGCAGAGCACAAAGCACTGTGAGACAGGAGCATCTGAGCACTCTACACCACCACCCATCGCCGAGCGCAGTTCTCGGGATTACGGAAACAAACGAGATGTGAGGTGAATAAAAACAACGTTTATGGAGGTCTGGCAGGATGCAGCTCAGCACTCCTGGGAGCAACATCAAGGACTCCCACCAAACCCCTTCACACCACGAGGTTCAAACCCCACACAGGATGATACGGAGCATCTGAAAAGTATTTAAATGGAACCCCTTACTTTGAAGTGTGACAGATGACCAGCACAGAACCCACAACTACCCAAGCCCTCTTAAAAAGTGTATTTTTTGTACCCACCAAGGTTCCCTTGAACCTCAAACCGATCACTGACCATGGACTCACATGGACACTCATGGAGTGGTTTGGGTTGGAAATGGCCTTAAAGATGATTTAATCCAATCCACTCTCCCAGGCTGCTCCCAGCCCCAGTGTCCAACCTGGCCTTGGGCACTGCCAGGGATCCAGGGGCAGCTACAGCTGCTCTGGGCACCCTGTGCCAGGGCCTCCCCTCCCTCATAGCTAAGAATTCCTTCCCAATATCCCATCTAACCCCACTCTCTGTCAGTCTGAGGCCATTCCCCCTTGTCCTGTCCCTCCATCCCTTATAAACAGTTTATCTTTCCTGCAGGCTCCTTCAGGCACTGGAGGTCACCCCAAAGTTTCTCTTCTCCAATGAACAATCCCAGTTCCCTACCTCTTTCCTCACAGACATGGAGATGTCTTTCCCAACTAGCTCACATGACTCCAAAATTAATTCTAAATGATTATTATCCCCTAAACCCAGTTGCTTCTACACCAGTTTGAGTGATCCACTGTACTGGCTCCACTTCATTGTGAAAACACAACCAAGACCAGCTCAATCCTTGTGACCCCAACTCCTCTGTCAGCACTCGGCAGAAGCAGCAGGAGTATCCTACACAGTACGAGTGACTGAAGAGTAAATGAATACTGGTAACAGCAGCATCCAGGAAGGAAATTTGGGTGAGACTGGGAAATTTTAATCGTAAATCCGATCGTGCACAGCAATCACCTGCAATAGCCTTGGGGACCGCCAGAGGGCAGCAGAGGCCACAGCAACTCCCTCTGTCCCCAAACAGCTCCTAAAATCCCCTTAAAATGGTTTTATTTGGCACTCGGGCAGGTTCTAGTTTAAAGATTCTCAAAGTACTGTAATATCTTGCCTTTTTGAAAGTAATTCCCTGGAAAGCAGCATTTCAGTTTCACTGTTTCATTCCTAGGAATCCACTTACTACTACTGCTGCCAAATCCTGATGCTGGAAGGATCACACATTCCCACTGATAAAGTTTGTTACAGGAAGGGTTAATACTATAAAACCCTTGCGACAGGCACAAAGAGGAGCACTGGCAGCTTTGGTAATTGATAAGTGAAAGTGGCAGCAGAATTTTTCACTCCAATCCCACCCTTCTTTGTAACTCATCACATAATCCCTGTGCCCCATCCCCACCTTGTCACCAGCCCCGAGTGCCACATCCAGGTCTTTCTTGGACACCTCCAGGGATGGGGACTCTAAACTTCCCTGGGCAGCCCCTTTTGATTCCTGACCACCCTTTCCATGAAGGAATTCTTCCTGGTGTCCACCCTGACCCTCCCCTGGCCCAGCCTGAGGCCGTTCCCTCTCCTCCTGTCCCTGTCCCTGTTCCCTGGGAGCAGAGCCCGACCCCCCCGGCTGCCCCCTCCTGTCAGGGACTTGTGCAGAGCCACAAGGGCCCCCCTGAGCCTCCTTTTCTCCAGGCTGAGCCCCTTTCCCAGCTCCCTCAGCCCCTCCTGGGGCTCCAGCCCCTTCCCCAGCTCCATTCCCTTCCCTGGACACACTCCAGCCCCTCAGTGTCCTTCTTGTCCTGAGGGGCCCAGAACTGGACACAGCACTCAAGGTGTGGCCTCAGCAGTGCCCAGCACAGAGGGACAATCCCTGCCCTGGTCCTGCTGGCCACACTGGCACCCAAGTATTGGCAAGAGTTTCATTATTCCACTGTAAGAAGGGAGGAAATGTGTCAAAAATGGTATTACAACCTTTTGGGAAGGGTTCAGGAGTGAAGGAGAGTAATTTAACAGTTCCACCATCAGATAGATCTATTGGCACACTGCAGCAGCCCTGGCTGTTTAGGGAAATTCCAACATGTAGGTGGAGAGCAGAGACAATAGGTTGTCCAGAGCAGCTGTGGCTGCCCCTGGATCCCTGGAAATGTCCAAGGGCAGGTTGGACGGGGTTTGGAGCACCCTGGGACAGTGGAAGGTATCCCTGCCCATGGCAGGGAATGGAACTGACTGATATTTAAGGTCCTTTCCAACCCAAACCATTCTGGAATTTTATGAATATTTTCAAGCTAAGGGAGCACAGCTCTTGTGGCTGACCCACGGCTCCAATCCTACATCCCTCATTCCTGCTAATCTGCAGGTCTTCCCTTAAAATGACTTAACAGGACCTAAGCAGCAGAAGTTGGAGATAACTCATCTCTCCTTTTGCCATTAACCCCATCAGCTCTTTCAGCCAGGGGAGGATGCAGCTGGACACGCTCCGTGTGCTCAGTGTCTGTCACCGGGATGTGACCAAAGCAGCGCCGACAATGGCAAAAAGCAACGCTGCCTCACATCCCTGCTCTGCCTTTTGTCAGCACTGAGGCAGCCAAGCATGAGGCCAGTTCAGGGAACTGGACTTGATGGGGAAAAAAAAAAAAAAAAAAAGGTAAAAAAAAGAAAGAAAGGCCAAGTAACTTCCAGCAGGAGCTGAAATAGCAGGCAGAAGTCCTTTATCCTTCTGGAGAGTCCCCCTCTGAGCTCCCAGGCCAGGAGCACAAATGGGAGCAGGGCTGCTCCTCTCCACAGCAGCCTGCAAAGATGTCAGCTGGGAGCCACCGTGGAGCTGCAGCCCCGGAGCTGTTGCACAATCCCTGGCTACAGCAGCCAAGCTGATTTAAGAGTTTCCGGGCCCTGGTCCCTCCAGCTGCTCCCTCGCTTTAGTGATGTGGCTCCCACACGGCTCCACAGGCAGCTGTGCCAGGAGAAACCCTGGAGCAGTGCTGGGAGCAGGGAGATCCCCCCAGGGTGCACGGGGAACTCCAGAGCCTGGGTGACGCTGCCGGTGCTTTATGCGGCTGTGCCCCAGGGCTCGGGTTCCACAGGAACCTCAGCTGGTGTGAGCGGCAGCTGCCACCGCTCCCTGTCCCTCACACCGAGCGTCCCTGGCCTCCCAGACCCCGCTGTCCAGCACCCAGCAGGAGCTGCAGCCAGGGAGGACGGGGGGCAGGACAGGGGGGCAGGACGGGGGGGGCAGGACNATGCTGAGGCCCCACTGCCCCCGGCTGTGGCTTCAGGGACAGCCTGGCAGCACCATCAGCTCCCACTGCGGGGAGACAGGGACGGCTGGGGGAAGGACACTCTGGGATCAGCACAGTCCCAGGTCTGCAGGGAGGGCTGTGGGGCTGGAACTGAGATGTGGGGCTTGCTGCACACTGCTGCACTTTGGGTAATGGGCTAAAAGTGGGGAGGAACTGCCTCTTCTCAGTGCCCAATGTGCACGTTTAATCCATCTGGGAAATAAAGCCATAAAATCCCAGAATGGTTTGGGTGGGAAGGGACCTTAAAGATCATTTTGTGCCACCCCCTGCCACTATCCCAGGGTGCTCCAAGCCCTGTCCAGCCTGCTTTGGACACTTCCAGGGATGTTACTTCTCTGCAGAATGGAATTAACACTTCCCCAGTCAACTCTTCTACTGGGAATCCTGCAGAAAAGAACCCTTCCTGACAAACACATCAATATTTGCTGTATCACAGTGCTGATTAAATCATAATACAAACTGTCCCTAGAAGATTCATCTTAATAAAATAAACCTTTCTTAAAGTGGTCAGGAGGAACCAGTTCCAGAATTCCCATGACATTATCCTGTGAACCCTACTACAAGACACATGGCTTCTTTATAACAAATATACAAGTGAAAAGTAGCAACAGTTTGGATTTGTCTGTCCCTTCTTACATTTTTTTTGCCTTCTTTTGGAAAACACTTTTTAGAAAACAGAGGATGAGGAATGTTCTCAGTTGTAAAAAGGAAAAAAATATTTAGACAGCTTTTAAAAATAGTAGCACAAGAACAGAATTTGTTTTATGTTTCACAACACAACTTATTTAGATTTAGTGGCATGTGGTTGTATTTTGAGCTTCAGCCAATGGCACATTTCTTACAGGCCATGGCAGGAAGAGGGGCTTTATTTACATTTTAATACTGGGGTTTTTCATCACCAAAACTGAGATGATTTCCTTCTTTTCTGAAATTAGACACATTCAAAACCATCGCTATCATCAGCAGGCAGAAAGTGTCTCCATCTCCTGTAGCTCTGTCGATGCCACTGCAAGGGATGAATGAGGGACCATAACCTTAAACTCTGACTTTTAGGTAACTCTGCCTGCACATAAATCTCACCAGAAGTTTGTACCTGAAACAGAAGCTAAACCACACAGCAGGAACAATTAATATTGATTCGAGTTTCAAAGAAGAATTTCATTTGAGATACAACCCAGCCTCAGCATTTACCAATCTGCTTCTCCATCTTCTCTGAGAGATTATTTTTAACATCTTTTTCAGGCAGGGATTTAACACCATCCCTCCAAACTCCGGTAAAGGATAAATCCCTACTCACCTCTGACTTGAAAGAAGTTTCATCCTCTGAGTTTGACTCCTCCATTTCCACGGGCTTTTTGATCTCCTTGGCCTCGCTCTCAGATTTTACCTTTTCCACTTTGGCATTCATCTTCTCCTTGGTTTGTTTCTTCTCTGGATATGAGGAAGACGAGGTTCTGGGAGATGTCCCCAGGATATTCTTTACCCCTTTGGAGCTACTCTTTTTTTGTTTTTTGGCACTAGGCTTTGGTGACTCCACGTTGGAGGGCCTCTTGCTGGAAGACTTCAACTCCGGCTGTGGCCCCCCCTTCGGAGAGGTGTTCTCCAGTTTGGTCTCCTTCACGGCCAGTTTTGGTTCCTTGAAAGCAGCTTTTGGAGGTGCCTTCTCCTCCTTAGGCAGTTTGTTCTCAGTTGGTTTTCTGGAGGAGTCCTTCAAAGGCTTGTTCTGTTCTCTCTCAAGGTCTTTGGAGGAGTTTTTGCTCTCAGAGTCTTTCCTGGGCCTCTCCCTGTGCTCCTTGGTTACTTTATGTGGCTTGGATGCTTTGCTACTTTCCTTGTTTGCATCCTAAAATTCAGCAACAGAAACATGCAAGCTGGGTATGAAAACTGCAGCTCTGCACAGAATGATAAAACACATCCTCATAAATCACATGGCAGCATTTGTTCCGTGCAGAAATCCACCCCCACGTGCCCAGGTAAACATCCACACTTCCCTCCAGCTGGTGGACACAAACTGACAGTGGGCACTTCAACCTTTAGGAAAGGATGAAACGTGTTCCTGTTCCTTTCCAGGGTCTGGCAAAGGTCTAGAAACATCGACAGATGTTTAATTCAGGTTCAACCTGAATGCAAACATAGATGCACCTCTGAGGGCACCCTGCAGGAAGGGAAGCAGGAGAATGTTGTCTCTTTAGCAACTGGCAATTTTCACCAGAGCTCATCTCAGAGCCCTTTATTTCTCTGCTGTCTCCTGTGTTTTCCAGTGCTTAATTCCAGACCGAAATTAAATCAGCCACTAACAGGTAAGTCATCTTCACTCTGTTTCATAACATCAGAAGGCACAACTGAAGTGCCAGAGTGTTTAGAGCCCTGAAGAACAAGGCTATCAGAACTGAATTACACTGGAAAATGAATTGTTGTTAATACCTGTGACTGTTCAGGCTGATAAAGTGCATGTAATCTGCTCTAAAACACATTGCTTGGGGATTGTTTCTCCCATGTAGGATTATACAAAAATAGCTTCAGTACATAAGGGAAAAAAACCCCAACTTGAGGTTCTTTGGAAGTCTCAGGAACTGGCCACTGCTGGATGCAAACATCGAATCTGGAAAGCACCAGTTTGACCAAGTGAGGCATATCTGATGTTCTCTCCAGCACTGCCCTGAGGACAGAGGAAGGGCTGACTTTCCACTCAGCCTTCCTGCCAGGAGATGCAGAGACTCAGAGTGCAGCTGGGCATGGCAGACAGTGAGAGAGCCACAGAATCCATCCTCAGCATCGAGGACACAACCAGAACAATGAGAGGATTTCATCCACCTTTAAGGAAAATATGATTCACCAAAAATTCCCAGTCTTGCACATTTAATTTTCTTTTCAAAACTTCCCTGGAGAGAAGTCTATCAGATCATAAAAAAGCCTCCTAAAGGCTGGGAAGTTCCAGACCATTAACTACTGAACTGCAGAGTACAAGGAGGTTCAGAATTAGCAGCAGCCAGGAACAGCTGCTGAACAAGCTCTCAGCAGCCTGGCCTGAAAGACTCCCTCACCTCGGGCTGACCCAAAAGTGTGCTGCACTGACCTTTGACCCATGGGAGGGTTTGGTCTTCTTGGGATCAGAGAAGGCAGAGAGAGGTATCGTGGGCAGCATCGGATAATCGGGACTTGGCCTTGAAACAGTCTCTGCTCCTTCTGGCATCACCATTACCTGCGAATAAAGAGGTGGGAAATTATGTCTGCGCAAAGTCTCACGGACTATTAACTATTAACACATGATTATGTTAAGCCACTTGCTCAATTAACACACTATTATTCATCTTTTCAATGTTTTTTTCCTCGCCTGCTTAAAGGCCATAAAAAGATATGTCTACAGAATGCTCAGTTTCAAGGCAACTCCTCAAATACAGAATATTAAACCCACAAAAACTGAAAGGCAGCAATGCAATATCGAGTGTCTTTCCCAAAGGGAATGCCAATATTCTGAGCACAGGCAGGCAATAAAGCTCTGGACAAGAACTGTGTGTTCTGCTGCAAATACTCTTCCCCTGAAAAAGGGTAGGGAGATAAATCTGGAAGGAATGAGCAGGACTGTCTCAGTTTAGGACAAGCTGAATTCATTCTTTCAGGGGAAAAAGGAAAAAAAACCCAGGGCTTGGGTCTCTCCCTTCATAAAGTCTTCACACCCAGCACTGAGCTCCACGGAACAACTCCCTGCTTACTTTCCCTACACTGTCAGGGTAATTCTGTGGAAAACTGCCACCAGAGAAAGGGCATCAAAAGTGATTAACAGCCAAAACACCTCAGTACACAAGGACTAAAATAACATACTGTGAAAATCCTAGAGAGCAGGTGATGTTCCAGCCATCCTAGGGCTGAAATGAGCACCTTCCTCTCTGTGCCCAATACAGGGAAGCCCTGGCACACCGAGGAACAGGAATCATGGAGTGATTTGGACAGGAAGGGACCTTAAAGCTCATCTCATTCCACCCCCTGCCATGGGCAGGGACACCTCACACTATCGCAGGGAGTTCAAAGCCCTGTCCAACCCGGCCTTGATATCCTCTAGCTCATTAAAAACTTCTTGCAGTTTGTGGCTTGGACTGATTTGCCCAGATACTGCAGTTATTTGAGGATCATCCTTTAGTCTATCACTACTTTTATTATCTTCCCAAATGGAAGAGTTCAGCTACTGTAGCAACCCATACTTCACTGGGCCTTCAAGAGATTATCTATTTCCCTCCCACCACCAGCTGTTTTCACTCTATATTGACCAATTTTTCATGAATTTTTTATTGTCTAAGCCACAAGTAGCTGATGCCAAGTTTAAAGGTCATTTATTGACCAGGAAGCACTAACTATTAAGCTAAAAAAAATTAGTAAGGAAGACTTTGGAAGCCTCTCTCTTTCCTTGAGCTTTTCTGCACTGAGCCAGCTCCTGGCACCAGGAAGGTCACAGGTAACTGCAGCCTGCAGATCCAACATCCACAGCAGATCTCACTTTCCAGAGCGGTTTTGTGCTTTGATATTAACGCTCACATTTAAATTGACAAATGAAGTGTCACCAATCACACACCAACAATGGGTTTGTTCTGCTACAAGTGCTGCAGTCCTATAACCACGAGTCAAAACTGGCTGGCTCATCTTTTAAATGAATGTAGAAAACTGCTTGAAGCCTGCTGGCCTAAAAGAAACCTCAGAGCAAAACGAGCTCACTTCTTTTAGGATCCCAAATTGGGCACTTACCCCTCCAGCCCTGATGAGTTTGCGCCTGAATTCCTTGGTGGGGTTGTTGAAAGTCAGTTTCTCACAACGCAGGTGGTTCACAGGTGGATTCCCCTCCAGATTTAGGAACAGGTCGTATGTGAAACAAACCTTTTTGGGCTCCTCCTAAAAACAAGAAAGGGTTTGGGAAACCGGAAGAAGCTTGGCAAGCACACTGAGTCTGGGGATCCAAACAGTCAGTCCTGAAAATCCCAAATAAACCACTAAGTGTTGCACTCATGGAGTTTTTCACCATGAGATCAGAGCTGAAAATTAAACTATTTGTGCCTGAAGTTAACATTGCTCATCAGGAACTCAGGCATGAGGCTCCTCACTGCAAAAGCAATGCATGGACACAGATTTTGACTGAAAATTGTCTGTTTAAAGCTGTTCAAGTCTCCCCAGAAAAGCAGATTCACAGATTCACTAAAGCTTTATGCACTACTCTGTTTTCACCAAAATTCAGATCCTATCTCCTCTGGGAAGCAACTCTAAGTATCAATATTAAGAAAAGCATAATCCTTTTTTTGAGAAGGAACAACTTCTGAACTCCCAGGATCTCTGCGGGCACTGAGAAAAGATTAAACGCAATGGGAAAAGGATGGCTTGGTTTGCAAAATCCTTTTCAATATGCATATTGCAGGGGCTGAATGGGAAGATATCCCAGGCTTTTGAACTTTCCAAGGGCACTTTCACCCAAGCAATCCGGAGTTTGTATGCATGGTGGGGGGATCATCTGCGCCTCACTGCTTCTGTTCCACCTGCTGCGTTTGCAGCACAGAATGGAAGAAATCCCCCTCTTTTTTCCCCCCCAAAAAATTGCAAATACGCTTCTTGTGTATTACAAATATCGACAGGATGCTGCCCGGCGTTTCTTGCATTTTGCATTTCCAAGCTGGAAATTCAATGTGGCAAGAGAGACTCTGCTGGGAAGCCCAGCGAGGCCGGCAGTGCCCTGCATATTTCCATGAATGCATCCCACATGCCTCATTCCCTGCGCAGCACCGAGCAGCTGCACAGCAGTCTTTTCCAGAATTCCCATCCAGCAGCTCCATTTCCTGGTGCAGTGGCATTGTTGGATGGGAACAGGCGCTGCAGGCTCCCAGCCCCAGCCATTAGATTTGCTGAAAATAGGTTGAAACGGCTTCAGACCGCCCCGGTTCCTGCTGTTCGCTCCAGAGGCCGTTCCTTGGACAAACTACACCTCTAACAATACAAAGGGTGGTAGCTACACCTGGTTTACATCAAAATCAGTACCCTGAGCTCATGTGGGAGTCGGTCTTGGATCCTCACCCCCAAACAGGAGCAGGCATCAACAGACACAGAGAAGAGTCTCGGATTAACGTGCCGCCAACACCAGGTCTTCAGACCCTCTTTTGGGAAAGTCCTGAAGAATCCACATGCTCCTGAAAGGAGTCTACTAAAACAGATAGATAGGAGGAAAAAGAAAAATCCTTGCAAAATACACTGCCCTGTCATTTGCCTCTTTTCCATACCCGTTCTCATTAACGGAATCATTAGCGAGCTCTGCGTGTGCGCTCGCTGCAGTTCAAACAGCAGCTGCACAGGGTCCCTCAAAGTCTAATAAACTGAAATGAAGGATGAATAGAAATCCAAATGTGGCCTAATAATGGCTTCTAAAATGCTTTCCCTGGTTTACAACAGAGTAAATAATCTTGGCTCTATCAGCAAGCGCAGGCTTTGGTCAGGAGCTGTTTTGCCATCCATTACCAGCTCTGCTTTGTCTTTTGCCCATTTGCTTTCTGCAGGAGAGAAGCAGCAGATCCCTTTCCCTCTCACCTTGGGTATCCCATTTTTAATACAGCCTCACAAGCACCAAAATATTCATCGTGTCTCTGCTGAATTTTTGTAGAATTAAGGCAGTTTTCTAATGTGATATTCCTCCAGCTCAGAGATTACAACTGCCCTGGGAACGAGCCCCAGCAGAGTGCCCTGATCATTAAAATCTCCTTTGTATCCCCCAGGCCATAAGGAGCCCCCCACCCCCCCCAGTGAACAGTTGAGATTACAGCACTCCTAAAAGAAGCACCACAAAAGTCTCAAAGCAAAAAGCTGCAAATAAACATTCTTTCCTTTACTGCCCTCACTGCCCAGCTAATGATTACAGCTCAGGCCACTCCAAAGCTTAATCCATCCGGTCCTGCCTAAAAGGTTCTTCCCCCAAACAACCATCAAGGGGGAAAAGGGGGGGAGAAACCCAAGGAAAATCTCCCTCAATTGACCCAGACCTACCCATCCTCTAACTTTAAATGGAAAGTCAGGCTGAATCCATAGTGCCACACTTCAAAGCCTCTCTCAATAATATGCTGGGATCCACACATCCTGCTGCTGGGGGCTGCAACCCGGTGTAGGTTCTTTCTCACCCTGCTAACTTTGGTCCAGACAATCCTACAACATCCTTCATGCACTCCTGCTTCAGTAGTAACTACACACCCAATCCAGGCTTTGCTCTTAGATAATTCCACCTTCTGATATTCCTTGATGTCAATCAGTAAAACTGATCAGGGAAGACCCTTTCTGTGGGTATTTTGCTGCTCCCAAGACCGTAAGATTTTCTAAAGGGCCCTACTCCCAAGAAAAGCTTTAGAAAAGATGGATCATGTCCATTCCTAACTGGTAGATATGAACTGTTCAGATTCAAATTCAGAGGTGCATTTGGCCATGAAATGGTTAAGCTGGTGCAGGGATGTCTCAGCAAGGCACCTCAGAACCTCACTTTGCATCTGCCCCTTAAATCCCAGGATGCCAGAGAAGTAAACTACAAGTGAGCACCACAAAGCCAGGGCTTTTATTTGCAGCTGCTGTAAACTTCCCTTCATCCCGTGAATCCCCCTATTCCACCTCCAATCTCCTGGGCTGGGTACATTAGGTTTTATTTTTACTGCTTCCTGTCTGCACCGCCTGCCACTGCGCTGTTATGAGCTCTGAAGCTGCTTTATTTTTCCTTTGAGTTCTGAAGTAATGGGTTAAAGTTCTTTTGGCACTTTTCGTAAGAGGAGGAATTTTTCAAAGTCTTTTGTTAAAATTTCCTTGTCTTGTTTTTAAGGCAGGGTGTGCCCTTTGCCACTTAACACAAATCAAAAGAATTTCACTGGTAGCGTGCGCATAAAGCTCATAAATCACTTTTAGAAAGCCATAAAATAAAATTATCTACAAAAATCTAGCACACCAAGGAAGCAGGCTCATGGTTATTCAATAACTATAACATCTAACACCACTTCCCTTTTGCCATAGATCCAGCCTGACAGAGGCATTTATCCGGAACGTCTGGAGAAATGAAACCCCTTCCCAGGCTGGTACAACCCGTCTGACTGGTCCTGGAGCTGCTTCCAGACAGGGCATTGGAAAGGGAATAGCCCAATATTCCGATTTTGAAATAAACAGCCTTATTTTCCACTCAGGAATGCATGAACCACCCTTATCTTTTGGGAGATTCTCCAGGGTTAAGCATTTAGCACTTTGCTCCATCAGAAGCTTATTATTTTGTTTGAAAATTAGGTTTTCCTAATATATTTTTATTATATATATAAATAAAATTAGTACAATAAATATATGAGTATAAATAACATAGATGAGTGTAAATATATCTCTTTATCTACTCACTGCTCCAAGACAAGAACTTAACAATCTACTGACTGTTACAAATACACGATATGAAGCTGGCATGGCTGATAAAGCTGCTGTCTTTGCAAACACATCCTTGCCACACACTGCAAAAATATATATAAAAATATTTATATGTATTTTCAGCATCTCGAGGTGCCCATGGATGTGCCACACTGAATGGCTACTCAAACACACACAGCCCAGGGGTTTTGGCCCTGCTCAGATAAAGGAATGGGTAAACTGATAATCCATCCTAATTTCTGAGAGAAAAAGGTAAAGAAAAGATTCACCAGTGAGCAGCAGCAGGACAAAAGGAACTGCTGCAGGTTTGGGAAGGAAGATGGTACAGGACAGACCTACAATGCTTCCCTTAAAGGGCAGACAAAAGGACAAGTTTCACTCTTCCTTCCACAACTTCCAGCAACACCGAGTAAACACCAAAGGGTTAAAGCTACTCCTCCTCTCAAACCTGTGCGCATCCTACCCCAAATGGCAATTTCAGTAAAATCAAATGTCTCATGCAAACACAGGCTCTTCAACCTTCCCTGGGAGTATTTCCCTGGCCAACACTTGCCCCAGCCTTCCCTAGGAGTATTCCCCAGGCCAATCCCTTCCTGATGGCACAGTCCTGACACCAGTTGTAGCTGATCTCGTTTCACCTCCCCTGCCATATGTGCAGCCCACCTACAACGTCTCCCCTGAGCTCCAACTTCGATACACAAATAATTTTTCCCTTTTCCAATATTCCTGTTTGTTTTCTCTATCACACCTACAAAGGTTGCAGAAGGGGTAAAATACGCATATTTTTCTTTTGAACCTCACTGGAAAAATCAAACGGATTTCTCTGCTTTCTTTGCTTATCTCCTTCTCACTAATAGGAAAAGCCCAAGTTCCATGTATCCATTATGTAAATCCTGGAAGGCTTTTATCTCCAGCACTAAAATTAGGAGGTAGCATCTTTAAAGAGACTTTAATACATCTTATCCATGTTGCATTAATATCATCTGCCTTGTATCAGAATAACATGAAAATCTACTAGACCTTTAGCTTTGTGGGGAGGATTGATCTAATTTGATTAGGATGCAAAAAATGTCACCGGGAATGAATACCAAAGCCAGACCTGTATTACAGCCTCCAGATTACAACGTGTACCACTAGAAGAGATTTATTTGGAGACAACAATGAAAAAAAGCCTCCAGACTGTTGAAATAGAGGGGGAGAGGGAAGGGGAAGAGCAGGAGAAAAACAGCAACGCATTTGTTGTACCCGGTTTGTATCGATTCGAGCACCAGAAGCCACTCACAGCAGCCCTCGTTACAGGAACACAAAGGATTTCAAAACAAAAATAGCACACTAACATTTCCAGTCCAAATGATCTGCTGTCATTAGCCAACTCGACTTTCAAAAGCTTTATCAATCAACATGCTGAGCCCCTGCCATTTGTTTTTCAGGATCAGTTACAGCAGCAAAGGCTCTGCCAGTGTTAAAGGAGACTGCGAGTCCTGTGGCTGCTCAGAGCCCCAAACTGCCCAGGCTCACTGCAATATTCACAATTTATATTCTGCAATTCAAATTCCAGCCCTGAGAAAGCACCTACTCATGGAGGAGCTGGATTGCAGCACAGGAAGGACAAACACAGGCCAGCAGTGCTCACAGACGATAAGAACAGGCTCTTACACCTTTTTCACACTCTGCTGACACTTCCCTGTCTGACAAAAAGGCACCAAGAGCACCGAGTCTGCTGCTCCAAACACACAACAATGATAACAAAAACGGAGTCCTCCAACACAAAGAGTCAATGAGCAATTTTATGCCAAGCTGCTTAAAAAATCCCTGATGAAGTTCATTAAAACCATTCTTAGTAAAGCTGTTCCTTCCCAGAGCACAGGTTGGTATTTCTTTAGCCAAAGCACGGGCTCTGACAGCCAGGATTTGTCATCCCAGTAACAAATCAGAGCAGGGAAAGGAAATGGCTAAGAAAGGAGGCTTAAACTGTGGAAAAAAAAAACCATTTCAGTCAACCATGGCAAAGATCAATCTCCACAGACTGGCTCACTCCCTCTTTAAATCCTTTCTCTTCTCACCTTCACAAAGCTAAACATGCATCGATAAACAAATCCCAAAGCCTCTGCAAGTCTGGTTTCAGCTGAGGACATACATCAACAAAAATGTGTCAAAATGTGAGGAACATATGGCCACAAAACCCATTCAACTCGTCCTGCCCAGTCACCTCCAAAGAGCCTTTTCACCCCAATCCCAGAATCAATCCATAACATCTACTTGAAGAGAATTACTCAAGGATGAGTCCCAAATGCTGTAATCAATTCACAATATCTGCTGCACACACACCAGCTGATCCCCACCAGCGTCAACAGGTTTACACAGATCAGAGTGAAAACATGGTATTGAAGTAGTGAAGACTTTGATTTATTTGGTGTTTTAACATCCTATTCTTTAACTCAGGAGAACACAGGCTGTATCCTAAACCTTTGCCATTCGTCCTCCTCTTTCCCTATTTTTTAATTTTTACTATATCCCAGTCTTTGCATTTCTATCTTTGTAGAAGTATTTACCTCTTACATTTCCTTTAACTCCACTTACTGAAAATAATCATTGCTTTTAAAATTCCCACATGGCATCATCACTGGACAGTGATGGATAGGAGAGCCCAACTCTTCACACAGAATCCCAGAATATCCTGAGCTGGATCCTACAGTGATCATTGATCCAACCCCTGGCCCTGCACACGCGCCCCAACGATCCCGCCCTGGGCATCCCTGGCAGCGCTGTCCAAACGCTCCTGGAGCTCTGGCAGCCTCGGGGCCGGGACCATTCCCTGGGGAGCCCGGGCAGTGCCCAGCACCCTCGGGGGGAAGAACCTTTCCCTGAGCTCCATGCCAAGCCCTGACACAGCCCCAGCCGTTCCCTGGGCTCCTGTCCCTGCTCACCCCCTCATCAGCAGCTTCTGAGGTCCCTGCAATCCTAAGTTAGTTCATGGTTGAATCTGAGAAAATGTCTTTGTTCCAGTGATGTGCTGAAGATGGAACCTGTCACCTTTTCCCTCAACCACCCTTTGCCCCAATTAAATAATGAGAGGTGCTACCTGAAACTCCTTAATTAGCAATTTGCTAATCAGCTTAAAAATGGAAAAGAACTTCTCCAGAAAACATGCAGCTAAAAAACAGGGCAAAAATGAATATTTTGAAGATCTGTAGATTTGAAAACAAGTCTGCAACTCAACCTGTTCTCCTATTTCTTTGTCATGTTTCTGAAGACCAAAATGTCAGAAACAAAGAGCCTTCTCCTAAATTAACAGCTCCTTCCATTGTTTCCAGGGAGAACAGAGCCCACCTATTTCCCTTATTTATAAAAGCCACCTGTCTGCTCAGTGCTGGGGAACAACTCTGCAGTCACGTGCATGGAGAAACAATGAGGAGTGATGACCCCAGTGGGTGTGAAACCAAGTTCTAGTCAGAAAAGCTGCCAGCTCCATATTCTTCGAGGAACATGGGAATATGAGGGACAGAGGAAAAAGAAAACATAAGAATGCAGATGGCAGTCAAAGCAAACATGAGCACCTACAAAAAGACACAGAAATGAGCAAGATCTGAGGATTTGTGAAGGACAAACCACTGGAGAGCTGCAGGGAAAAGGGAAGTGTGGGGAAAGGCTGGGTGAAGAAAGGAAGAGAAAATAAAAGGAAAAGGCAGAACTAAAACAGAGTTCACCCCTCCCAGGCATTAGAGGTTCCACTTCTAAGGAATCAGCATTGAAAAGTTCACATTTTTTGGTCAGGAGTGTAAAGGATTTTGAACCTGACTTAAGCCAATATTTAGTGCAGATGGAGAATTTTCTGATTCCCATCTAAAACCTCAGAAAAGCCACCAGAAGTAGAACTACTTTCAAGCTTTTGAGGTGTTTTTGTTGCACTCAAGTCGCAGTTCTCAGTGTTTGCCAAAAAAAATTGCTTTTATCAGTAACATTCACCCCCCAGCCCCTGACGGCCATTCCTCTTCCCAGCCTTTTAGCTTGCCCTACCCACCCAAAAAACAACTTGTGGGCAAAACACTCCCAGGTTTAGGAGGGCAATCTGTCTTCTGTGGCTCAGTCCCATTATCTGGCTTATTCCTCCGACCCATAAAGTGGGCTCAGAGCAGTGTGGTAGGCCAAAAACCCAACCCAAAATGCTAATTATTCACAAAATGACACTGCCGGGAGAGCGCCCTGAGCCGGAGTGGGGACAGAAGGAAACAGCAGACAGATGTTTGTGGGAGGGACAGGGAAAGGAGGATGGGAAGCTCAATAGAATTAGGCTGTTACATGTGGTCTGCTGTCAACACACCTGGGGTAAAGGCTTGTCATTGGAGAGCTCAGGGGGTGGGAGAGCACAGATTACAGGGATGTGGCTCAACATTTTTAGTTTAGTTTAACTCGGTTCCCTCTTAGGGATCATAAGCAAAACATTAGTTTTTATTTTATTATTTAAGCGGTAATCAAACCCAGAAACATCCATTATTCATGTTTAACAAAACAATTTAACTGAAACTGAGGTAATATGAACACAAGTGCCCAATTCCCTGTTTTCATAACCTACAGCATGTGACCTCTGTGGTAGACTTAAAGCAAGCAATAAATCCCAAATTTTAACTTTCATATACTTGCTGGCAATGCATCTTAAGACTTAAAATATTTAGAGTTTTCCTTCTGGAAGAGCACTGAGTTTAGAACAAGGATATCTTTAACACAGCTCTAAATACTTGTGCTACACATGCAAATGTTTGTCTTGGGCCTCTGCAAATTTCATACCTCTACAGTTAAATGTAATAAGCTTGCAAATTCAAAAATAGATTTTTTAATATATTGACAATCAACACAATGTTTACAAATCTTTATAATATCAGTGGTTTATGTTTATTTACTTCCATATGTACATAAAATATTTTAAATTGCTTTAATATCTTCCATGCTAAAGAAGCTACAAGTGGTACAATCTCTGCTCAGAATCTCCAGGGCCATCCACTGTCCTGGTATCACCTCTCTATGCAATTTCATTTCTGCCAAAAGCTTTCTTTTGAAGTCTGGCAGGAGCTTCCAACTCCCAGTTAAATTCTATTTATTAGACTAATAAAAAACACACACATAAAACAGTCACATAATTTAGAGTCTTTCTGTCAGGCAGTTTCAGGCTCTGGCACAGCTCAAAACAATTAGAAGACCAGAAATCAGATTCTACCTTATTTTTGAAGTGCACTTCAATGGGCATAATGAAGCCAGCGTAGCCAGACTCCTCCACCTTGTAGGGGGGCTCTTTGCACACTGAAAGAGAACAAATAAATGTGAACTTGGAATTCAGCACAACTTTATCTGAGCCAAAAAGGAGCTGCAAGAGGAGAACTGGGCCTCTGAGAACTCAGGGCACAGTTAAAACACTGACCTTTGTGGAAAAACTCACACAGAATAAGATGGTGGCCACAGGCTTAGTTAAGAACATGAAATCTGTTCTTAGCTCCTCCCATGGAACGGAAACATAAAACACTCCAGGCCCGAGTCTCAGTGAGATCCTTCCCCTCCTGTGCAGTGAGATACAGTTACATTTCTGGGCAGTCCCACAACAATGCGAACTGCCAGTTCCGAGTGCCTGGCAAGGAAAGGCCAAGACCCTAAAGGTGGGACGGCACAGAAAGGTAAAGTTTACTTTGATGCCCGTATTTGTGAATCAAAACACTGCTACACACAAGCAAGTGATTATTTTTTCCTTGAAATACTGCCCTGCACTCCTCAACGCTCCTAATTGGGTAACGGCCACGCTCCAGGCTGCTGCTTCCCCCAAAGGTGAACAAACCTGAAGGGCAGGTGAGCACTGCTATTTATTTCACACACAAGGAAACACGAGCAGGAAGGTGAACCAGTTTGCTGCTAAGGTCAGAGCTGCTTACTGCAGAAACAGCAATTAGAAAAGTTAATTGCTTCTCAGAAATTAATCTGCATGTCCCTGCCTCAGTTCCCCCTGTCCCGCTACCTGGTGTAGCTTCATGCTCCTGAATCCTTCCTATTATCCATTCCAGGATATGCAACTTGAAGGATTCCAGGATCGTTTCTTTGGCCATGACGTAGCAGCACACAGCAGCTGCCAGGAGAAACATGAGACCCGCACAGATATTCTCCCTCTCAGGAACCGGATGCACTTGCATATAATTTATGCACTACAATATATGTAAATAAAGTCAATTAGGTAATTAGAGGAATTCAGTGCAAATCTTTTGAGTTTCTCTTAAGAATTCCAAGTAATTAATATGATTAGGAAACAGTACATCAAACCTAAAAGCACACAAATTATTTTCCTTTAATGTAGCTGTATTATCCCCACCCAGCTCTAAGCACTTCTACCATCATTAAGGTACTGGAAAGCAGCACTCCAAATTCAATTGTGAAAAAAGGGCCTAACTAAAAATAACAAAAACCTCTAGACTTGCTTTAACTTGAATTTCATATAAGAACCCTGTCATTTAGAGGGAAAAATCCCAAACCAAAGAGCAGTGCCAATATGGCAGCAGGAATCTTAAGCCTATCTGCCAAGCAGCCTTTGTTCCTCTGCCACTCTATTCTGACAAATTCCAAGGGCTCCAAGAGCAATCTGCCAGCAGCACGAGCCCACCTTCAGCACCAGGATCTGATCCAAGAGGGGACCATCTGAAGAAACCCTTCAAAGAAACTTAGGAATAGGAGGCATTTGCCACAGTATTTATGTACAACCCATACACGCCTTGGTCAAAGGCACGCTGGCATTAGGAGCAAGCTCAAGGAAGCATGGAACACCCAGGGACTGGGAAAAAATACTCTGTAAAGGCAGATGATGCAGCAACTGACTGAGCAAAGGCCATGGTTTTATACTGCCAGAGGGCAGGGCTAGACGGGATATTGGGAAGGAATTCCTCCCTGGGAGGGTGGGGAGGCCCTGGCCCAGGGTGCCCAGAGCAGCTGTGGCTGCCCCTGGATCCCTGGCAGTGCCCAAGGCCAGGCTGGACACTGGGGCTGGGAGCAGCCTGGGACAGTGGAAGGTGTCCCTGCCATGGCAGGGGGTGGAATGGGATGGGCTCTTCCAATTCAAACCCTTCCAGGATTCTGTGTACTATCCCGACAGTTATTTGCAATAAATTAATTACACCAGAAGACAAGAACTGTAACCCACAGATTGCATTTTTATTCTATAAATCAGCTTTCAGCTCAGTACTGCACCTGCTTCTCATACATCAGTTTCAGCAGATCAGTTTGAAGGAGACATTATCAACACACAGACCAGAGTCACATCCTTGCGAATGCTGAGCACCTCTGAGCTCCTTTCCACTGTGGACTTCCACAAATACCCAATCTCATAGGTTGTCCTAAGACATCCTGAGTGTCCTGCTTCCAAAGCAGTATTTCCAAGAATGCACATTGCAACAATTCTCACGGGCAGCTTGTATTTCTTAAAACACTAATGCTGCAGCTTCAGTTACACAATCTCACACAGATGTAACTGCACTGCCCCTGAAAAGGGCAATTCCTGCTCCTCCGCCTCAACCTCATGAGCTCCTGCTGCCCTTTGCCAAGAATTTTGCTACGCAGTCAGCAAACAAAGTCAGAAAATAACACTATATAGCATCTATACTCTCCCCAACCACAATGACTGCACGGGGCTTGCAGGGGGAATGTACAGCAAAGGCACCATCACCCCTTGGCAGCATCGATTTCTGCTGGGTTGAAGCTACTTGAACTGGCACCTGAGACTAGAAATTGCAAGAATCTGCAAAACTCTACATACCCAGTACACATCTGAGCCCAGTATTAGAGCATCTCTCATGTGCTTCCAGCTTTTGCTGGCGAATTCTAACAAATCAAACCCATCTTTCCCACTCTGTAACATGAATTATCTTCTGCTGTCACTTATGGCTTGAGAACCTGCACATACTAATGCTTAAATAAGAGGAGAAAGCAGCTCACCTCCTGCCCTTTCAGCAGAAGAAAGGTCCCATTCTCCCTGACCTTCCTCAAACACAGTGGGGAAAGGTTAAAGCTGGAGTGCACGCAATGGACATTTTGCTCCTCTTCAAGGAGGTATTTCACAGAAAAGTGACAGTTCAACACAACCTTGACTTGCAAAATGCTCTTTCATAGAGATGAAACATCCCCAACCCCTCTGACCTCGCTTGGGTTTTGGGAAGCTCTCGTGCAGCCGGAAGACGACGCGCTCCACGAAGTGCTGGATGTCGCACTGCTCCGGGCCCCGCACGAACACCATCCAGTCATGGGTGAACCCTTCCGTGGTCGGCTTCTTGCGCAGCTGGGCTCGGTGCCCCAGCTCCAGCTTCACTTGCACCGTGCACTGTGCGGGGACAGAGGCAGGACCGTAAGCAAACAGAACACAAAACCTGGCCGGAAGGCGCTGGATCCACCAGGGAACGCAACAGCCCCCATGTGGGGATCAGCCTCAGACTGCAAACCGGTGTTATCAATGGCAAAGGGGCGCAAAAATAGCTCCCAGCACCATTTCATACCTATTTTCTTCCTAATATTAACACTGCAGAGAAAGCAGCTCTAGAAGAGGGATCGGTTTCTCTGCCTCACTTATCAGTTAAATTGTCAGCGAAGTCCTAATTGAGGAATCTTTATTTCTAGAAAGTGTCAGAGACAGAACTTGATGTTCACAGCTTACCGAATTCACAGCACTGACAGAAAACTCATCTTGAAACAGGAAAAATCAGATCATGAATTGGTGGTTTACGATATTCTCTAGAATACATCACTCACCAGAAGAAAATTGTTTCCTGTATGGTTCTAAATATATTTTATTATCACACTTTCAAAGACCAAGTTAACATATCTGCCTGTACAATGTCCAACACTAAACTGACCTAATTCTGATTTGCACTCCTGAATCCCACTCTGATCACTGAGTAACAGAGAAGGTGTATTCCATGTCTGGCTCAAAGCACAAAAATCCCATTAAGTGCCTTAAAAAACAAATGACATTAATGGTGAAAATCCACATAGTATTGCAGACTTCACAGCCAGGAGAAGGGAAATGAATTAAACAGATGTAACAGAGAAAAGGCAAATGGGCTTCAGACACAAGATAAATCAAGGAAATCTTAGGGCCACATTTGTAGGCAGGGAATAACATCAAGGTACCTGACTTTTGTGCACATTTGTTACACAAACCAGAGCAGCAGCAGTGATTCCAAACTAAACCTACCAAAATCCAGCTTCAGCACCAGAAGGCTCATAGAAAAAGGGGCTGGTTTTAGTCCCTGCCTCATTCTTCACTTCAGGCTCGAAAAATAAGTGTCTTGTTCTTCCTAGCAAGTCCCAATTACCATTGGGAGAGGCAGCATTATTTGTCATTACCTATATTACATGCTGACCTGGAGCCAAACCAAGGGCATGTTAGACAATGAGCAGGGAAAGAGAAAGCTTCCCGAGCTCCAGACAAACGTTCAGGGAAAGCATCATCCTTATTTTCCCCCTGACAAACTGCAGCAAGGAGTGTGATCACAATTAATGCCCAAAAAATATTTTGCATCTCCAACCTGACATTTTTTTCCAGAGCATGGTGAATACTTGCTGAAAAAGCACAAGAGGCTCCATCTCAGCCTTCTTGTCTTTGTAAAAAGCTCTCACAGAAGGTCTGCAGAGCACCAGGCATCAAAGCCTGACCTCCCAAATTGCAGTCCAGTTCCAATTCCAACCATAAGCCTTAACACACTCTTTCAGGCAGTTTAAATCTTTACAGCGAAATACCTTCAGCCACCCAACACATCAATCCTAAGGCTCGGGGACAAACTCATCTAATTAATTCCTCCACCATTATTGCTACAGCATTTCTTTGGTACACGTTCCTCTGCAAGTTCTCTTGGCAGGCCATTTTTTCCTGTTCTTAAGGCTTATCTCCACCAGCTCCACCTCGCTCCTGCGCTAAGAACCAAGGCCCAGGGCCGGCTGTTCTTTCATGTCGCATTAAGGGCTGAGAAGAAAGGCAAGGTGTGCTTCACTCCGAGCACAGCAATCCCTCCAATGCTGCAAAAGCATTATGTGGAGCCAGCCTGCCGAAATCCTGAGCTCACATTGGAGTGTGCCTGCAGGCCTGCTTTATCTGGGATGCTTCCCACAGTGTTCACATCCCCTGAGCCAGTCTGTGCCGCAGCCTCACGTTATCGATTCCATAATTACCCTTTAAATCCTGCTACTGTTGCCAGTTACTACCCCTCTCCTGAGAAGTGCAAATGACTGTCAGGCTACAAAATCTGCCTTTCCGAGTTGAAACGGCTGAGAAATTGGAGCTGAGAACCAGATGGGGCTGCGTGGAAGAGACCGAAATTAAACATAAAAGAGAACTGTTTAACTGAGAGTGAAAGTTGTACTTGCTGCACTCCTCACACCCTGCTCCAATTAACAATCGCTGTGAATTAAGCCAGAAGTTGAAACACATTTGAAAATAAGATCTCCCAACATAACCAGCATCCAAAGTTGCTCCGCTGAAAATGGAGGGTTTTTTCCTTTTTTTTCCAAGCATGTCTCTCAACAAAGGGAAATCAGGATCCTATTCAAACAATTTGTAATAATACAAAGGAGCCTGCTTTCAACTTCTCAATAAACATTCTGAAGGCTGCTCTGGTTTTTGTTTGATGTGCTAATTGCCTGAAAGCCATCAGCAGCTCCCATTCCCGCTCCTCCGGGTGATTATCCGGGATAGCGGGGCTCGCTCCCGAACCTCAGCCCGGGAGGTACCTGTTACCCGCTCCCCGCACACAAAAGGCTCCCCATCCCCATCACCTCAGGTAAACTTCCCGCATCCAGCCCGGAACCCCCCGGGCCGCCAGGGACTCTCCCGGTGGCATTAACCCTTCCCGGTGGCATTAACCCTTCCCGGCACGGCCCGGGGGGGGTCGCCCCGCCGGCACCTCCCTCCCCGGCAATAATCCCAGGCAGGAATTTGCGGGAAATGTTGCTCACACCCCCCGCCGCGGGCGAGGCTGCAGCGGCCGCCCACGGAGGGGAGAGGGCTGAGACCCCCCCCCCAAAAGGGCGTGGGGAGGTGTCCCCCCTCAATGGGATTAGGAGGAGGTGTGACCGCCAAATGGGGGGTGGGAAGGAGGTGTGCCCATCAAATGAGGGGATGTGATGTGCCCCCCCCGAATGGGATTGGGGAGATGATGCGCCCCCCCAAAGGGGTGTGGGGAGGAGGTGTGTCCCCCAAATGGGGGGTGTGGAGGAGGTGTGCCCCCCCTAAATGGGACTGGGGAGATGTGCCCACGCAAAAGGTGCGGGAAGGAGGAGGTGTGCCCCCCAAATGGGATTAAGGAGATGTGTCCCCCAAAAGGGGAGTGGGAAGAAGGCGTGCACCTTTCCCAAATAGGGGGTGGGGAGGAGGTGTGACCCCCCCCCAAACTGGATTGAGGGGATCTGCCACCCCTAAAAGGGTGTGAGTAGGAGACGTACCCCCTAAATGGGGGTGTAGGGAGGAGGTGTGCCCCCACAAAGGGGTGTGAGGGGGACGTGCCGCCCAAATGGGATTGGAGAAGAGATGTGCCCCCGCAACAGGGTGTGGGAAGGAGGAGGTGTGCCCCCCAAATGGGACTGACGAGGAGGTGTGCCCCCCAAAAGAGGTTGGGAAGGAGGTGTGCCCTCCCAAAGGTAATGGGGAGGAGGCGTGCCCCCCCAAAGGTAATGGGGAGGACATGTATCCCCCAAACGAGGGGTACGGAGAAGGTGTGTCCCCCCAAAAAGAGTGTGAGGAGGAAATATGCCCCCCCAAAGGGGGGCGATGCCCCCCAACCCCCCCTTCCCGAGGACGGGGGCGCCCCCCCCGTTCAGAGCCCCCTCCCAGAGGGTCCTTCCCCTACGTGCCATCT
>VXAZ01001214.1:712263-743759 GCA_013399875.1 Gymnorhina tibicen
TTTTTTTTTTTTTTTTTAATTTTTCTTTCCAGGCTCCTGCCTCAAAGATCCTTGTCTTGGACTGAAAGGTGTGTGTTTAATCTGGCTTGGCCCATGGTAGGGGACCATGCCAAGGGCTGGTTCTGTCCCGTGAGAGTTGGGGATGATGGAAAATAAAGTGGAAAAAAGACTTTGCACTGCACTTATCCCTGTCTTGGCCAGGGATGGGAAAGATTTCGGGGGTGTTTTCCCAGGTTCCAGCCCTGGGAAAGGACAACATGTTCTTTCTCTCTCCTGCCTGTGCACACCACGGATGCTTTACAGGTCAAACGTGGCTGTTCCTGGGGAGTGTGAATAAAGCGGCGTTGAGATCAGATGAGTCCCGGTGCTCCAGTGGGGAAAGTCTTGACAGAGCAGCCCACACTCAGGTGTCCCCAGTCACCAGACTGGCAGGAGCTGTGGCAGAGCCCACCCCAGCCCTTGGGATGATCTGAGGAGCAGGAAACTGCAGACAAAACTGCTCCTCGAGGCACCACTTCCCTCCCCCTGGCTCCCTTTCTCTGCAGGAACACAGCACTGACCCCCCCAAACACACATACACAGCCCCCCACCCTCCCCAGCCGCCCCTCCAGCCCATTCTCATGCAGCCCAGGATGCCTGAATTGCTCATTTTTCAGCAAAAGTCCTTTCCTGTTGGTTTACCATCCCTCGCTGCGAGGTGGGCTGTACATCAACTGTACATCGACTGCAAGTCCCTGTCATGGTTTTGTATGTCTGTGCTTGTGGCTTGCCCTTCCTGTCTCTGGAGAAACAAGTTTGTTTCACTGTTTTTCATCATTCATTATTATTTTCTCATTACTAATTTAGTTGCAGCCTTCCCTGCTTCCACTCTTGCACTGAAGACCACGACTTCTGTGGTCAGTCTGGGCTCTGAGTGGCTTGGACACCAGCCAGGGAACAAGCAAGGCTGATTCCAGCACGGAAAGAATCAGGCAATGTAGAAAAATTATCATCTTGTAATAGCTCTAAAGGATTTAAAGATTAAGACACAAACCTCACATTTGAGCAGGGTTTCTCTGAGAAAATTCGCTCTTCCACTTCGTGCCCATGTGCAACGAGCCCGAGTGGAAAGATTCTCAAGTTCTGGATGTCAGTGACTCCACTTGCCTTCTCTTAGAGCTGCAAAGTGATTACAGTGGTCTTCACCCACTTCTGCAAAGCACATCCCATGAACCAAGTGCTCTTTGGTGTTCCCAAGATGAGCAAACCCGGTCAAAACCCAGAAGTGGTTTAGGTAAGAAGGGGCAGAGGTCTTTCCCCCGGAGTGGACCAAGGCTTTGCTAACCGCAGCGTCATGTCCTTGTGTGCAGCCTCTGAACACGTCCTGAAGCTGAAGCTGAAGCTGAGAGAGGATTTGGTTTCTCTGGGGGGAGCTGGGTGCTGCTCTGCTCTGTGTCTGGCACAGGGTCACCTCAGGGTGACAGGGAGAAGCTGTGAGTGAGGGGTGAGTGAGGGCTGCAGCCACGCCGGCTCCTGGTTTGTTAATCAACACTGGGATCCCTGCAGGGAATCCTGTGCCTGTTCCAATCAGCTGTGAACCCCAGCAGTGTTTATTCTTCTAAAAAATGATTTTCTTTTGCCTGTTGTCTGCCTTCCCCTTCTGCAGTTCACACTCCACACTGCAGTGTTCACAGAACATATTTAACACTGGTGTAGTGTAGCAAAAGCCCAGATTGTTAATAACCAAAAACTCTGATTGCCAAAAAGATACTCCTAGCAACTACTAGCTGCATCTGGGAAAAATTACAGACAGCTTGGAAATTCTTTAGTTCTTTATTAATGAAGGACTTTGTGAAAAAAACCCAGCCCACACTGTAATACAGTTTAGCTTAACTAAGTTCTTTTGTGCCCGAGGAAAATCTAAATTATAGCATGCTATAGCTACTGAAAAACGCAGAAGGATTTAAATGTACAATAACCCTCCAAACCAGAAGAGGGAAAATTTTCTTAGTGAGTGGGAACACAATGAGAATTTATTTTATTCTTTCTGGGTATTTAGTGCTGGTGAAAAGAGCCAGATGAATAGTCCCAAACACGTCACGTCCCTTGCAGATGCAACATGGGCAGCACAAGCGTCCTCGAACTGCCCCGCCAACGTGATCCAGTTCTGAATGAGCAGCACCAGCTTTCTGGGGGAGAAAGGAGCCTGTCACCATTCAGCCCCTGACCCCTCTGCTCCAGGCTGTTAATGAAGGGGCCTCATTAACACCAAAGGTGAGGTTGGCATTATAATGCACTGCTGAAGCGACACCCATCAGTCCCAGGCGATGGCTATTGAGGTGAGGGCACCTTCCCCTTGTGCTCTGCACACAGAGGTCAGCTTTGGCCAAGTGATGTAACGGCCTGGTGGTGCCAGAGCTGGCCAGACCCGCCACAGGGAGAATTTCACCAGCTGGATTTGTCCCAGGCTGAATGCAAACTGCTGGCACGAGGACAGCTGCCGAAGACGGGCCCAGGCACCTCATGTGGCCACTGGAGCAAACACAATCGTGGCACAATAGGAGGGAGGGAGATTCACTGCTGAAATCGGTGTCTGCTCTGCACAGGGCTGCTTTTGGCTGCTGCCAACGTCTTTGAAAGGTGCTCCTCTGCACGCTGAGAGAGAGGCCACCTTGTGACTGGGGACTGTCACCCTCAGCAGGATGACCTTTAGGCCACTGAAAAATACCAGATGGGGGAAAAAATAGCTTGAAAAAATGAATGTGACACGAGGAGATCAGCAGGGGAGCCTGACCAGCACCAAAGAGCCTGTTCTGAGTTGTGTTCTGGGTTGAGGAGCCCAAAAAGTGAGTAGGGATTGCTACCCCACATTACCTGGAGCAGCTGTGGCTGCTCCACCCCTGGCAGTGTCCAAGGCCAGGTCAGACAGGGCTTGGAGCAACCTGGGACAGTGGAAGGTGTCCGTGCCTGTGGCAGGGGTGGGACTGGGTGGGCTTTAAAGTCCCTTCCACCCCAACCCATTCTATGATTCCACAAATACACTGAGACAGAAGCTCTCCCAAGGCACTCCCAGTGCTTGGAGTGTCCTAAGGCTCTAATGTGGCACTCCAGTGGCTGCATACTCATGTTTGCCCTGGTTCTGAGCATCCTGAGCTCTTCTCATGTTGTGTGGAGCCTTTTCCTCTTGGGACTGGTGTTTCTGCTGTTTCCAACCCCAGTAAGTCAGCCTGGTGGTTTCCAAGGGCAGTGGATCCCCAGCCCGGTGGTGTGTGATGCTCTCTGCACTCAGAGCACATTGTGAGACAAAACCAGAGCTCCTGGAGCTGTTTTTCAGAGCCTGTAGCATTCCCAGGCTCAGCCTGGAGAAAAGGAGGCTCAGGGGGACCTTCTGGCTCTGCACAACTCCCTGACAGGAGGGTGCAGCCAGGTGGGGGTCGGGCTCCGCTCCCAGGGAACAGGGACAGGACAAGAAACAGCCTCACATTGGTCCAGGAGAGGTTTATGTTGGATATTGGGAAAATTTCTTCACAGAAAGGGTTGTAAAGCATTGGAATGGGCTGCCCAGGGCACTGCTGGAATCACCATTGCTGGAATTGTTCAAAAAACTTGTGGATGTGGCCCCTGGGGACATGGTTTAAGTGGTGGTGCTGCTGGGTTGGTGGTTGGACCCAATGATCTGAACCACTGTGACTGATTCTGTGATTGTATGAAGTTATTAAGAATTTCTGGGGGGTTTTGTGGATTCTGGGTCAGCTGCTCCCATGACGCATTCCACTAAACTGTTTTTCTGGAATGGTGTAAAAAGAGCTCCCACCTGCCTGCACAGCAACAGCAGGAGGGGTTGCCACATATGCAAATGTATGCAAGCCACCCCTGCTCTGCCTGGCTCAGGTATGATACCAGCTCAGATAGTGCCCCACGCTGCAGTGGGGGCTATGCCAACGTGCTGTGACTCAGGGCATTTGGCTGGCCCTGCCATGCTGAAATTCAGCCCACTGAAACTCCAGCTTTATCGCTGCCATCGTTACCTGTGAGACAGGAGTGCCCCTGATTGCAGCAAAGCCATTTTTTAGCAGCGTGGCACATCTCGAACACCCCGGAGCTGGATTTTGTTGCATAAAAGCACAGCCAGTGCAGTTCCAAGGGAGTCAGGCTGGAATATAAAGTGACAAACACATGTGACAAACACTGTTTTGACCAACACAGGGAGGACTGAGAGTTGTCACTGTGGAGGCAGAGCTGTAACAAATTCTTTCCCTTCGTTACTCAGCTATCAAATAAGCCAGGTAATACCCTCCCATGAGTGAATCCACTGCACTTACAAACTTATAAACCATCAATATTTGAGCTGGATGGAGGACACAATCAATTTGGACATATTTCATGCAATTTTGGAAAGCATTGCAGGTGCAGGCCGCTTGGTTTGGGTGCCCCGGCATTTTTATAGGCCAGGAGATCTATTTTAAATACGTGTGAAATGTGTCACGAAACATCTGACATATGTGGGAAACATATTCCTGCACCGTCTGGGCAGTGTGTGAGGTCGCTGGGGAACAGCTTGAAAACAGCAATCATTTGCATATGGATCTAGAGTTATTTATTTGGTGACACAGTCCCAGGGGAAGAGGGGCACGGCCCAGGTCTCTGTAGGTCACGGGCAGTGTCAGGGGTGTTGAACTTGTGAGGAGTAAAATTGTGAGGGCAAATACAAACGGCTGAAGTGTTTGTGCCTGGAAATTTTTATTTGATCCTCGTAACAAAGTTTTGTGGAGGGTGAGAGGCAAAAAGAGGAAAACGATGTTATTTTTGACCCTTTGCTCTATGATATTTTAATCATTAAGAGTCATAGAATCACAGAATATCCCAAATTGGAAGAGACCCACCGGGATCATCAGTCCAACCCCTGGCTCTGCACAGACACCCCAACAACCCCACCCTGTGCATTCCTGAGAGCGCTTGGGTTGGAAGGGACCTCAAAGATCATCTGATTCCAAATCTTAATTAGAATTAATTTATATCTGTGTCTGCCTGTAAGGATGGTAAATGTTATTTAATGTTACATGGGTAGGTCGTGAAGCCTCATAGGATGATTCATGATGAACAACACATGCAACTTGTTGCCATTTTTGCTCTGTTTCACAGATTTGGGTTTGATTTCACTTGTCAGTGCTCTGGTGGATGTTAATACTTGGCAATATTAGGATAGCAAACAGCAAAATCTCACATATATTAATTCTTGCGTTTTCACACGACAGATCTTCATTGATTAATTTTTAAATTGGTCCCAGAAAGCACTTAGTGAGATATTGCAATTTGCACTTTATTGGCATTACATGGCACTATTCCTGGCTCCAGCTCAGCAAAATATATTCTTAAGTGTAAGTAAGTGCCATTGATATCAATGGAATTATTCATATTCTTAAAATTAAACATATGCTTAAACATTTCAGTGAGCTGAGACAGCTGGTCTCTTGTTGAAGGCCTATCTAAATAAATGCAGCATCTACTGCAGATGGTGAAATTTATAACCCCATGCACAACTTAATGTCGAATATTTCAGCATTTCAGGTAAATCTTTGCCTTTTGTAAAATATTTGTGCCAGTGAAGCAAGGTGTGGCGTTCCAGGGCAGTCCAGTTTTGTGTTTGAACACATCTGTGAAGAACCACTGCAGAACTGAGCTCGTGAATAGGGACAGGAGTGACTGAGTGCTCATAGAAAGTGAGCAAAAAAAAAAAAGTGGAGACCGAGCCTAATTGAAACCACGTTTTGAGCTGTAATGGGAAGGCACAGAAAAATTAATCCTTCCATTTTAGGTATTTTGATAGCAGCCATTAGCAGAGAGCTGAAGTTATTTGAACCACTTTGCCAGACAGAAGGGAGCTGCTTGTTTTTCTTCTGCCAGCAGCAGTGGGAATGTCTTCCCAAGTGGAACCAAACCACGGGGGTTTATAGAAACAGCTGAAGAGATTATTTGATCTTTTGATTAAAACCTCTTTTTTTCGGTCAACTGGTTTATTTGACCAGGTAATGGCTGTGCTTCTCCTTCCCCACATCTCTGTGATCCCTGGTCGAACCCAGCCCTGGCTGTGGGTGCACCTCAGACAGAAGGACAACAGGCAGGGACCTCAACACCCTGCAAAAACAGTGACAGTATTCCCTGGAATATAGTGACAGCATTCTCTGTCAGCTAGTCAGGACCTGGTAACGCCTACCTTTCCAGAACAGCCACCAATATCTGGGAAATCCTGGCACTTATGGTTAATTTGGTCTTCTAAGAAAAGTGGACAGCAAGGATGTAGGGAAAACAGTGGGGGGCGGAAAGGGGGAAGGAATATCTTTCCTAGCAGTTGTGAAGTGGCTGGGACAGGATTGCCAGATCCAGAGCTGGAAATCCTGTGTCAAACCTCAACAGTTACACTGAGAGTTGAAAGGACAAGACTTTTAAAAGTAATAATTCTTGGAGCTTATCTCTTTCCTTCCTGGGTTTCTCAGCCCTTTGTGTTCATGGTTTCAAAACTTTTGACTGCAGACATGGGAGATTAAAACTAAGCATAAAATCAGAGCTGAATCAGTGTTGGTTTCACATGACTCCAGCAGAAGGTTCCTTAAATCAGTCCTGAAGATTTCC
This sequence comes from Gymnorhina tibicen, assembly GCA_013399875.1. NCBI lineage: Eukaryota > Metazoa > Chordata > Aves > Passeriformes > Artamidae > Gymnorhina > Gymnorhina tibicen. The sequence continues at coordinate 718,873 of VXAZ01001214.1, forward strand.
AGGCTGGCACTAAAATCCCAGGACTGTGTGACATCCATTCCCTGTTTCAAAACTACCCCATCCTTTCTTTTTGAGACACTTAACAAATAAAGATCTTTTCCAAAAGACCTAAGTGACACTCCAGTGAAGCAATTTCTTTTCCTGGCATTGTTAAGAGCAGGGACTGAGTTATTATTAATTACTTTTGCATTATTTATGCAGGTCCATGAATGTGCAATATCTTTTACAGATAAATCACTCTGCCTTGAAAAGTTTCCAGTCTGCGAGCCAGATCCTGGGAATCTGAAACAGCGGGAGGCAACTGGTGCAGCAGAACAGGTAACTGTTAATCCTTGATGCTGCAGGACTGGTGCCTTATCAAAGTTTTTCTTTCATTTGTGTTGCAATTGCACCAAATAGACTCAAACGATGCCGCTGTTTCCCAACCTCCTTAATCTGGCATCAGCTGACAGGAGCAGCCTCCATCCTCTTCCTCATTCCCGCTCCTCCTCTTGCCTCTCTTTTTTGTGGTTTATGCAGCCACATGGAGAACCAAAGCAGGGGAACGATGTGGTGAAAACAAGGAGAGGTTTCTCTCTGGCCAGTCGAGCCCGGCCCCCTGAGCACGGGGGGTTTGCAGGCCCTGCCTGTTTCCCTGTGCTGGGCTGGTGTCACACCCGCCACACCCACACGGCCGAGGACACAGGGCACAGGGAACCCTCACAACTTCCCAGGGTGTCGAGAAGGGGACACGGCTCCGAGGACTCCCCCGTTCCCTGTTCTGGCCATCCCTGCAGGACCCCTGACAGTTTTTAGGGGTGTTTCTCAGCTCTGCCCCACAAGCTGCAGCCGTGGCTCCCCGGCAGGAAGGACAGAGCATCCTCAGCAGCTCGGGGACATTTTGGAGGTGCAAACTCAGCCTCAGATAACCCTGTGCAGCCCTGGGGATGCCCAGACCACTGTCACACGCTGGTTTTGGGGCTGCTTTGCTTTCTCAGGCTGCAGCGTGGAGCAGGAGGCCCAGCCTCGGGCGCTGCCGCCCTTTTGAAGCTGCTTTGTGGGTTTCTTTTCTTTTCTCTCTTTCTTTTTTCTTTTTTTTTTTTCCCCCCCAGGTTCCCAGGGCTGGGGATTCAGCTTCTGGCCTCATCCAGAAATCCCCGAGGGTTTCAGATCCCCACGAGGCCTCTCAATGTCTTGATGTGCTTGAATAGGCATTTTTAACGCGGCCCCGGCTGTCATCGGGGCCTGTTACAGTCACTCAACTGCGGCAACATTGTTCTCCAGGCAGCAGCGCCGGGGACACCTCCCTTATTTCCATACTGCACGGGGGGATTTGGCCACCGGGCCGAGCATCCCACCGGGGCTCGGTGGCCGGAGGTGGCCAATTAGCCCCGCTCGCCCACGGCCCGGCCCTTCATCCCCTCGGCCGCTCTCAGCATCTCCGGCCCGCGGGGCTGCTGGCGCCCGTCCATCTCGGCGGGTCCTGCCGGAGGTGAAGGTGACCCCCTTTTCCTGTGCCAGGGGCTCCCTGGCAACGCCGCCTTTTCTTTGGAAGCGGCCTCCTCCACCCCCTGACGGGGCTCGGGGCTGTGAAAGCCCCGCTGCACTTTTGAACTTGCTGCCGGCGCGTTCAGTGGCTGCGCGGGGCAGCGGCGGCGGCGGGGCCGGGCCCAGCGGGGACCCGGTGCAATTGCCCAGAAGTTATTAATAGGCTGGGGAAGAATGTGATGGGCCGGGGAAAGGGTGAGGAGGGGGGAGAGCGGCAGGGAGGGTCAGCGAAAGGGAGACGGGGTGATGAGGGGAGAGGTGGGAGTGGTGGCACGCGGGGAGACAAAGAGGCAGAGAGACGAGGTGGGCACCGGCACGGGCACGCAGGGGCATGCACAGGCTGGAGATGCGAGTTCCCAGTGCCCTGCACCTTGTGCAGGTGTCTCAGGGGTGGCCGTGCTGGAGGAGAGGTGTCTGACCCCGGTGCTGGGGGATGGAGAGGACGGAGGGACCAGGCCTGGGAGTTCAGTCCATGGCAAGGCACCCTTCTACCAGGATGAAATGTTGCTCGGGGTTCATGAGCCAAATTTGCCATCTAGTGGCCCTGGGGACCATTGCAGGGGAAGCCACGAGGCAGCCGCGGCCATGGGAGAGGGCGCTGCCCATCACCTTCTCCTCAGAGACAAACCCCGGAGTGCTCCCGCTTTTGCTTTACTCGCAGGGGCCCAAAACTGGTCCCTGGAGTGACATTACCCTGGTGTGGCTGCGTTGCAGGGAGCTAACCTCAGCCACCCTGCCAGACTTGGAGCTCCCCAGGGACAGTCCCTGCAGGCTGGGCCAGGACCCAGACCCACCACGAGGCTCAGCTTGTCACAGTGAGCAGCAAGGCTCGGGAACAGGAGAGTGTCCCATAGCTGTGAGAGCAGCTGTGGGGACAACCTGGAAAGCACAGCAGTGTCTTTCTCTGAGGCTCTACATCTCTTTGTTCCTGCAAACATAGCAGCATTTCTATTTAATGTCACAGAATCAGAGAATCCCAGAATGTCCTGAGCCAGAAGGGACCCACAGGGATCATCAGTCCAGCCCCTGGCCCTGCCCAGACACCCCAACAACCCCACCCTGGGCATCCCTGGCAGCGCTGTCCAAATGCTCCTGGAGCTCTGGCAGCCTCGGGGCCGGGACCATTCCCTGGGGAGCCTGGGCAGTGCCCAGCACCCTCGGGGGGAAGAACCTTTCCCTGAGCTCCATGCCAAGCCCTGACACAGCCCCAGCCGTTCCCTGGGCTCCTGTCCCTGTCCCAGAGCAGAGCTCAGCCCCTGCCCCTCCGCCTCCCCTCGGGAGGAGCTGCAGCCCCCGAGGAGCCTCCCCTCAGTCTCCTCTGCTCCGGCTGAACGAGCCCAGTGCCCTCAGCCGCTCCTCAGCCCCTTCCCCAGCTCCGTGTCCCTCCTTTGGACACTCTCCAACAGCTTTGGATCCTTCTGATCTTGTGGTGCCCAAAGTGCCCCCAGCACTGGAGCTGAGGCTGCCCCAGTGCAGAGCAGAGCAGGACAATCCCCTCCTTCAGCCAGCTTTGACCATCCTGGCTCCTTACCTCATCCTGCCCCCAGACAGCCCTTCCAGAAAGCAGAGGACTCTCCAAGTTACCTTTGTGGCCTTTGGAAACTGTCAGAGCTGGGGAGGAACAAGGGTCACTGGGGATTGAGGAGGGGGAAGAGCCTGGGGCAGAGCACCCCAGGACCTGGGCCAGCAGAGCCTCTTTTGGGCTGTCATCCAGGATTTCTCTTTAGAAGCAGCTCTCCCTAGGTCAGAGAGAGCTTTGGCCACCCTGTCTGTGGGAGTGATTGGCAGATGAGAGGATGTGGTGCAGTCAGAGGAAAAAAAAGAGCTTCAGTTTAAGTCAGTGTCCACAGCTTTAATGCACAGCTCTCCTGAGCAAGACCACATACATCAATAAATAGAGTTAATAATAATAATTAGAGCAGCCCCAGCAAACCCAGCTGTCACCAGTTTGGCTTTAGTGTTCTCTGCTGTGCCCTTGTCAGCAAGAGGTGCTGGTGCTTGACTAACACAGAGGACACAGAAGCAGCACCGTGTCCCTCCCCTCCTCGTCGGGATCTGCTGGAGGGAATCTCCAGCTCCCTGAACACCAGTCTGGGCAGAGCCTTCCAAGGCACCTGTAGGCTCCCACCCTTCTTCATGCCCAGCATCACGAGACCTCAGCTGCTCCCTGCCCCCTCCGCTACCACGCTGCCCCTGCCCGAGGACCAGGAACGCAGCCGAGATGTTCCCCGTGTGAGCATCACACAGCCCGTGCCCCAGGGAGGCCCGAGGGCACCCTGCTAGCACTGCTTGTGGGGCTCCTCCAGGGTGACGTAGGGCACCACGACAGGCCACGAGTCGCTGGGCCAGTATTCCAGCTTCGGCTTGAACGAGGGCATCTCGTAGCTGACGTCGAAGTAGATGACCAGCGGGCAGCAGTACAGCAGGGACATGGCTATCAGCACGTGCCTGCCAAGGAAAACAAGAGGGGTGTTGGACAGGGGGAGCTTTGCCTGCTAGCATGGTCACCCTGAGGCTGGAGCCCCCAAAGGTCCCATGAGGGCTGCAGGGAGTGTGGGTCCTGCAGGGTTTGTGCCTACGGGGAAATCCTGGCAGAGCTCTGTGAGCTGGGCCAGGGACAATTCCTGGTGCAGAGAGTGACACAGAGGACTCATTCCAACCATTCCCTATTTCCTGGCTGCGTTGTCTGTTCCAGCCATCCCAGTGCTTAGTGAGGATGGATCTGAGCGTGCCCCACTTGGGCAGGCACTGAAATGTCAGGTCCAAACAAAGCTCTGCCTTTCAGTTTGGCTGTTAAAATAACCCCAAGGACGTTGCACTTCACACAGCGCCCTGGGAGCAGCCACAGCCCTTTGAGAGCCAGCTGCCCACCTGGGGGGACTCCTGGAACAATTTCCCTTGCAAAACAGTGCTTGGCTGGTGTGGAGGAGGAGATGGTTAAACAGTGGTTGGGGCTGAATCCTTTGGCTGAGTGAGGAGCAGCACCAACAGTGACAGGAAAGGGGGAGAGGGTGGGGAAATAATGCAGCTGAGTGTCTCATCTCGGCTGCTGTTTCTCTGCCCCGGACATTTCAGCCCAGGAAATGTTTGGGCTGGGGTTCCTGGAGTCCTTACCAGAAGCTGTGGAAGTAGGGGAAGTTGATGGCCTGCCAGAGCCAGCAGAGCCACCGGTCACTGATCCAGCTGGTGATGGCCAGTACCCACCACATCACCATGACCCTGGCCATCCGGTGAACCCGCTTGTCCTTGCACCTGGAAGACACAGCGAGGGGTAGGGAGCAGAGTAATCGTGTTGGAAGGAAAGGGAGTTTTAAAGAGGGCTGGTTCCTGCCTGCACATGCAGCAGTGCAAACCCCAGCGAGTTCCTTCTGGAGAGTATTCCTCAGAATTCCACAGGAACTGGAAGTGTGGCTCTGGAGAAAGGGTTTCTGACTTCCTGGGTGTGAGGATGATGCTGGGAAATGCCAGAGCACTCCTGTCTTTGTCTCCAGGTCCTGGTGGGTTCTCCCAGCCCCACGCTAGTTCCCAAATGCCCCACAAAGGGGAAGGAGCTGCAGGGATGGCAGCTGAGGGGGAGAATTATGGAATCATAGAACTGTAAAGGTTGGAAGAGACCTTTAAGATCATCATGTCCAGCTGTTAACCCAGCACCACCACCATGTTCAGCACTAAACCCTGTCCTCAAGTGCCACATCCACAGGGTTTTTGGAACCTTCCAGGGATGATGCCTCCACCACTGTCCCATGGATTGTCCCCATTCTTCATGGGCACTTGGGCCACGTGCTCTTCTTGTGCCCCACTGCCCACAGCCCTGCCTGGGCCTCTGCCTGGTCCCTCCCCAGTACACACGGCTGCTGAAGACTTGGGCCCAAATCACTGTTGTGGACAGAGTCACAGCCCACCAGGAGCACAGCTGGACCTGCAGGTAACCCCTGAGCCCCCTCCTTACTTCTTGAGCTCCTGCCGGGTCAGGTAGAGCAGGTGGAAGGCGATGCAGTTGAGCGCGTAGGCATTGAGGGTCGGCTTGACGAACGACATCAGGGTGCTGATCACGGTGGTGATACCAGTCAGCCAGAAGAAATGCTTCCTGAGGGGAATTGGGGTGAGTGTCAGTGCCCCCAGGGCTCACAGGAGGGGTGGGTAAGGGTGGGAAAGGTCCTCCTCCTGTCCTGAGTGGGGGGAAAAGCTTCTCCAGCACCTCCTGTCTGTTTGCACGTGGCTGACCTCAGCGTCTGTGGGGTCCTGGCAGGAAGGCTGAGGCAGCAGCCCCCAGTGGGTCTGTGACAGACCCGGAGCACAGCCCAGGAGGCAGCTCCTGCACTTCCATGGTGATGCCACTGCTGAGGCAAAGGCTCTGCACAGGGAAGGGCTGCCAGGCAGGGCTGTGCAAACACACCGATTTGGGCTCGCTGAGCAACAATAGGGCTCAGAGGGGCCTTTCACATGCAAATCCCTTCCCAAGTCCCTTCCCTCTCCCCCAGCCACGTATCCACGGTGAACTCCTGGTGACCTCCTGTTCAGCACGGGAAGAGCAGATTTGGAGCAGGTCTTTGCAAGGCTTCTAACCGGGATGGCTCAGAGGGCTCCAGCCAGGAGGGGACATCCTCTGAGCAAAGCCCTGCTGGGCTCTCGTTTCTGCTGGCCCGTGCTCTCCCGGTGTCCCCATCCTTTCTGCTGAGCTCCTCCAGCCCAGCCAGCCCTCCTTGAAATGAGGGGTGTAAGCAGCTTGTCCTGTGGGAAACCCCTCAGCCTTCAGGGAGAGCTCTCTCTGGATGGCAGAGGATGCTGGAACAGATTGACAGCACGAGTAATTGAATGTTAATGTTCAGGAACATTTAATTTCCTAATTGATTTTGAAATTCTCCATGCGAAGTTTCCTCTGCAGTGACACAAACACGAACAGCTCCAGCTGACAAGAGCCCAGCACATGAGGGTTTTGACTTTTCCTCTGTCAGCACCAAAAGAAGGAGGGCCTGGTCCTAAAGCCCTTCAGTGATCTCAGAGCAGACCCCTTGCAGGGGAACTGGGGGATCTACGGGTCACACACCTCAGCGTCAGTGTCCCATCCCTCCCCTCAGAGCCTGCACCGTGTCCCTCTGGCTCATACCTGGTCTTGATGCACTTGGGGAAGTAACACTGTGGGTACCAGAAGGAATAAGCCACAGCCAGTGTCCAGAGGATGGAGAGCTCATCCAAGAGCTGTCCCACGTAGCTCAGGGTCATGTGGAAGTACATGGAGAAGAGACCTGCAAGGAGCAAGGACACCTTGAGATGGCAAAGCTCCATCCTCCCACAAGCCCTGGGAGGTTCTTTGGGGCCATCCCTGAAGATACACCATCCCTGAAGGTACACCATCCCTGAAGATACACCATCCCTGAAGATACACCATCCCTGAAGGTTAACCATCCCTGAAGATACACTATCCCTGAAGGTTAACCATCCCCGAAGTTACACCATCCCTGAAGGTTAACCATCCCTGAAGGTTAACCATCCCCGAAGTTACACCATCCCTGAAGGTTAACCATCCCCGAAGTTACACCATCCCTGAAGGTTAACCATCCCTGAAGGTACACCATCCCTGAAGATACACCATTCCTGAAGAGCAGGGTGTGGGTTTTGGTGTTCAAGGAGCTGGACTGAGTCAGTCCACTCACACCGTGGGGATTTGCAGGGCTGAAGCTGCATATCCACAGCTGGCAGCAACCATGGGCTGCAGGCTTCAAGCAGACCTGACTGCTTGGTTGCTCACCCAGGTTTTCCCTGTACTTTGGCCACTGAGACCCTCCAAAAGTCTCATGTTGGGTACTTTGGCAACCTGTCTGTTCTTCCCACAGCCTTGGCACCCACCTACGAGGAGGAGCAGCCCCGAGGTGAAGTAGAGGGGCACGGCCTTCTGCTGGCAGTACTGCCGGTTCAGGTACAGCAGCGCAGGAGACAGGATGAAGAAGCTCACATTGCTGATCTGAAAAACAAGAGGCACGCTCAGCTCTTTGCACGGTCCTGGGCAAGCCCCATCCCACCTTGTGCCTCAGTGTCTCTGTGTGTGAGGAGGATCCTGATCTCCGGTGGAGAGCCTCGTGTGGAAGCAGGGGTTGCTCTTGGCACAGGGAGAGGGCAGAGGTGGTTCTCCAGAAGCCAGGCTGGAGCTGGCAGGGTGGCTCTTGCTGTGACAGCAGTGGCTGCAGACAGCTCTGCTCTCCCTCTGGGGCCAGCAAGCCCAGGCTGAGCTGCTATGTCCCTTTTGGGTGATGCTGGTTTATCTTCAGCTGCCCAGTGTCTCCAAGCAACTCCTCTGTTTGCAGCCATCTCCCTCTCCTGTCAACCCAGACCCTCCAGGAGCTGCCTGGATGGCTCGTGACCCTTCCAGCCAGCAGTGATTCTCCTGTGAGGGCTTGGAAGGGTGTGAGGAGCTCGGTCAGCACAGCAAGCCACGGTCAGCAAAACAACCTGAACTGGGAGTGGGTGTGGTGGAGAGCAGCAGGACATCAGGAGGTGGGAACAGCAGGACCGAGGTGACATCCTGTGGTGTCAGGTGTGAAGCCACCTGGCCTGGGGAAGGGAGGAGTTCTGGACACTGGTAATTACATGAGGTCATGTAATGTCTGAACACACCTGGCAAATAAACACAGAGGAATTATTCTGCTCTGGTTTCCAACCAATTCCAATTCCAAAAATTCCTTCTTTGATGGACTTGGATTTGTCTGGGGAGGAGGGAATGGTCCTAGGGAGGAGGGGATGGCGCTGGGGCTCAGCCTCTTGCTGGACTGGCTGAAGGTGCCAGTGCTTCAGGTAGAGGAGATGCTGATGGACAAAATGTGGGAGCTGGGGAGGAGCAGTGAGTGCCCAAACCTGGACCTGTCTGCTGGGCCAGGCCCGCTCCACCCTGAAGCACGGGGGAGGGAAATCTGAACTAATTTAATTACCCTCTGTGGCTTCTTACCCTGCCTTTTTCACCTGACTTTGCAAGCTTAAGGGAGGGATATCACCGGGGAACACGGCGTCCCCAGGGAAAATCGTTCTTGCTTATGAAAGGTTGGGATTGTGGTGCTGCATTTACCTGCCAGACAGCTCTTTGGGGCTCTGGAGCCATCTGCTGAGTGCCATTTGGCAAACCACCAGGGTGACTTTTATCTCAGCCTCACAATCCTTTTCCTTTCATCTCCCAGCTCGGTGCTGACCCAGACCCCACCACGGCTGGAATTTGGCGTTCACAGCTGGAGCCTCCCCCCTCAGCAGCACCAGGTGAACTGCAAAATCGGTGTTGGGCTTGTGGTGTCCCCTGGGATCTCAGTTTATGGTAACAGGGCTGCAAATCACTGGGATGTTGTCATCTCTCTGGAACACACCCTCTGGTATTCCAGAGGGAAACACAATTCACGTGTAATGTGAGGTCTCTGTTCCCTTAAACACCGCAGATTCATCTTGATTTTCACTAAGGCCTCCGTGAGACAAGTTGATGCTCCCATTAGCAGCAGTTCTCAGGCCGAATGGATCGGTTTTCCATAGGTGCTTAGAGCCAAATCCAGGCCTATTCCCACTCCAGCCCTGAAAAGGGAAGTGCTGCACCCGCTTGCACCCGCGAGGTCAAACTGCTCAGAAACGACCGAGAAATCAAACCGTGTGTTCAAGCAACGACCACGCTTCAAACATTTCTTTTCCCGTGAAATGATTAAGGAGGCTCTTGGAAGGCGGGCAGGGATAGCAAGGAGAGGGAAAGCGCTCGGGGAAAAGGCAGGAGAGTGCAAGCGCCAGCACGCACGGCGGTGAGGAAACGCGGGAGAGCTCCGGCTCCCCGAGCACTGGGCATTGCAACAGTGCCATTAATTACATGATAGCTGCATTATCACCTCATTAATTCAGGACGAGATGTGCAAGATCAGATAGCAGAGGGGAGGGATTACCGGGGGAACCGTGCCAATAGGGTCAGGAAGATAAGAGGGATTCCTTGCAGAGCAGCCGAGCTGGGAGCTTAGGGGACAGCTCCCACCCCCGTGGGGGACACGGGGTTTTCATCACTCGTCGGCTCCGAGCGCTGATTTGTAAATGCTGACTTTCTGTCTTCCCTCTGGGATGTGGCAAGCTCCGTCTCAGATGTGGTCGGGAGGGTTTGTTTTGCTCCCAGTACACCCATTAGAAGTTTTTCTGGAGTTTCTGCCCGGGCTGGGACCCCCAGAAGCACAGCTTCTGTTTAAATCTCTCTGGCCACACAGGCCAGGAGGCACCAGCTCCCTCTGCCCGGGGTGTCGGGGAGATAAGGGAGTGGTGATGGAGCCAAGGCGTGACAGGACATGTGAGAGCCCCCCTGCCTGGGCTCCCGGCCTGTCCCACTCCCTAACAAGTGTGAGTTACTGCTCCAGGTGCCTCAGCTGAGCCCAACTATTTGCTTCTTTTCCCAGGAGAGAAGCGAGGCTGGGATCAGCAGCACGGCTCTAACCCTGGCAGGATCATTGGGAAGACCCCAGCTTGTGCAACTCCAGCTCGAGATGGAGGGACAGAACCTTCACCTGTGACAGGTGAGACCAGCCTCTGGTAAGGACTGAGGCGGGAGGTGCTGCTTCGAGCACAGCAGCAGAGGCCTGGGCTGCTCCTCACTCCAGCCAGACACTCCCTTCTCCAGGGAAGGAGATTCCTGCAGGACTCGTGGCAGGGAGTTCACTCTCACTCAAAGTGAACCAGCTCCAGCTGACAGAGGAGCCCACAGGGCCAGAGACAGAGTGAACACCTCTGAGGCTCTCCAGACCTGTGCAGCAAGTTCCTAAAGCCAGGTCTGTGTTGCAGGGGATGAAGCTGCAGGTCCTGACAACCCAGTGCTGATGCTTTGGGGCAGGAAGCAGCAGTTTGGGGCGTGTTTGCAGTGTGCTGGGCCAGGCTCCTGAGCACAACTTTCTGGACAGGCAAGAGAGCCATGGGATTAGTGAGAGTGTGAGAGGGCCAGGACACCCCACACAGCCCTGCCACTGAGCCCTGCTCTGGTGGATCTGCACCCTTTATTTCACCACTCAGTGGAGCATTCAGGAGCTCTGGGTGTGCAGCAGTGTCAGAGCTGCTGCAAAGAGACACTGCTGAGGTGTGCTGTCATTACCAGCACCCTGGATCAGTCATTTCAGCAAAGAAACGAGGGCAGAAAGACAAGTCCCTGACTGATGACCCTCCTGGAGCACAATTCTGCTCTCCCCCGAGCAGCCAGAAGACAATAAATTTCTGGGTCACTGAGTCACTATAAATAGAGCTTTGTTGCTGAACTGCATCCAGCCATGAGCCACCACGCATTATTAGGTGCTTAAAAGTACTGTTTACATTCTTTTCTCATACCCCTGGTGCTTATTTCTAATAAAAAGCATCCAAGCCAAGCAGGCCTGAGAGAGTGTGGCTGGCACAGAGCAATCCCCAGCAGCACATTTGCTGCTGCTGGCACACAACTGCTCCGCTCCAGCCCCGGGCAGGGCTGGGGGAAAGACATTGAGGAGGATGCTCTGTGAGGAAACCCTGCTGATTTAGTGATCCAGGAGGCTTGGGAAGGAGCTGGCTGGCTTCCCAGCTAGTCTAAAACTCTGGAAAATTGACACTGAGGTAAATATTGACGTAATTAATTCAAGACAGGCCCATAAGGCTTGCTGCGGAGAGGCAGCGATCTGAATATGGGGAACAAATGAATGGGGAGAAGAAGAGAAGGAGATGCAGCTTGTTAGGATCACACCTGGGACAGTGCCCTGAGCCCCAGCTGGATCTGCAGGATGCAGCCAGCTGGGATAGCTACAGATCTCAGCCTGGTCAGGTTTCTAGAATCCCCCGCTTAGGGCACATCACAAGGAGCCTGATCCTGGGGGAGATCCCAGAGCAGGAAGGGGGGGTCCCTGTGCTGCTGCAGGGGGTGAGAGACGGGCAGTGCCAGCCGAGGGTGGGAGCCAGGCAGTGCCAGCCAGGCTGTGCAGGCTGAGGAAGGGGTGATGCCCGTGTCAGTGAGGCTCCTGCCCGCTTTTGGTGGCAAGGTCTGACCCTGAGCACGCTGCAGCCTTGGGGCTGTTATCAGATGCTCAGATGACGGCAGATTTTAGGAGGGTTTGCTCCTCTGCCACCCCTTGTCTGGACAGGAGGTCACCAGCCAGCCCAAGGCAGGCAGCTGGCATGGCAGGGTTAGATTCCTGCTGCTTTCTCTGTATGGGAATCACTTCCTAAAACAGAAACTGAAAGAGAATCACATCCTGAGACAGAATTGTTTCCCTCCCTTCCTGCACAGGCACTCTGCTGATCTCCTGAGCCTGGCACAAAGGACATCAGTGCAGGCACCACAAAAAGCTCTGTCTCTGCTGAGGAAGAGGTGCCCAGTGTCACATAGAGGAGAACAAGGGCAAGTGCAACCACTGGGAAAAAATCCTGCAGGGTTTGCTTGTCCACATCCCTCTGTCCCTCTTGTTTTTATCTGCCTGGAAACACCCACTGGAGAGGTTTTCCTCGCTGTGCCTGAGTCCCACTCAGTGGGAATTCATCCCAACAAGCCCAGTGGTGTGGAATGGAAACCTGGGAGCTGGCTGTGGCTCCTCCATCTGGGACTGGGCACCTGGGTAAGATTTTCAGGAATAGCCACAGAATTTAGAAACCCGTGCCACAAAACGACCCAGGCAGCTGAGAGTTAATGTTTTATGGGAGTTAGAGGGTCTGCAAGAGGTAGCCCTGCATCTGGCCACACCACCAGGTGTCCAGCAGAGGAGTCAGACACAGAAGTGCTTTTGAAGGCTCCTGAGATGGTTGTTGGTGTGATAAGGATTCCGAGCCGCTTTGGGTGTAAATGGTATCTCAGCTCCAAAGATGTTTAAAAAATGTTAGGCACCAAACATTTTAAAAATGCTGCCTTATGCACCAAAATTTGAGGCAAAATTATCTCCTGGAAGGAATTCAGACCAAAACCAAAACCAAAACCTTCACTTTCAAGGCTTTGTGCTCTTGGTGGAAATCAGCCCCTCTCCAGTGTTAGCACAGAGGCTTTGGGCACTTCCAGCTGCATTTAGAGTGGTTTGGGTTGGAAGGGACCTTAAAGATCATCTCCTTCCACCGCTTGCCATATGCAGGGGTATGTTCCACTCAACCAGGTTGCTCCAAGCCCTGACATCTGAGATGTTGATGTGAGCATTGAGTGATTTCTGTATCTCCTTGCTCGTTATGCCCTGCTCTGCACCTCTGAGCCCGTGCAGCAGCAGCAGCAAACAGCAAACAGCACAAAACACCCAGCTGGGTGCCACGGGGAAGCAGGATTTGGTCTGGCCTGGCAGATCTTCCTTTGTTGAGTGCCTCAAAGAGCAGTGACTACACACAGCCCCCTCCTCTGACACCCTGGCTGGGCAATTAGAGCCTGCAGGACTCGGGCTGGGGAATTATCGTTATTAGAGGTAATTTATTAAAAGCAGGAAATGCTTTAAAAAAAGAGGAAGAGCCATTTCCATGAGAACAAGAACTTCTAGTGTTAGACAGTAATTGCCAAAAGCTGTAAACAAGGCCTGTGGACGGCTGTAAATCCACATGCCTCACACTCCCGTGAGCCTTTAATTGCTCCGAGGGAGCAGGGCATGCTTGGAGAGGCTGCTTATCTCGCACTGCTCTGCAGGCAGGTATGGATGCTCCAGCCATGCTCCAGCCACAGCGCTGGCACTGGATGCAGCCTGGGTGATAAAGGATCACAGGAGGTGAAACTGGCTCAGGCACCAGCTTCCCTCTGCACCGAGTTCCGGATTCCCAACCTGCCTGACACGGTTCATGGAAGTGCTGCCTCTCGTGTTGCCACTCCTGTACATTTAGCTGGAATACACGAGCCCTGTGTGGGACTTAGCCCGGCTGGCAGCAGAGCTGCAGGACTGGTATAACAGGATCTCACAGATCTGGGCTGCGAAGGAGCTCTGCCAGAGTTTTCTCACTGGGAATCAACCCCACACACGCACACCAGAAGCACCCCTGACCCCAGCATGTTTTGGGGAGAGAGAGCTGTAAGCATCACGAGTCCTGTGATTTACCTGAAGCTCAGAAAACGCTCCCCATACCAGCACCCTCCAGCACCAGCAAGTTCAAAGGAGCGAGCAGGAGGAAAGAAAACAGGGATGTCCCATCCTGTCTGGATCCCAAAAGCAGCTCCTGGGTGCCCGGAGCCGGCCCCAGCCTCCCTCAGCCACTCACGGTGTTGTAGTACTCGGCAATCACCGCCGAGCGCACGAAGTTGCTCTCGCACCAGTCCACCTCGGCACTCTGGTAGGAAAATATGCTCGGCATGGTCGGGCACCTTGGGGAAAGGAGAGGAGCAGGTCAGTGGTGTGCACGGGAGGGAGAGGGCCGCGCGCCCAAAGGGGACCCCGCTCCTCACGCGTGTGGCACCAGCCAGCCCAGCACAGCCTTACCCGGCTACCAGGGACTCAGCCTCTTCTCAACACACATCCTACTGCAGAGCAGTTCCTCTCTCCCCTCGATGCAGGAGTCGCAAATCGCCCCAGAAAATGCTCTCGGACTCTGAGGGTGGTCACCAATCCGTGGCATCAACACCTCTCGTCAGCTGCCGTTGCTGCCGCATGGCGCTTCCCCATTTCAGCCCAGTCCTTGTCACCCCGTCTTCTCCCTTCTCTTCACTTTCTTTATGACTCAGTCCCTCCTGCCAGGAGGACTTCCCTGTGCTCTGAGTTACCTCTGGGGAGTGGACAACCCTACAGAGGTTGGTGCTCATTGGCTCTGTTCTCCGCAGTCGTTCCTCAGCATCTTCCCGAAGGCTGGAACTCAGCTCGTGGGAGCTCAGCCCCGGAGCACCAGCACAGACCTTGGGCATTACCGGAGTCCTGGGGCACTGGGAGCACTGGGAGGTGCCTCTTCCCTTTGAATTGGATTTCACTTGGGGTGGACTCCCAGGCTATCTCCATCCTGGTTTCCCAGTGACAGGGATCGGAGTTTGACACCTCCAGCGGGTTCTCCACTGCCAGACCCGGCCTCTGGTAGTGGCAGGAGCTGCAGCTACAAATGGGATTCTAAGAAAAAAGAAAATCTAACCTTCTGCCTGGTTTTCTTCCCCCTGTTAAAGACTTTCCTGTCCTCATTGCTTCTCAGCACTCTTTCATTAATTTGAAAAACCAGAAGTTCTGATCCTATTTTGATCAGAAGTTTCCTATTTGGCTTTTTTTTTTCAGATCCTTGAGACTTTAGAGCTGTTTTTGAAGACAAGTGCCAACCTTAGAGGCATCTGGAAGCACCACCAAACCCACAGGAGCTGGATTTTTGGTACAAGACAGACACAGGAATTCCCTGGAGCTGAGCAGTTCAGTCCCTGGATGCGGTGTGGGACTGACCCGCCCGTGCTGCTCCAGCCCCGCAGAGCGAGCAGGTTTGGGGTGACACCAGGCAGGTGCCCGGGTGACACCGCGTCAGTGGCATCTCTGAGCTCCTGAGGCACTGGGGCAAACAGCTTTCTTTGCTTCTCTTTGAAAATCTTTTCAGCTCTAGCGCAGGGCAGGGAGGTTTATCCCAAACCCACTCCTGGGCTGATGTTCTTGAGGAGAGGCTCCCTGTTTGCGGCGGGGTGAGCTGAGCCAGCACCGTGCCCAGCAGTCCCCGGGGGTGTGCAGCGGGCTGAGGCTCCCACAGCTTCCTCTGCCTCCCTTCCCGAGAAGCTCAAAGGGAGAAAACAGGAGGGTGACACCAACACCAACGAGCTCTTCTGCAGCTCCTGCTCCGACCGGACGCACCGACCCGGGGTGAACCTCCACTGTGCCTTTGGAACTGCAAGGTAACCATGGCCTCTCCTTAATCCCGGCTGGCTGCTTCCCAGAGCAGCTGAGATCACAGCTACAGCAGGCGAATCAAATAGGTGGCAGGCAGAAGGGTTTGAGGGCTGACTCTTCATGCTCTTCATGTGCTCCTTCACTCCACAGGGACTCTCTCCTCAGCCCTCATCGCTTCTACAGCGATGAAGGTGGAAAAGGAATCGGACCCAGGATGGCAAATCCCATCTCACAGCTGAAGAGATGCCAGTTGAGAGACGGTGAAGGGATGGAGAGACAGAAGAAGAAGAAGAAGAAGAAGGAGCAGAAAAATGGAAGCAGTGATGGAGCGCCCAGCACTGGCTGCTCGTGTCTCCTCCCAGCCTGGCTTACCTGTGATCCCTGGATGGACCAGCACTGCTTCCACACGCTCCGGGAGCTCCAAGGTTTCCAGCAAAGCCGGAGCAGCAACCTGCCCTGCCGCTCTAGCTCCAAAGGAGTGCCCTCGGTGTGAGCTCACCGCCAGCAGCTGCCAGAAAATCCCCTCGCTCCGTCCCTAGCAAAAGAGTCGCGATGGGGCAGGAGCCATGTGCACCCTCCAGGCAAAGCTGGGCCCCCACAGGAAACATATTGGCTGGAGGGGTTTATATCCGTGCCCCCGGATGGGCAGGGGCAAGGAGGCAGGGCAGGGAAGCGTGAGCTGGAAGGGTTGGAAGAGCGGGGTGGAAATGCAGCCTGAAATCATCCGTGTGCCCCCGGGCAGGTTCCCCGCGCAGGCGCACGCACCTGGTCCTGGCCCTGCTTCTCCCGGGGGAGGGAACATCCACACAAACTCCCTTGTGCATGCAGAGCACCCAGCGCAATGGTTTCCACCAAAAAATGCGGAGCAAGGTGATGCTGCCTCTTTCAGGATTTAAATTCGAGCCACTTCTCAACTTTTCCCCAATGTTTTATTATCAGAAAGAATGTTGTTACCCAATCTCACTCCTTCTGGCCGGTTTATTTTGCTATTTAGTTAAAGAACTTTCTGAACAGGACACCTTTGGGTGACTGCTTCGCAAATATTTTCCTCCTGGACCTCATTCAGGCGTTCAAGAAATTTGGCAGCAATGAAACTTTTCCCCCCCAAACAACATTTTTTTTCCCCTCTGTGTAGGGTTGAGAGAAATACGTTGTTTTGCTTAAACATGAAATTTATTATTTGGCCAGTGCTTCCTGGTGGAGCAGGGGAGACACCACAGGCAGGGCGAGACCAAGCTCTAAGCTGTCCCTGTCCCTGTCCCTGTCCCTGTCCCTGTCCCTGTCCCTGTCCCTGTCCCTGTCCCTGTCCCTGTCCCTGTCCCTGTCCCTGTCCCTCCTGAAGAGCAGGGATCACACAGCAGCCTTTGCCATGGGGAGAAGCTCTTTGGGAAGCTCAGCTGTTTATTTCGCTATCCTATGAAAAGGAGCATCCCTGGGAGACCTGGGCTGTGCCAGGGCTTACAAAAGCCCCACAAATCCACCTGGGTTTGGAAATGAGGGTAATTAACCTCTACAGCTGATGTTGCAGCATGGTGGAGCCTCTGTTATGTGGCACTAAGCCCAGGCTGGGCGTCCTTCTAGGACAGACCTGGAGCAGAGGATCTGAGGGGATCCCAGAGAGTTGCTCCCACCCCTGGATGATGAGAGAGTCAGGGATGGATTTGCTTTTTATGCACTTTGAACTCTCAGTGTGCTCTGCAAGCAGGAGACTGAGCTCCCAGGCTGGAAGGAGCTCCCCAGTTCCACAGGGAACCTCAGAGAAGCGAGCGGTGACTTGCCCATCCCACCGGGAAGGGAGGCAGGGAAAGTGGCAGAGATGGATTTGGGAAGAAGAACCCACACAGGTGATGCCTGGTCTGTGTGAACATCTTCGAAAAGAACAAGTTTTCCCACCCCAGAACCTCCGGCATCCTTGGGGTGAGCCAAGTGTCCAAGCATCCCTGATACATCCTGTGCCACGCAGTGGGGACATAACTGGGGAGGGTGTCACGGGTCTGCATCTGCCCTGATTCATCGATAAGGAGGTCATAAAGAGAGCTGGGTTTCCTGCTGAGTCCTCCTTCCCAGCTCCTGCTGATGTTTACATCCTCCTGCCTGTGGTCAGCAGGGCCTGGGATGCTGGGGATGCTGGGGATGCTGACATGGGGTTGGGCTGGGGACAGGAGGGTGCTCAGGGAGCTCAGGGTGAAGCTTCTGGGCCTCATGTGAGAGTAACACAGAGACCCCCCAGTGCTGGGCACTGCTGAGGCCCCACTCCAATCCTGGGGGCAGATTTGGGCTCCTCATGACCAGAAGGACAGTGAGGGGCTGGAGCCAGGGATGGGAATGGAGCTGGGGAAGGGGCTGGAGCCCCAGGAGGGGCTGAGGAAGCTGGGAAAGGGGCTCAGCCTGGAGAAAAGGAGGCTCAGAGGGGGCCTTGTGGCTCTGCACAAGTCCCTGACAGGAGGGGGCAGCCGGGGGGGTCGGGCTCTGCTCCCAGGGAACAGGGACAGGACAGGAGGACACAGCCTCAAGTTGCTCCAGGGGAGGTTTAGATTGGAAATTAGACGCATTTTTTTTCACAGAAAGATTGTAAAGCATTGGGAGGGGCTGCCCAGGGCAGTGGTGGAGTGGCCACCCCTGGAGGTGCTCAAAAGCAGTGAGGATGTGGCACCCGGGGACAGGGATCAGTGATGAACCCCCTGGTGGTGCCGAGCTGATGGTTGGACTTGATCTTAAAGGTCTCTTCCAGCCTTAAGGACTCCGTGATTCCCATCACCCCTGTATTTGAAACATCTTTCCCTCAGAGCTTCCCCCTCAGTCCTCACCTCCTTGCTGAGCCCTGCTGCCTCCTCTCCTCCTGTCTCCTCACACGAGATGCCTTGGTGCAGCTCTGTGAAGGCCGGTGACACGTGGCATTCCTCAGGGACTGTCCTGTCCCCTTGTCTGCTCCCTTCCTGCTCCCTGGGACTGATGCCCTCTTGCAAGACCCCACACCCCAGGCAATGTCCCAGGCTTTGTGACACGGGACAGGGTTTGGCCTGGAAAGCCTCACCCTGGCTCCTGTGCCTCCCTGTCACCCCTGGGGCAGGCAGTTGGCACCGAGGGTCTCACTGGGACAGCTGAGAGCAGGCAGGGAAATCACAGAATCCCAGTTGGTTTGGGGTGGGAGAGACCTTAAACCCCTCCAGTGCCACCTCCTGCCATGGCAGGGACACCTTCCCCTGTCCCAGGTTGTCCCAAGCCCCATCCCAGCTGGGGGATGGAGCAGGGGCTTCACAGGAGCTGAAGTAGCAGCCTCAGGGTGCAGCTGCCAGGGTTTCATAGCTGTGTGCCCACAAGCCGTGCTGGGCAGGCAGTTCTGCTGCTGGTGCCACCAAAAACAGGGAACGGGGGACTCTGGCAGGGAAATTTGGGAGAATCCGTTTGCTTCACTCGAGGCTGGTCCTACCTCTTCTGTCCTGTGGCACCTTGGATGGAGATTTCCACCTGAACTTCTGCTGACGAGGGATTTTTTTTAAGAGATACCGATTGCAACATCTGTGGTTCAGGGCCACGTGTGTTTATTTACTGCTTTGGCTGCCGTGGGGCCGCGGCTGTGGGCAGAGGGGCAGCAGCAGCAGGGCAGGGAGGATGAGGTGGGAGTGCTGGCATCCCGCATTCCCTCTGCTGTTGGCTCAGCACGGGTGAGTCAGAGCCCTGGGGTGGATGGAGACAAACGGCTTTGCTCCGCTCTCACAGCGAGCAGAGGGCGAGTCAGGAAGGCAAACCAGGCATTTGGGCTCGTTACTGCCTGGCTGCATCACTCTGTCCGTGCCCAGGAAGGCCCTGGAGCCGCCTGGACAGGCTCCATCCCACTGCCATCCCCAGCTTTTGGTGCTTCAGCTCCAGGGCTGCAATTTCCTGCTTCCAAGTACAAAAACACAGGCAGGTGACCTGGGAGCCTTGCTAATGCTGAACAGTCAGATAATCCCTCTCATTCCTGGCTCCACAGGGCAGGAATCTGTCCTCTGCCTGGCTGGGAAGCCTGTCCTCTGCCTGGCTGTTTAGCAAATTGTGGTTGGGAAGAAATAACAAGAGCAGCAGGAGATGTGCTAATGCTGGCTGTGCCTTGCCCAGCCAAACGGGAGCATTTGCCTCCATCTCTGCCTCGCAGCCCCTCAGGAGCAATGTCCCCACTCCTGTTCCCATCTGCAGAGCTGGAAATATCTCCATGTTCCCTCACCAGGCAGGGCAGGGGCTCCAGGCAACCAAAAACCAGCAGCAGCAGCAGCAAAGCCAGGAGCACCCCACGTGAGGTGTGGCTTCGGAGCCTCCAGTGCCTGAAACTCCTGCTCTGTGCAACACCTTGTGCAAGTCAGCCCCCACAGGGCCACGGCACAAGCCTTGTCAGGCCCCACAGGGCCGGTCTCGGGGTCCAGGAGAGATTCCCCACCAATCCCTCAGCACTGAGCAATCTCCCAGGCAGCCCGTGATCCCGGCTCCAGGCAGGATGCCATTCCGGGCAGCCCAGGAGGCTTTGTCAATCTGACCACCCCGGGCTTGTTTTGAAATCCTGACAGGTTTAAAGCAAATGCCATAATTGCTGATGGTGACAGCAAGAACAGGAGTAATTAAAGGACGTTCTCCCAGCGCTGTCATCTGTCACATGTGCCTCCAGCACAGCGATGCGTGTGGGGAGGCTCTGCCTTGTGTAACTCACAGGGAGCTGCTGGAGCCGCAGGGGCTGAGCAGGGACTTGCCCCATTCTCCCCTTCTTGTGGATGAAAATACCTAAATCAGGAGGGAGAAGAATCACCTTATTCTTGGCCGTGCACAGCACAGCCAGGGCTTTCTCAGCCCCGGGGCTGCCTGGAGCCCCGGGAGGTTTCGGATTTAGCAGTCACAGAGCAGGGAGGAGGCTCTTGCCAAACCAAATCCCTGCACCCAGCAACTTGTCACCCTTATTTCATAAAATCCTAGAAGACTTTGAGTTGGAGGGACCTTAAAACCCATCTCATTCTACCCCCTGCCATGGGCAGGGACACTTTCCACGAGACCAGGTCGCTCCTGGCCTTGAACGCTTCCAGGATGGGACATTTGCCAGAATGTTGACTCTGAAGAGATGTGAAAATGGAAGGGGATGAAGAGAAAGTTCCTTTTCACTTGGGCTGAGCCTGCAGCTCCCCATCCCCGGTGGCAGGGCCTTGGCAGCAGCTCAGAGCCGGGGAGCTGTGCTGTCCCACGCCGCAATCCTGCCCGGAGTGGCGCAAAGCTTTGGCAGGAGACCCCGGAGGTTTGTGCAAGTCCTGGGAGAGATTTGATAGCAGAGTCTGCAACCAGCCCTGGGAACCAGAGACTTCTCCATCCAGGGCGGGCTCTGAGGTCTCAGCGAGGAGACCCCCGACCCTTCTGTGCTCCCTGCTCCCCGCAGGGCAGAGAGCAGGAGCTGCTGCCTCTGCTTCAGGAAGGGGAATTGGGAGCCTTAGCAAGTTCCTAAGAAGGCAGAGCACAGGTTTGCCTCCTGCCCCATCTTCTGGTGGTCAGTGATTCAATACTTCCTTAGCTGGAGGTCCTGGGCCATCGTGTTTAACCGGTCACAACAGGCCAGTGCTGCCCATGTTTATCTGAGCCTTTTAAAGGTTATTTTTGTGGTCATATTCTCCAGCAACAGGGTTCTGTTTAATTAGTGCTGGCTGGAAAAGCACTTCCTCTTAGAATCCCGGAATGGTTTGGGTTGGGAAGGACCTTAAAGCCCATCCAGTGCCACCCCTGCCATGGGCAGGGACACCTTCCACTGTCCTAGGCTGCTCCAAGCCCCATCCAGCCTGGCCTTGGGCACTGCCAGGGATCCAGGGGCAGCCACAGCTGCTCTGGACACCCTGTGCCAGGGCCTCCCCACCCTCCCAGGGAAGGATTTTCCCCCAATATCCCATCCAGCCCTGCCCTCCGGCAGTGTAAAACCACTGTCCCCTTGCCCTCCTGCTGCCTGAAGGCTGCACTGGGAACCCTTCACTTCTGGAATGGGAAATCCCCAGCAGTTGTTCCCTGTTCCCATCCTCCAGGCCCCCCAGTGCCTCCCCTGCCGCCTCCCCATCCCACCCCTCTTCTTCCCAGTGCTCATCCCTGCGCCTTGTGGAGTTTCCCATCTGTGTTCAAGGAAGCACATCCCATCCCAGGGGCTTTCAAGCTCTGCCTACACAAATAAAGGGAGATGGGTGTTTGGCACAGTCTCAGCTTTGAAAACAGGAGTTTGGTGCGAGTGCCCCGAGGGCACAGAGGGGCTGCAGGAACAGGGACACGGTGGCACCTTGAAGAGCCACTGGAAAAACCTCTCGGGAGAGTTTGTCACCTGCACTGGCAAAGCCTGAGAAGGGCACAGAGGTACAGGAGTGTCCCCGGACATTCCCCCTCTGTGCACGCTCCATGGGAAGATCCTGATGCCATTTCCAGGCCTGTGCCAGCTCTGATCTGTTGGCAAACTTGTCCCCATCTCCCAGGGCTGCCCCAGGGACGCTGGGAGTCACCAAACACGGAATCACAGAATCCTTGGGCTTGGAAAAGCCCTCTGAGACCATCAAGTCCAGCCATCACCCCAGCACTGGCAAGGCCACCATCAAACCTTGTCCCCAGGTGCCACATCCCCAGGGTGTTTGAACACTTTCAGCCACGGTGACTCCACCACTTCCCAGGACAACCTGTTCCAGTGCCTGACCACCCTTTCCACGGAGGAATTTTTCGTAACACCCGGTTTGAACCTCCCTGGTACAATTTGATGGGCAACCAGGGGTCTGATGGGCCAGGCTCTGTGGAGAATGTTTGGAGACACTCCTTTTATTGAACGTCCATCCTGGCCCTCACCAGCCCTCGCCTGCAGGGGCATTTCCTTTCTTCGTTTAATAACTTCCCGGTTCTCCACTACTTTGTTGCTCTTTTAATTCCCGCCTCTCCCTGCAGGGACTCAAACCCATCCCCAGCTAATAAAACCAACCAATCCCCAGAGTCTGAGTCTTCAGGCAACTCCGCCGCGAAGCTGAAGGGCCCAAAATAACCCCTGGTTGCTGCAACTGCCTCGACTTCCTGCTTGCATCAGGAGGGAGTCTGGCATCAAAACAGCTCCGGGCTGTCAAATCAGCCCCGACGAGGATCTGGCCACCCCATCCCAGCTCCGGAGGCACACAGGAGTGCGAGGGGTTGGGATGTGGGACACTGGGGAGGGTGACACCGGCATGGGGTGCAGGAGGAGCCTGGGGGCTCTCCCGTGCTCCTGGAGCTGTTTCCCAAGCCCAGCTGGACCCCGAGCGGCTCCTGCCTGCCAGGGATTCTCCCACACCCTCGGAGGGAGGGTGAGAGGCTTGCACAAGGCTGGTGACAGAGGAGGAGGCTGCTCTGGCCTGCAGGCCAAGCCCGTGCCTATCTCCCCTGTTGCTGAGACTGGGAAACTGGAATGGGAACTGGGAGAGGGATCCATCCCACCCACAGTGAGCCTCTCCCTGCGGCACTCTCGCCCAAAGAGGGGTGCTTCCTAAATCTTATTTTCGTGTCCCGAAATCTCCCTGCAGGCCGGGAGCAGAGCACAGTGGCCCCCTCGTGCTCTGGGACCACGGAGTGGGGGAGGAGGAGCTCCAGTCTGCCCAGGGATGCTCTCACTCCAATGTTTCTCCCGCAAAAAACGAGGATACAGCACAAACTGTGTGAATTAGGGGCAAGAGCAGCTCTGACTGAGCAGTGCTGTGGGAGCAAACTGGGAAATCCTGAATTTTTCCGACCTGTTCACAGAAATTCTCCCAACAAGTGTAAGCCCAGACCAGGGAAGGGAAAGACCTCAGGGTTCTCCTCTCCATGGCCATGCTGAGCAGAAGTGTCACAAGCTGGCTGAGACCCGATGCACTTGAAGCACCATCGAGGTGGCAGGAAAGTGGTGCAGGCACAGGACATGGTGACATTCCAAGGAGGATGTGAGTGCTGCTTCAAGCCCTCATTTGTGAGCTATAACCCCCAAAGTGGTGACATTTGAGGATCCTACACACAGACCTCCTGCCTGTTTGCTTGCATGTGTCATAATCCTGGGCTGAAGCGCCCGTTGGTGCTCCTGGGGTCCCTGGAAACGCCATCCCAGCAGATGCAGCATTATTTAACCTCTATTTAACCATTATTTAACCCTCACCAGGGGTGCACCTTGGGGCCTGAGGCACCTGGAGTCCATTTCCCACCTGTGTTCCGTGCCTGAGTGAGCTCCCTGGGACAGGGGGTTTCTCTGTGGCCTCTCTGGGTGCTGGTTCCTGTACGGATGATCCCGAGTCCCTCGGCAGTGCCAAGCAGGAATTGCCATTGTGGTTGCTCCTGGTGTTCCTGCTTGGTCAGGCTGAGCTGGGGCTCACTGCAGGGCTGGTAAAATCAGGAATTAATTTTTACCAAGTCTTGCAAACAGCCTGGGAGCTGCTGGGGCAGCTGGAGGTGACAACCCCATGTGCAGGTGAGGTGGGGACAGCGCCCAAAGGCAGCCCTGGCTCCCCAAATCCCACCCCAGGCACACCCTTGCTTCCTCTCCCTGGGGCTGTAGCCAGAGCCATTCCCACCCTCTCTTTCCAAGGCCGTGGATGTGACGCTGAATTGCCTGGGAGCAGCTGGGCCCCGGCTCTGTGCAGGGATGATGGATCAACACCTGCCCCGCATGGCTCAGCCTCCCTATCGGAGAGATCGGGCACAGATCTGCCAGGTGCCTCCAGATCCGCTCTGAGATAGGGGCCGGGTGTTGTTCCATGGTTACACGGCAGAGGGATGCCAGAATCCACCGCTAATTATTGCAGAGCTGAGCTAATTACTGCAGGGCACAGAGGCAGCGGCTGAACAGGAGCCGGCGTGTGCCCAGGGGAGCAGGAAGGCCACTGGCACCTGGCTTGGATCAGAAGGAGTGTGGCCAGCAGGCCCAGGGCAGGGACTGTCCCCTGTGCTGGCACTGCTGAGGCTCCTCAGGTCCTGGGGACAGTTTTGGGACCCTCAGGACACGAAGGACACTGAGGGACTGGAGCGTGTCCAGGGAGGGAACAGAGCTGGGGAAGGGGCTGGAGCCCCAGGAGGGGCTGAGGGAGCTGGGAAAGGGGCTCAGGCTGGAGAAAAGGAGGCTCAGGGGGGCCCTTGTGGCTCTGCACAAGTCCCTGACAGGAGGGGGCAGCCGGGGGGGTCGGGCTCTGCTCCCAGGGAACAGGGACAGGAGGAGAGAGAACGGCCTCAGGCTGGGCCAGGGGAGGTTTGGGTTGGAGATCGGGAGGAATTCCTTCACGGGAAGGGCATTCAGGCGCTGGCACAGCTGCCAGGGCAGCGGTGGAGTCCCCATGCCCGGAGGGGTTCGCAAGCAGCGTGGCTGTGGCCCCTGGGGACAGGGGCTGGCGGGGACCGTGGCGTTGCTGGGTTAAAGGTTGGACTCAACAGCTCCCGCTTCAGACCCTTCTGCCAAGTGCCCGGAGGGACCCTGGTGCCACCCAAACCCTCGGAGCGCCTCTGCCTCGCCCCGAATCCCAAAAAGCCTCCTGGAGGTCGTACATCCCACATCGGCAGTGCCGGGTCGGGAGCTCCCGCGTTATCCCAAACCCGCGTTATCCCAGACCCGCGTTATCCCAAACCCGCGTTATCCCAAACCCGCGTTATCCCAGACCC
>VXAZ01001214.1:766811-790103 GCA_013399875.1 Gymnorhina tibicen
GGGGGGCAGGCCCCGCCCCGCTGCCCCCCCCGGCTGCTTTTCCAGCGGGATTCTCCCCACCCCGCATCCCAGCGGCTGCGGGCAGCTCGAGCATCCGGGGGGCTCAGAGCATCCCCGGGGTGTTGGAGCATCCCGGGGTGTTGGAGCATCCCCGGGGTGTTGGAGCATGCCGGGGGTGTTGGAACATCCCGGAGGGGGAAAGGCATCCGAGCATCCTGAAGCTTTTGGAGCATCCCAGGGCCCTGGGAGCATCCTGGGGTCTCGGATCATGTCAGGGGCTCAGAACATCCCGGGGGCTTGAGCATCCTGAAGGCCTTGGAGCATCCCAGGACTCTTGGAACACCCTGGGGCTCTGGAGCATCCTGGGAGCCTTCAGAGCACCCCAGGGGCTTTGGAACCTGCCAGGGACAGGGATCATCCTGAGGCTTTTGGAGCGTCTGGGGGGCTTTGGAGCATCTTGGAATCCTCAGAGCATCTTGGAATCCTCGAGCATCCCGGGGCTTTGCAGCATCCAGGGGGCTTCAGAGCATCCTGGAGGGCTCAGACCCTGAGGGGACCCCTCAGAGCATCCCAGGGCCCTCTGAGCGCCTCAAGCTCCTGGGAGCACCCCGGGCTCCCGGGAACCCCCCTCCAGCTCATGCATGGCCCCGAGGAGCAGCCCAAGCCCCTTGGACCCTCCAGGATCCTCAGAGCAACAGGAGCCGCTGAGAGACCCCCAAATCCCTGGAGCCCTTTGGAGCATCCGGAGCCCTCTGGAGCACGCCAGGGAGTGCCTGAGCTGGCCCAGCTCCCACCTCCCACTGACAGCACCCCCATTCCCGCTCCCCCAGCCCTCAGGAAGGGCTGCAAGGTGCAAGAAGGAGTTTCCGAAATCCCCAGGGTTTCCAAAGCCACTGCTTTTCATTAAAATGAAAACAGACACCTCCCCCTCGCACTCTGCAGCGCAAGGACTCCTAAAAACCTGTGATTTACAGGAAAAATCACCCCAAGCACTGCAGGGGCTGGAAAACCCCATCATGGTGGGGGGTGCAAGCACAATTTCCAGCATGGGGCTGTGAGGAACTTGCAGTCCCATGGGAACTTCCCATCCCAGTGGGGTCCTGCCCTCTCCTAACCCCACCCTGGAGGACACAGGGTCCCCTGAACGCCGCTGGACCCCCAAATCTGAGGTGGGGAGGTCTGTGTGAAACGGGGGCAGCTCCAGTGGGGGCAGGGAGGGAGGAAGAGGAGGGCTGGCTGTGGCATCAGGGAGGGAGGAAGAGGAGGGCTGGCT
The DNA here is from genome assembly GCA_013399875.1 of Gymnorhina tibicen. Taxonomy (NCBI): domain Eukaryota; kingdom Metazoa; phylum Chordata; class Aves; order Passeriformes; family Artamidae; genus Gymnorhina; species Gymnorhina tibicen. Next base: position 768,085 of record VXAZ01001214.1, read on the forward strand.
GTGGGATCAGGGAGGGAGGAAGAGGAGGGCTGGCTGTGGGATCAGGCCGGGCTCTGTGGGCTCCGGCTGTCGTCACTTCCTCCGGCGCGGGGCCTGGCGGGGGAGCGGGGGAAGCCGGTCGTGAGCCGGACATTCCGGCCCCGTTCATCCCTCTCCCTGCTGAAAACCTCCTGGAGCAGCCCCGGGTGGGCCTCAGCCCCCACCCCACGCCCCCAGCCGCGGCTGTCCCGCTGCCCCGGGGGTTTGGGGTGTCCCTGGAGCCGGCGCGGCCGAGGGTCGCGGTTGCCACCCCACACATCCATCCTGGCCCCTCATGGATGAGACCCCCGGCAGCTGCGGGGCCCAGCACCCCTCCGAGCCCCGCCAGAAACAGCTGGGACAGCTCCGCGGGCTTTGTCTGAGAGATCCTCGGAGCTTTTCGGGTGAGAAGTCAGGGAGTGGTGACAGCAGCCTGGTCCTGTTCCGCCTCGCCGCTCCCCGGCTGCGCCGGGCGATCCGGAGCCACAGCGGGACGTGCGGGTGCCTGAGCCGGGTCCCTGCGAGAGCTGGTTTGTGTCTTCGGGGTTTTTCTGGGGGGTTCCTTCTGGGGGGAACGGGGCTGCCCCTGATCTGTGTCTGCCCTGTCACAGCGACAGCTGTGAAATACAACCCCCGAACGCAATATTTGAGTCAAAATTGCCGAGTCTGGTTATTTCCCGTAATTATTAACAACGATTCTGTTCATACCACGGAGCAATTTCAGTCCCAGCGTACGAACGAGCAGCGAAGAGCCCGTCCTTGCCGCAGGGGTGCCCCCAGCTGAAGGGGATCCAGCACTGGGCACCGGCACAGTCCGCGGGGCTCCTGAGGAAGCGCTCGCTCCCCACCGGCACTGGTGGAAAAACTTCCCGGAGCCAGCACTGGCGCCTTGGGCGCAGCCTCTGGAGGTGGGGTGGGAGGATGGTGACCCGCTCCTGTCCTCCAGCTCAGAGCCTCTGCACGTAATTCCCAGGGAAAAGCCCTTCCTTGCCGTGCAGCCGGCCCTTCCACCAGCCGGAGGCATCTGGGAAGGGGATAAAAAGTCAGGTGTGGTGCCAGCGCAGCGGGGAGAGGAGCTGGGCAGGGCAGGAGCCTGGTACCTTCCATCAGGATGTCAATGACGTCCCCCACGTTGAAGCTGAGCTCGTCCACGTCCTGCCCGATGTACTGGTAGAGCGCCCGGCACTGCGGCCCCTGCACCTTGGGCTGGGGCTTGGGGCGCCGGGCCGGGGGCGGCCGCTGGCTCACGCTGCGCCGGCGCTGCATCCTGAGGGGTGGGAGGGATGGGATCCTCACCGGGAGGGAAGGAGGGTGGGGGATGCGCTGCTCCCTCCTGCCCACCCTGCTCTCCCCCATCCATGGGATGCTCTGTGCCTGCAGGTGGGTGCTCCCAGTTCAAGGACTGGGAATACTGGGGCAGGATGAGCTGCGCCCTCCTGCCCATCCTGAGGCGTTCTGTGCCTGCAGGTGGATTCTCCCAGTGCAGGGACTGGGAGGACTGGGACACACAAGAGCTGGGAGATGTGTCCTGCCAGCAAAGCCAGACTGCCCCACTCCGGTCCCCTCCTCAGAGGGGAAAGCATCTCCTGGTGCTGGCGGCAGTGGGAGAGGAGGATGGGGCAGGGAGAGGGACGTGGGACAGGACCTTACCCGGCCACCCCCTGGTCCGGCACGTTGAGGAAGTCCATGTTGTGCTCGGACGGGGGCCGTGCCCTGGGCTGGTGGCCGGCACTGCGGGCAGGAAGAGCCGCGGCCGGGGGACCCCGCATCTGCTTCTGGGGCATCTTGTAGGTGTCCCTCTGGGCCCGGCTGTCGCCACGGGGCAACTGGGGACCCCCGTTCCTGCAGGCTCCTGGAACACCCCGTCCCGGGGGGGCGTTACATCGGGGCCATGCACGGCCTGCACCCCCAGGAACCCCCCACCCTGGTACCCCCTCCTCACCTGTGGGTGCCCGTGGGGCACTTCGGGAGGGCGCCGGACACCTGCTGCCACCTCTGCCCTGCGCTGCTCCCTTCCTTGTGGGCTCTGGGGGGACATGAGCCCCCCGTTAGGTGACAGTCCTCAGAGCCAGCTGTAGGGGCTGTCCCCCCATTTATACGCTGTTCCCCAAAGCTCCCCGTGCTGCCCCATCCCCAGAGTAGAAATGGGTCCTTCCTGGGTGAGACGCAAACCCCACAGGGCACACCCAGCCCACGCCGATGCTCCCAGGCCTCCAGCTGTGCCCTGTGACCCCAGCGCTCCTGTGTCCCCCCTCTGCCACCCCCCAGTGCCCTGGCACTCACTGGCATTCCTGGGGAGCCCATCCCCGATGCTGACCGTAAGGGTTTTGCCTCCAGCTTTGAGGGCGGCCACGTCGCCCTGTCCTCTGACGAAGGTGACGTTGCGGGTGCCACCGCCGCCCCAGCCCTCCTTCTTCACCCGAAACTGTAGTCTGGGGGCGAGAGAAGCCATGAGGCCACGGTGGCAGGACCCTGTCCTGCTTTGTCCCCTCTCCTGGCCCCCATCCTTACGTGTCCTTGAAGGAGAGGGGCAGCTTGGAGTGCGTGAGCTCCTCAAAGCGCTTGCACAGGAGGCTGATCAGCTCCGTCTTGAAGATGGACTCCAAGAAATTGTCGGCACCGTTCTCGTGGAGGATGAAGAAGTCGTCCTGCCTGGTGCTGGGGGACGTGGGGGTGTCAGTTGGGGGCAAGGCTGGTGCCAGTTGGGCTGAGGGAGAGCCAGGGACCCCGCTGGGCTTGGGTCCACCCCGAGGAAATTTGGGGGTGATTTAGCTGGAAAACTGCCCGACATCCAAAGCCCCATCTGCAAAGCACCCAGTGGGGAGCCTCCTCCTCAGGGCTGGATGCCCCCATGGATGAGGGACTGGGGAGCACCAGGGCATGGAGAGGCTGCTGGAGGCCAGAGGGGACACCCAGCCATGGGGACACCTGTGCAGAGCCCCTGGTGAGGGACACACCTCAGCGAGACGCCGCTCACCGCCTGCAGCTCCACCTTCTTCTTGAGCACCTCCTTGATCTGCCCCTTCTCAGGCCCCTTCTTCACCTTCTCCAGCCCGATCAGGTAGAAGTACTTGGGGGTGAGGATGAAATCCCGCTTGATGGGCTGAGAAAGGGCAGGAGAGGGGGGTGAGGGGCATTTGCTGGAGGGCACAAGCCCCACACACACGGCCCACCCAAGGGAAGCCACCAGGAGCTGCATCTTGGCCGGTCCCAGCCCCAGGGGTGGCCGTGTACCTTGAACCTCCGGTCGTATTTGGTGATGGAGTCGGCGAAGTCGACGCGCTCGCGCTTGGCCAGGAACTGGCGCAGCTCCGGCCGCTCCTCCATGCCCAGGTAATCGCCCACGAAGTTCCTGTTGATGCTGTTCCTCCGCCGCTCTTTGAAGTTGTAGAGGATGCTGGCGGCTGGAGGGACCCCGAAGAGGGGCAGGTCGGACAGGGGTCTGTGCTGGTGGCTCAGAGCCCCCTGAACCAGGTGTGGGAGCTGTCACACGGATCATGGCAGCAAGGAGTGGGGCTTGTTTTACGCCACGGGAGGAATCCCAGCTGCTTGAGCTTGGCTGGCTCTGAAACCCATTAATTGCCTTCAAAACACCCCGTGCTGTGGGAAGGAGGGATGGACCCAGCTGCTTTCTGGGTTTTCGTCCTTGATTTTTCACTGCTTGCTTGGGAAAACCCGTGATGGGGTCAGGCAGGGACCAGTGGCTTGTCCCATCCTTCTGCCAGCACTGACTCCCAGATACGCCCCTCCATCCCTGTGCAGGCCATGAAATGCACAGTGAGAGAGCACGAGGATCTGTTTCTGTCCTACGGCCCCTCCCAGGGCTGGAAATAGGAGCAGGAAATCTGTGCTCTCCTTTCAGAGTGGGAGAAGACTCCCACCATCTCATGGACTGGTTCCTCCATCACCCAGTCATCGCTAGTGCTGTGACCAGGAGCCAGGCTGCTGCTCTGGCAGCTGGGCTGTCCCACTGAAAGGCAGCCAAAAAGGGCTGCTGGGGTGTCCCTGTCCCCGTCCTTACCCTCCTCTCTCATCTGCTCGTATTTGCGGATGGCGATGTGCCGGCGCCAGGCCTTCTGGATCACCCGGGCGAAGCCGTCGAATTTCCTCTCCCGCATCTCCTCGAGGAGGAAGAGCTGGGAGGGACAGGCGGTGCTGAGCCAGGACGCCCCAAACCCTCCCCAGTGACGCCCAGCCACGGGCAGGGTCCCCAGAGGGATCAGGGCCACCCACCGACTCGGGGTTCTTGACGAACACCTTGCTCCGGCCCATCTGGTACTGGTCTGGGTCCATGTTGACCGAGCGCAGGAGGTGCTGCACCCCTTGGCGCTCGTCCCCGCGCCACGACGGCCACGTCTCGGGGGTGAGGATGGCGTAGCTGTGGGGAGAAACCAGGGTCACAGAGTCCCACAACAGTTTGGGTTGGAAGGGATCTTAAAGCCCATCCCATCTCATGGCTTCCCACTGCCACAGGCAGGGACACCTTCCACTGTCTCAGGCTGCTCCCAGCCCTGGCCAGCCTGGCCTTGGGCACTGCCAGGGATCCAGGGGCAGCCACAGCTGCTCTGGGCACCCTGGGCCAGGGCCTGCCCACCCTCACAGCCAACAATTCCTTCCCAATATCCCATCCAGCCCTGCCCTCTGGCAGTGGAAGCCATTTCCTGTGTCCTGTCCCTCCATCCCTTGTCCCCAGTCCCTCTCCAGCTCTCCTGGAGCCCCTTTAGGCTCTGCAAGGGGCTCTGAGCTCTCTCTAGAGCTTTCTCTTCTCGAGGTTGAACACCTCCAACTCTCTTAACCTGTGAAGCTTTGCCAGGGCCTCCCCACCCTCAGAGGGAGGAATTTCCTCCTGACGAGGTGCTGTGGGTCATGGCTGGGCTCTGGGATCTGCCAGCCCCATCCCAGGGGCCGCTCACCGTTGCAGGAACTTGTGGAAGAGGCGGCGGTAGGCGAACCCTGCCCGGCGCACCCGGATGTTCTCCTTCAGCCCCAGGTACTCGACCTGGTGCTTCACCCTGTGGAGCAGGGAGGGACAACGTGGGACAACAGGCACGAGGGGACCTAAAGATGCACCTAAAGAGGACAATGTGTCCCCACACACTCCTTGTGCCCCGCTGGGTCTGAACAGCTCAGAGGAACCAGCCCAGGGGGGCAGTTTTTGGAGGAAAGCTGGTCCTGGCCACATCTCTGTGCCCGGGTCCCGTTCCCTGGGCTCTGTGGGCTCCCTGTTACCTGCTCTCCTCCCAGTCCCGCGGTTTCTTGGTCTCGTTGGGTTTGATGCAGCGGATGTAGTGTGGGGTGCACTTCATGAGCGTGTTCACCAGGTCGTTGGCCTGTTTCTGGTGCAAGGATGGACCTCTGTAGCATCAAAGGGGGCGGTGGGAGCACAGCCCCTGCCGCTGGCCCAGAGGTGCTGCTGCTCTGCAGCCTGTGGGACGCACCTTGATTTTGGAGCCCGCGGTGGTCGGCCGTCCCTTTTTGTCAGAATCAAGTTTTTCTGGGAAAAGCATCCGGATGAAACCGCTGGAAGGGAGGTGACAGTCCCCAGGTGAGAGCTGCCAGGGTCCCCAGGCTCAGCACGGCCTGAGCCGAGGCCAGCTCCAGCTCTGCCTTCTGCTGCTGGGAAATCCTGGGCTGTGGGGCTGAGTCCCTCCTCCCTGACCACCCCCAGGAGCAGGAGCAGAGCTGGTGGATGATCCCGCTGGTGGATGTTCCCCCTCTGCCCAGCCCTGGTGGATGCCCCCAGTGCCCATGGGGCAATGCAGGACTGAGCACCCCAAGCTGTGGTGCCCACAAAAGCAGGACCAGCCTTTAAGGTCTGGATGTTGAGGACTCTGCCCTGCGCCCCAGCCCGTTTGGGGTGCCCCGGGACCCCAGCACTGGCGGACTCACTATTCACTGCTCTGCATGAGCTCGATCAGGTCGGTGAAAAGCACGTCCCGGTTGCGCTCGCAGAAGCCGTTCACATCATAGGACACCTGGGGACAGGAGGGGACCTCAGCTGCGGCGGGCGGGGCTGTGGGGCGCAGGCTGTGGGGTTTGGGGTGCCCTGCCCACCTTGCCAGCGTAGTGGTGGATGACAAAGCCCGAGTTCCAGCTGTTGAAGTGCTCGTGCGTGCCCACGGCCGCCTGCAGCTTCTGCAGCAGGGTCTGGTCGGCGCCCTCGCCCGTGGCGTGCATGGTGGCACACACGTCGTCCAGGACACTCATGATCCCGGGGGGGTTCTGGGACAGGGACAGGGAAGCCGTGGGTGTGGCAGGGCCCAATCCCACATCTGGGCACTGCTGCTTCATGCTGAGCCACAGCTGAGAGCTGGTGCTCTCGCACGGGTGCTGGAAGTGTCCAAGGCCGGGCTGGACGGGGCTTGGAGCACCCTGGGATGGTGGAAGGTGTCCCTGCCCGTGGCACAGGGTGGCACTGGATGGGCTTTAAGGTTCCTGCTAACCCAAACCAGCCTGGGATTCTCTGCTCCTTGGCAGGACTGGTTTCAGCACCCACCCAGCCCCTGTCCCTGGGTGCCTCTGCTCCCCAAAAAGCCTCCCCGGCAGAGGGGACCCCACTCACCAGCTTGTTCTCTATCAGGTCACACACCACCTTGTTGTTGAAGTACTGGATCTGCGTCCACTTGATCCCCTCCTGCACATATTCCTCCTGGGGAAGCACAGGCAGAGCGGGGTGGGCCCCGAGCCCCTGGGATGTGCTGCAGACCCCCTGCTCCAGCTGTGGTGCTGGGGAGGAGGGGGGTGCAGGAATTGGGGTGCTGGCACAGCCCCACGGCCCCCAGCCCAGCCCCCTGTACCTGCTCTGCCTTCAGGGTGAGCTCGATGAAGATCTGCTGCAGCTTCTCATTCACAAAGTTAATGCAGAATTGCTCAAAGCCATTTTTCTGCATGAAAGATAGAAGAGAAAATGGTGCTGAGTTGTCTTCTGCTCCTCTGGCTCCTCACCCTCCCTTGGGTGCTACTCCAGGGACCCTTCTTGGGACCCCCCGATCCGGGTGCTGTCCGTGCTGTGGGAGCAGGGCCGGACATTCCCAGCTGGGCTCCTACAGCACGGCCACACACACCTGGAATATCTCGAAGCCGTAGATGTCCAGCACCCCGACGCTGTACTCCTCGTACGGCTTCTGCATCGCCCGGTTGATGGACTGCGGGGACAGAGGGGACAAGGTGGGTGCAGGGCGGCGGGATTGGCTGGACCCTGGAGCAGGGGGTGACCATCCCCTCTCAGGCCACCCCACAGGCCCACGCACCTCCACGAGGAAGTCGAAGACACGGGCGTAGAGCCCCTTGGCCAGCGCGTCGCGGGTGTAGGCCGCCTGCTCCACGTTGAGGGTGACGGTGATGGACTCGGAGCGGCCGCCCCACTTGCTGTCCATTTTCCTGCTGGTGACCTTCTCGTTGAGGCGCTCCTGGTCGACCCCCAGCAGGTAGGCAGGGAAGGCCAGGGCTGGGCAGAGCGGGGGCGGTCAGGGCTGTGTCCTCCCCACCCGGCTCCGGCCGCGGTTGAAACCCTCAGCCCCATCCGAGCGGGAAGGACAGCAGTGGGACAATGACTGGGGACACGGGGTGGGTCCTTCCTCTCCCAGAGTGACACCTGCCATCTGTCCCCTTGGTTAAGCTCTGGCTGAGCCGTTTGCTCGCTGCCTCAGTTTTCCCATGTCTAACGTGGGGAAGGTGTTGCTGCTGCCTCCCTCCTCTGCCAGGGGATTTGTGACACAGCCACAGAACCACGGAATGAACCAGGCTGGAAAAGACTTTTGAGATCATCAAGTCCAACCCATGACCTCCTCACCAACTCAACCACGGCACTGAGTGCCACGTCCAGGCTTTTTTAAAACACATCCAGGGATGGTGACTCCACCTGCTCCCTGGGCAGGCGATTCCAGTGCCAGTTTGCCACTCATTCCCGAGGGTCCCTGTGACTGTCCCCCCCTGTCCCCTGGAGCTATTTGGCCACTCACAGTTGGCGTTCTCCACCCGGGCATAGTTGCCCTCCTCCCGGAAGCTGATGTTGCCCAGGTGCAGGATCCCTGCCACGATCTGCAGCACCAGCTGCTGGTCCTCGCCGCGGATGCCGATGACCTGCATGGCGTTCTGGGGGTGCAGGGACCGCGTGAGCCCCCGCCCGGCCCCAGAGCCTCTGGGGACTCCCCTCCCTGCTGGGCACTCACCACGGTCTCATGGAAGTCGCTGCGGTCATCTGTGCCCTCCACCTGGTAGGTGTCTGTCTGGTTTAGGTAGAAGTAATAATCCGGGCTCATGATGCCCAAATTCTGCCGCTGCTCTTGGGATGCCCCTTGGATGAGCTGGGAGGGGACAGCGGGCTGTGGTCACCCAGCTCCTGGTCCCCTCCCTGCAGCCCGGCGTGGCTCCAGGCCACCCCCGTACCTGATAGTAGATGTGGAAATTCCGCTCGCACTCGTTCTGGCTCACCACGCGCGACTTCTCCAGCAGGAAGTTGGAGATCTTGCCCCCGTCGGGTTCTCCGCCCCGGCTGAACTGGATCTCGAAGTATTTTCCCTGCTCCGGCACAGATCCTGCTCAGAGCCGTGGCCCTGGCTGGGAGGATTCCTCATTCCTCGTTCCTCATTCTCCCCAGCCCCTTCCCCACCACGTTTTTTGGGATGCTGGGATGTGCAATCCCTGGCTGAAGATTTTGTGGTTTATGTGGAGACCTCATCGCTCCCTCAACTGCCCCAAAGGAGGTTGGAGCCAGGTGGGGTCGGTCTCTCCTCCCAGGTAACAGGACCAGAGGAAATGGCCTCACATTGCCCCAGGAGGGATTTAGACTGGATATGAGGAAAAAATCCTCCTGGAAAGGGTGGTCAGGCACTGGAACAGACTGTGGGGGAATCCCCATCCCTGGAGGGATTTAAAAGCCGTGTGGATGTGGCACTTGGGGACACGGCCCAGTGGTGGCCTTGGCAGTGTTGGGGGAATGGTTGGACTGGATCTTAAAGGTCAACTGTCCACCCCAGCTGGGTCAGTGGTGGTGCTGCAGCGCTGACCCCCTGCACCCGCCCTGGCACTGCCCTGGCACTTACAAAGCGGCTGGAGTTGTTGTTCCGGACGGTTTTGGCATTTCCAAAGGCCTCCAGCAGCGGGTTGGACTGCAGGATGATGTCCTTCACGTGCTGGGGACGGAGCAGGGGAGGGCTGAGCACAGCTGTGCCCCACTCCAGGCCTGGGGACAGACCTCGGGCTTTGCGTGTCCCCAGGCCTGGAGCGGCTGCTCCGCGTGCCGCCGTCAGCTGGGGGGGTTGGGGGTCAGGGTGGAGGGGATCAGTTGGGAGGGGACGTGATGAGTGGCAGGGGGGACAACAGACCTACCTGGACCTTCTCCCCGCCCCCAGACACTTTGGAGATGTAGCCCATGATGTATTTTGCTGCCACCGTTTTCCCGGCTCCGCTTTCTCCGCTGTGCAAATGCCAAAGCAGAGGAGAGGTGAAACGGCCCCACCAGAGCCACCCATCCTGGGGGCTTTGGGGTGGGTCCTGGAGCGGGACCAGAGGATGACAGCGACTTTTGGGGGCTGTGGCCACCCCCCTTGGAGGGGGCTGCCCAGGGGTGTCAGTGTGAGCAGAGCGTGGCTCGGTGAGGAGCCGCTCCAGGAGACGTCGGATTTCTTGTCGCCGGATTTCGAAGGGGAGGAGGGAGACTTGGGAGCGTCAGAGGGAAGTGTCCGGCCTTGCCCCACATCCTGCCCATTTCCCTTGCAACACTGCCCCGGAGAGCTGCGTTGCACAAGGCTCTGGCCCTGGTCACAGCCCTGCCTGGTGGCCCAGGGGTTCCCTCCAGACACCCCAGAGCCCAGGAACCACCACTTTCAGCCCCCTCTTAGCTGGGAAACCCCTGGGCTGGGGAGAAGGGGGGGTGGGGACAGATGTCCCGAGGGGCAGTGACACCCCAGCTGTGCCCCAGTGTCCCCCAGTACCTGATGATGACGCACTGGTTCTCGCCGTCGATCAGCATGTTCCGGTACATGTTGTCAGTCAGGGCGTAGATGTGGGGGGGGTTTTCATACTGGGCCTAACCAGGGGACAGGGACAGCGGGGCTGAGCACAGAGCAGCCCCTCCTCCCCTCCCCACATCCCCTTAACTGCCCACGGGGGAACCAGCCTCTTCATACTGACCCTAAACAAGGGGCAGGGACAGGGACAGCGGGGCTGGGCACAGAGCAGCCCCCAGCTCCCCAAATCCCCCTCGCTCTGCCCGTGTGGGAATCGACCTCTTCCCACAAACACCAGCTCATCAGCGGCGTGTCTGGTGTTTTCTAACCCTCCCCTCCTCCTTGGGAAGCTCTCTGGGGCAGAGCTGCTCCGGCTGCATTTTACCATGTTTGGGTTGCTTTAGTGTGCATTTCTGAGCTGAATTTCCCAGGAATGTGGATTTGCTGCTGGGTCTCTTGTTGGGAGCACTGACCCCCGCAGCAACCGAGGGGCTGTGGAGGATGGGGACCCTCAGGGGACACCCGTGGGGGTTTCGCACGGAATTAACCCCAAGCTGCCCCCAGCAGCCTCACCGCGCCCTGGTACAGCTCGATCTCCCGGTCGGTGAAATACGGCATCTGCTTGAAGGGGTTCACGGAGATCAGCACGGGCCCGATGTAGGTCTGGGCAGCAGGTCAAGGGCCGTGAGTCCCGTCCCATGGCCCCCTTCCCCCTGCCCAACCCCTGCCCTGGGTTTCCAGCTCGGCACGGGCGGAGCTGCTCTGCTTGGGGCACTCCCAGCGCTTCCTCGGCCGCGGAGTGTCCCCTGCAGTGTGCTGGGTGCAGGAGCATCCCCCTCGGCTCCCTGGCCTGGCTGAGGATCGGCTCCAAAAGCTTCTCCGGCATCCCGCGGCCTCCTGGAATCCACCCTCTGCTCACGCTCCATTCGCGGCTCTTCCAGCGGGAGCCCGTCCTGGTTTTACACCCAGGGAAACTGAGGCACAGAGAGGAGAGGAACTGCGGGCCCTGCCTTTCCCTGCCCAGCAGCCACCCTGCTGCCTTCCCTGCCGCATCCCCGAGTCCCTCAGTGCGGGCAGGGGCACGGAAAAGCAGGGAATTGCACCTGGAAATGGTGCGGCAGCGGGATGGGGATGAGCCCCCGGCACGGTGAGGAGATGGAGGTTGGGGACGGAGCAGGTGGGGTCATCCCAAGCCTCTGATGTCCTATTTGTGCCCCAGAATAGTGGGGCAGGGGGAGAGCGGCCGAAGGGCAGGAAGAGGGAGCTTTTCTGGGAAATGCAGAAGCTTGGGATGTTGAGTGATGACTGGACAGAGCCCTGCGTGCAGCGGCACAGAAAAAAAGGAAGAGAGGCCGTGTGGGGTATTTTCCCCCTCAAAATAATTAAAAAAAAAAAACCAACAAAAAACAAACTCAAAAAAAGCCAACCCCAAACCAAGCCCCAAACGCCCCGGGGCTGTGGCGGGAGGTGGCTGAGTCACAGCATCGCCTTGTAAGGACAGAGCCACATCTTCAGGGGAAATACAGCGGCGTGGGCAGGAGCCTCAGCGCGGGCTGAGCCCTCCCCGTGCCCTGCTGTGCCCCTCGGGGCTCTGCTCCTTGTCCCCAGCAGGGACAGCCGCCTCGCACCGGGGAGCAGGGAGCTGGGACGGTACCAGGGCACCGAGCTGGCCACGTCCCCAGGTGGGTGTGGGGTGAGCAAGGCTTGGGGACACGTCCCCGTCCTCCTGCAGAGCTGTGGTGCCCGGCAGTGCCAGCTCCGGGATGGCAGCGGGGAGCTGGAGCAGCTCCGTGTCCCCTGCGCTGGCTGAAGGTGTCCCCTGTGCCCTGGCACCGCTGGGGACGAGGGGTGGCACCTCCTCCCCATGCCTGCGGGGATGCTCCCGCTCCATCCAGGGCCTGCCTGGATTTGTGGGGGGTGCAGGGCAGCCAGGACATGCTGTGGGCATTGCTGGGGGTGGGTGACAGCAACAGGGGATGATGGTCACTGCTGCCACTGGGGTCACTGCTGCCACTGGGGTCACTGCTGCCACCCCCGTCACAGGCAGGGGGGCCCCGGTGGGCAGGAGCAGAGGGATGCTGCGGGTGAGGGGCTTTGCTCAGGGCTCTGTGGCTACGAAGGAAGGGCCAAAGTGTGTCCTGGGGTGTGGCAGGACAAGGGGTTTGGGTGCTGTGTCTCTGCCAAGTGCAGCTCAGCTCGGGAATGGCGACATTCCCGCAGCCCATCCCAATCCTGTCCCAGCAGGGCACAGGACACCACAAGCACTGGGGCAGCCCAGACAAAGCCTTGGAGCCCATCCCTGCTGCTCCCTGTGCTGTCCCCGCTGCCTGGGCAAGGATACAAAGATGAAATCGTCCATGAAACGCTTCTTGAGGTTCTCCACGATGGCCTCCTCGGAGATCTTGGACAGCAGCACCATGTCGTCCACGCCGCTCTGCTTGACATTGTGGCTCTGCCAGTGGAAGCGCTCCTTGCTGCCCTGGGGGGACAGGGACACAGCGACTGTGCCGGGGCCCCCTCCTGCCACCAGGGCCACCTCCTGCCACCAGGGCCCCCTCCTGCCACCAGGGCCGGCTCCGAGCCCTGGAGCTGCTGGCAGCTGGGACCAGTCCCGGCTCGGCTGTCACTCCAAACCAGGCACCTCGTGGTGCAAACGGATGGGTTTGGCCAAGCTGGGAAGTGGCAGAGCTCGAAATTCAGTGCTCTGGGGCTCGTCCCAACCCTCTGGATCCCTCCTCAGCTCCGGGCACCCGGAGAGGAGCAGACAGGAGCTGCCCCAGCCCCCTGCTCCTCAGCCAGGCTTATGAAGGATAACGAAGCAGTTGATGTGCAGACTGATAATGAGCCAGGGGAAGGGTGGTGGTGGCATCCTCTGCACCCCCACATCCTCCTTGCACCACTGCGCCCCTGTCCCCATTTCCCCTGCCCAGGGCGATGCCAGCACCCTCTGCCCAGCTGTCCCCAACTCACCCAGCTCTGTACCCTGGGGGCTGTGGGGCAGCAGCAGAACTGGGCTGGGATTTCAGCCCTTGTGGGGTAAACACAGCCCTGGGCTGGGAGGGGGGGATTTCAGCGTGCAAAAACCACCCAAAGGCCTCCCCTCATCCTCGATGTCCCCAGAACAAACTGGGGGCAGCTGTGGTGCCCGTGTGGCCCCCGGCACGGTGCCCAGGAGGGGACGCCCCGTCTGGACCGGTCTGTGGGCCCTCTGTCCCCATCCCTGTGGTTCCTCTTTCACCCCCCTTGCTCCTGTCACCGATTTCACTTCTCCCCCATCAGCCCTGGCCTCTTACTCTTTCCAGTTCCCTTTTCTTCTTCTCTTCCCCTTTTGCTTGATTTTCCCGCAGGCTCTCAAGATTTCAGGGCTCTGGATCCCGACACCTTTGGAGGCTCCTGGCTGCCCCTGATTTTTGCTGGGTGCCCCAGCCCCCCCCCAGCCACCCTGGGCTGTTTGTCACAACCTGGCTCCATCACCCTGCCCACATCCCTGGGCTCTGCAACCCCAAACACCCCCTGTGCCCCCTCTCCAAACCCCAAATGCAAGTCAAGCCCCCCCAGCTGCTGAAGGGGCTTCTGGCTGTGTTGTCCCACCACCTCCTCTTGGGTGCACAGAGCTGGGTCAGCTCAGCGGGCTCAGGGGGTCCAGGGCTGCTCACACAGCCTGAAACCGCCCAGGGAGCTTCTCCTCTTCCTCCTGGTTGTTATTTATAGGCCTTTTTCTTGCCTTCATCCTAATATCCCTTAGAAAATCCAGCTGGGAAAACACGGGCGGGCCCAGCCATCCTCTGCAGGTCACCGTGGTGTCACCCAGGGAGCTGCCAGGGACCCCAGGAGCTGCCCAGCTTCACCCCAGCCTGGCCCAACCCCTGGGCTTCAGGAGAGAGAGCCCACGGGCAGCCAAACACCTCAGTGCCCTGTCCCCATCACCCCAAACCCGCTGGCACAGGCCCCCTGGGCTGCTGATCGAGGCCAGATTAAATCCCCAAATGGGATTTCCTGCACTGAGAGCTCAAAATTTTTGAGCTGACACCCGGATATTGTCCTTCAGCCCCATGACTGCTCGGAGCTGTCAGTGCTGAGTGTGTCTTCACCTCCTCTTCCCCTGGGCCAGCTCAGGGGCTTTCCTGGCTCTGCTGGGGCACCTGGTGCAGCCCAGCTGCGAGGAAAACACCGGCTCATGGTACACAAAGGGTTTGTCCTGCAGAGCTCTGGGTGTTCCTGCCCCGTTTCTGGGATCACGGAGCCTGCCTGGCCTCCCTGAGCGTGTCACAGGGGGGGTTTGCAGGGCCAGGGCTTGCTGAACTGGGTAAAATCAGGATGAAGAGGAATTAGGATCCCTTAAAACCCTGGTTTGCCCAAGCTCGGTGCCCAGGGAGCTCCTGTGGGGTGGGGCTGCAGGTGATATCCCTGGGGGGAGAGGGGGCATGAATTAATTTGCTTGGTTTTTAATTTAATTTTTAATTAATTTGCAGAGGTTTGGGGCAGCAGTTTCCCAGTCCCCTGCTTTGTCCAGTCCCCTGCTCTGTCCAGCCCCAGGCCGAAGCTGCCCAGGGAAGGGGGCCTGGACCAAGCCATGCCACCCTCATGCCAAGCAGGGAGAAGCTTTTGTCCCCTCTCCACCTTCCAGGTGCCCTTTGCAGCCCCTGCGCGCGAGGGACTTTGCTCTAAAGGTGACGGGTGACACTTGAGGAGCCCCTCAGCGTCCCCAGCTGCGGGACGGGCACTGTCACCACCCTGTGCCCGGGGCCAGGACGCTCCTGGGCAGGGAGGGGAGCAGCCCTGTGGTGGCACTTGCAAAACATCGTGTTTTTCTTCAAAGCTGAGGTCAAACCACAAAGGAACCCTGCAAGCCCTGAGCAAGGAGCGGATGCAGCCCGAGGTGGCACCTTCTGAGCAGCAACACCTTAAAACCACAGGAAGCCTTGAGAGGAGGAGGAGCAGGTTTGTCACATCAGTGTCACAGCCAGGCACAGGCAGGGGTTGGGGATGGGGCTGGCCCTGGAGCTGGGCCCTGGCAGGGGTCAGGTTGTGGCTGTAGAGTCCCATGGTCTTCAGGAAGCCACAGAAAAGCTGCAGGTGGCGAGGAGGGGACAGTGGAAGTGTCTTTGGGGACAGCATCTGAGCAGCCTCTCAGAGGTGACAGCACAAGCGTGGGTGGGAGAAGGTTTCAGCCTGGCCACTGTCCCCTGTCCCCTTCCTGTCTGGGTGCAAATTGCTGGGGACAGCATCACCCCAGGCATCCGGGGAGCGGAGCTGTGGCAGCCCCTTGTCTGAGCATCTTCCTAATTCTGAGAGCTTTCATCTTCCTCTTCTGCCTCCGCATCAGCTCCCAGAAGTGGCCGCTGCCCTCCCCGCAGCCCCTGTCCCCTGGCCCTGCCTGGTCTGACCGTGGGGACCAGCACCCAGAGGGTCCCTCCTGGCCTGGGGCTGCCACCCCCACCCCACACTCTGCCCCACCAGCAGCACCAGCGCCGAGACCAGAAGCACCAGCGGGGACACGAAGCTGTCCCGTGGGTGCCACAGCAGTGACAGCAAAATCCAAACCTCTCTGTGCCAGCGCAGACCCGTCCCCTGGCGGTGCCCACCCTGTCCCGGGGGACAGCACCCACGGTGCCCCCACACCCACCCCCGGCTGCTCCCCACCTCCGGTGCCCCCCCAGCCCCTGTCCCCAGGCTGGGGAACGCCGTCCCCTCTCCAGCAGGGACACGGGGCAGGCCCGGCACCTCCCAAAGCAGCGAGGGACCGCGCTGGGAGCAGGGTAGGGCAGGGCTGGGGTGGCAGAGCAGGAGGTGACACCCCGGGGTGCCCGAGGGGAACAGGTGGCACAGCCCCGCTCGAACTCACCATGATGTCCCCGTGTCCCTCCCCAGCCCGGGGCGCTCGGGGCTGCTGTCACCGCCGGCCCGGGGCCATCCCGGAGCGCTCGGATTTTGCCTTTCTGGTGAGCACGATTCTGACGCGTTTTCTTTCCCTCCCCTCACTTCCTCATTTTGTGTGTGGGGGTGGCGAGTACAACGGTGCCTCTGCTACCGGGGGACCGCGGGGTGGCCCTGCCCCGGGTGACACCATCGCTGGGTGTCACCGAGCTGGGGAGGGAGCGGGTGCTGGACAGAGCCCGGCAGGGATGCTCAGAGCCTCGGTGAGACCTTTCCCTGCAGCCCGCGGTGACACCTGGGTGTCACCTGTCCAGGGCTGGTCACCCAGTGCTTGCGGGTGGTTTTAGGAGCAAGATGCTTTTGGCTGCTGCTTTTTTTATTTTTATTTTTTTTTTAATAAAAAAGGTCCCGCTTGAGGTGCAGAGAAAAGCGGGGTTGCTTCAGGAAGCCGAGGCCTGAGACAGTTCTGGGCCACCCTGTCCCCACTGTCCCCTGCAGAGTCACAGACTGGTTTGGGGTGGGAGGGACCTTAAAGTTCATCCAGTGCCACCCCTGCCATGGCAGGGACACCTTCCACTGTCCCAGGCTGCTCCCAGCCCCAGCCAGCCTGGCCTTGGGCACTGCCAGGGATCCAGGGGCAGCCACAGATGCTCTGGGAATTCCATCACAGCCCCTCCCCACCCTCCCAGCCAACAATTCCTTCCCNCCTTCTCTTCTCCAGGTGAGCACCCCCAGCTCTCCCAGCCTGGCTCCAGAGCAGAGGGGCTCCAGCCCTGGGAGCAGCTCCGGGGCCTCCTCTGGACTGGCTCCAGCAGCTCCATGTCCTCCTGCTGTTGTTCCCCAGGGCTGGGGCAGCTCTGCAGGTGGGGTCTCACCTGAGCGGGGCAGAGGGGCAGAATCCCCCCCTCCCCTGCTGGCCCAGCATTACCAGCATGGGGGTTTCTCTGTGCCATGGGGTGCCAAGCAGGAAACTGTTCCCACACGTCCTGAAGCAGCTCTGGGTGAATCCCCACCTCTCCAACCCGCTCTGGTCCCCAGGAAAAACCCTCCTCTGCTTCCAAATCCCTCCTTTGGTGTGGACTGGGGTGCTGTGGGTGCCCAGACCAAACCCCAGGCTCGAGGAACACGAGTGGGAGCAGAAGCTGTGCCCGGGGTCGTAGCTACTCCTTTATTATAATTCATGCCTTACGTCGCTCCTCCTCAGAGTTAGTATGTTAAACATTGGTCAGTAGATATATATCGATATAAAAACGGTGAAAACACCCCCTCCCCTCACCCAGAAACGTCAGAACGGAGCGTGGCACCAGGAAGGAAGAGAAACGAGGTTTGCTGAGCACCAGAGAA
The DNA here is from genome assembly GCA_013399875.1 of Gymnorhina tibicen. Lineage (NCBI taxonomy): Eukaryota > Metazoa > Chordata > Aves > Passeriformes > Artamidae > Gymnorhina > Gymnorhina tibicen. The sequence continues at coordinate 785,274 of VXAZ01001214.1, forward strand.
GCTGCGATCGGCTGGAGGAGCAGGTGGACACAAAAACACAGCTGGGAGAGGAACACACGGGGGCTTTGCTCTGGGGGAAGGGGGCTGTGCCCTCCCTGCACCGTCGGGATGGCCCCAAGGGAACAAAACACGGCTTTGGACAAAGGTTTCCCATCGCTGTGATGTGGAAAGGCCTGAAAATAACCGTAACAATAACAATTATAACGCTAACAAAAAGCACATGCTTTGGAGAGTTGAAGTCAGGTCTCCTCCACGGGGCTGCCCGCGGAGAGATTGGCCCAGGTTTGGCCACGAGGTGACCCGGAGGAATTTCAAGCCTGCTCTTTTCCCATCACTGGAGGCCTCCTGCGGGCAGAGGAGTGGGTGGCACTGGGACTGGCACCTCGAGGCCACGGCCACACGCGGCCAGGCTGCCTTTGGAGGCAAAGCACCTTTCGGAGGCAAAGCACCTTTGGAAGTCAAGCACCTTTGGAAGTGAGGCCGCTGCAGAGGCTGAGGCGATCTCTGGGCAGGGCCCTGCCGTGCCAGGCCTGGGGACACTGTGACAGCAGCGCTCCTGTCCCACATCTTCCTCTGCTTTGCTGCCTGAGCCTGGCACAGCCCCGATGCCCAGGAGGTGACGGCAGCCCCGAGCACGCCTCTGCCCCCGCCCCAGCTCGTGCTTCAAGGGATACGAACTGGTCCTAGAAGTGACGTTAAGGGCGTTAAGGACAAACAGGAGAACACCCCAGCCCAAGTCGGTCGCCACGAGAGTTTGGAGAACCCCCCTCTCCCAGTGAAACTGGTGTCACCGCTCTGCTCGCGGGGTGACCCGCTCCCCGTCCCCTGCTGCCAGTCCCGAGGTGGCGGGGCGCAAACCGAGGGCACGAAACCCCCGCTCCAACCCCGCTCCCCGCAGCGGCTCCTCTTCATCCAGCGCCCAGGAGCCACGAGCCACGCTGGGCACCCGAGGCACCTGAACCCTCCTCCCTGTCTCCCCTGGGATCCCGAGGGAAGGGCAGCAGCCCCGGGGGTGCTCGAGCCCCGCGGCGGTGCCCCGGGGACGCGGAGCGGGATGAGGCAGGAGCGGGGCGAGCGGTGCCGCTTCCCTCGGTGGCTCTTGGCCGCTACTAATAAATAACATCAGAATTTCAAGTAAAGTCCCTGCTCTGCCCAGCTCCCCCCTCTCCCAGCGCTCATCCAGCTGGGGCTGCAGTGGTTTAACTGGGAACCTGCCACGGTGAAGCTCGGGGGCCAAGGGGGTCTGTGGGGGACGGGTTTGGGGGACGCCGGCTCCCGCTGGAAGCGCGAGCGGAGCCTGTGTGGGAGCCCGGGGAGATTCCCGGGGCGGAGAGGGAGGGCACGGCTCGGCGGCCCTCCGGCGGAGCTTTGGCCTTCCAGTTTTGCCGCGGGGGTCCCGCTGCGTCCCGCCGTGTCCTAGTGCCCCTGGCAGGTTTTACAGCACATCTGTCGGAAGTAGGTCCGGCTGCAGAACTTGAACTTGAGGACGAGCGGGCAGTAGGCCACCTTGTTCACATCCTTGCACTCTGAGGGGACACAGAGAGGGGGAGCAGGGTCACAGATGGGATCCTGGGGGGGTTTGCTGGGAAGCTGAAAGATGCAGCCGTGAGGAGGAAGCTGCCGAGGATGTCACCAATGATAACTTCTCTCTGCCAAGGTGCAGTTCCTGCATTTCTCGGGGTCACGGCACACCAGGCTGGCCTGGGGCCGGAGGGGACCAGGGCCGCAGAATGGCCACATTTTCAACAGAGTGATTTGGGTTGGAAGGGGCCTTAAAGCTCATCCATTTCCACCCCCTGCACAGGCTGGGAGTGCAGAGATCCATCCCCGAGGCAGGGAATGCCTGGAGAGGGCATGGGAGCAAGGCCAGGGTGGGAATGTTCCTGCTCCCACTGGGTGTCCAGGCAGAGAAATCATGGAATTACAGGATGGTTCGGGTTGGAAGGGACCTTAAAGCTCCTCCATTTCCACCCCTGCCATGGCAGGGACACCTCCCACCTCCCAGGTTGCTCCAAGCCCCGTCCAGCCTGGCCTTGAACCCTTCCAGGGTTGGGGTCTCCCCACCCTGGAGCCCAGCTCGTGCTGTCCTGGCTCCGCTGTCCCTGTCCCCAGAGCTGGCAGTGCCCCCCGTGTCCCCTCCCCAGGGACCCCTCACCTTCGGGGTTGTCCGTAGGCCCCGACTCGCACTTGGTCTCGCACTGCTGCATCCCGGGGGGCTGCAGGGCCTCCACGCACTCCATGGACGGCTGCCCGGTGTGAGCCAGGCACTGGACGGATCTTCTCTGCTGGCCGAGGCCGCACTGGGCAGAGCACTGTGGGGACAGCACGGAGGGAGCTGCCGTGGCCACCACGGCTTTAGGAAGGTGACAGGAGTGGGCACAGATGCGGGTTAGGGGGTGCAAAGGGTGCTGGAGGTGGTTCCTTCCCGCCCCCGGCATGAACGAGTGCTGTGGCCCTGCGTCCCAACAAAGCTTGGTTGGATTCTCCAGGCCTCGGGGAGGATCTCTCATCCAGCCCTCCATGCCTGGCCTTTCCCAGGCCTCCCGCACCCCAGTGTCACCCTGCGGCCCGAGGGCTGCTGGAGGGCAGGGAGGACTCTCAGGGTCACCCCGCGGGGCTCTGGGGGGGACCGGCAGTGGCCCCGCGTGTCAGCAGGGCCAGCCCAGCTCTGCAGCCACTGCCCCGCTGACCCCCAGGTACCCAAGGGGACCCCTCAATGACTTCTGTGGGGTCCTGCCAGGCCTGGGACACCCCCAGGGTCAGCTCTGCCCTTGGGCCGCCATCACAAATGAGCCAAAAAGCGGGCAAAGAACACTGCCACGGCGTCCTGCTGTCCCCTGGACTGTTGTGGTGGCCACACAGGCTTCTGCTGGCCGCTGAAAGCCTTCGGCACCGCAGGATTTGAAGGGCTAGGGAGCCTTCTCCTGCAATGCCCCCGTGGGGAGGGCTGTCCCTACCTCTCCCCACTCGCCGGTGACCCAGCGGGGCGGGGGGCAGCGCCGCAGGTTGCACCTCATGCTGGTGGGGGGCTTGGCGGCCTCGTGGCACTGGGAGGTGGGCAGGGTCACGCTGTGGTCGCCGCTCTTGCACAGGACGATGCGGTGGCGGAAGCCGGGCCCGCAGCTCGGGGTGCACTGCGGGGACGGGGGACGCGGTCAGGGCGGCCGCCAGGGAGGGGACAGAGGCAGCTCTGGCTCCCCCCGCGCTGCCCCCGCCTCTGCTGGCTCCTGAGCTACGACATCCCCGCACCGCGCTCTCCGCGGCCTCACTGGTGACCGGCACTGTCCTCCCTCGGAGCAGCGCCCTCGGAGAGGTGAGGGACGATGTCAGTCACAGAATCAGAATGTCCTGAGCTGGATCCCACAGGAATCATCAGTCCAGCCCCTGGCCCTGCCCAGACGCCCCAACAGCCCCACCCTGGGCATCCCTGGCAGCGCTGTCCAAACGCTCCTGGAGCTCTGGCAGCCTCGGGGCCGGGACCATTCCCTGGGGAGCCCGGGCAGCGCCCAGCACCCTCGGGGGGAAGAACCTTTCCCTGAGCTCCATGCCAAGCCCTGACACAGCCCCAGCCGTTCCCTGGGCTCCTGTCCCTGGCCCAGAGCAGAGCTCAGCCCCTGCCCCTCCGCCTCCCCTCGGGAGGAGCTGCAGCCCCCGAGGAGCCTCCCCTCAGTCTCCTCTGCTCCGGCTGAACGAGCCCAGTGCCCTCAGCCGCTCCTCAGCCCCTTCCCCAGCTCCGTGTCCCCCCTTTGGCACTCGCCTCCGACCAGTCCAGGGCCACCCACTCCGGAGGACACGTTTGGTTGTTGCAGGGCTCCAGCATCTTCGGCCGTGGCTGGGTGCAGGAGGCATCGTCCAGGGTTTTCTCCTCGCTGGCAGAGATCTTCCTCTTGCAGAAGACGCTGCGGGTCCGGACGCCCTCGTTGCAGCTCCGGCTGCACTCGGACCAGTTCCCAATGGCCCAGCTGGGGATGGGCCAACAGCAGAGCTTGGAGGGGCACCCTGGGCTGGGCTTGTCCCCCTCGTCCTGCACACAGCCCCGCTCCTACTCAGCCGCAGCCTCCCAGACAGCTCTGCCGGAACCACAGAGCTCCTCCACACCTGCCCTTCCCCTCCAGGAGAGGAGCCAGGGAGGGGCTGGGACAGTTCCTGAGGGACTCACTGAATAGATGGGACACAGAGCAGAAACCCAACCCCATTCCCCAGCAGAGCTGCTCCAGCCAGGCAGCATCACCCCTGGCTGCTACTCCCAAGGAATTTCACCCTCTTCCACCCCGGTTTCCCCCCCGGCCCCGTGCCCCAGGTACTCACGCCGGGGGACAGGGCTCGGTGTTGCAGGGCCTCTGCCGCTCGGGCACCTTGGCGTCAGCGCTGCAGAAATGGCTGGGCACGGTCGAGCCATCGGAGAGCTTCCTGCACACCACGGACTGGATCTGGCTGCCTGCCCAGGGACGAGAGGGAGCGGGGACAGGGAGGAGAAGGCTGAGGCTGGAGCAGGGCCAGGCTGCGGGTGCCGGCCCCGCAGCTCCGCGCCCGCGGGGGGATGTGGCACAGCGGCCACTTGGCCCTGCACGTCGAGCCTGAACTCATTCCTGCATTCATAACCAAGGGCTCCTCCAGCATCTCCAGGAAGAGTGGATGGTGTGGAATGGTGGGGTCAGTGCCTGGCTGTGGAATGGTGGGGTCAGGGGATGTGGAATGGTGGGGTCAGTGTCCAGACCTGGAATGGTGGGGTCAGGGGATGTGGAATGGTGGGGTCAGTGTCCAGACCTGGAATGGTGGGGTCAGGGGATGTGGAATGGTAGGGTCAGTGTCCAGACCTGGAATGGTGGG
>VXAZ01001214.1:790146-833690 GCA_013399875.1 Gymnorhina tibicen
GGGGTCAGTGCCTGGGTGTGGAATGGTGGGGTCAGTGCCTGGGTGTGGAATGGTGGGGTCAGTGCCTGGACCTGGAATGGTGGGGTCAGTGGCTGGCTGTGGAATGGTGGGGTCAGGGGATGTGGAATGGCGGGGTCAGTGCCTGGGTGTGGCACTCCGGGTGACAAGGCGGGCATCGGGCACAGGTTGCACTCAATGGCCCTGGAGGGCTTTTCCAGCCTCGATGATCCTGGGGTGCTAAAGTTCACCAGCCAGGGCAGGACACGCCAGAGGATGGAGGATCAGAGCATTCCAGGGATCTCATGCTCCAATGGACCTGTTCTAACCTTGGCCTTGTGACACTTCCTGGGCAGCACTTGGGGAATAACAGGGACAAGGAGGGACAACACTTGATCAAGGTCTGGCACACCAGAGCAGGTCAGGGCCCTCAGCTTTAAACAGGGAACATTACTGAGCTGTTCTCTTCTGAGCACCAGCTCAGCCCCTCTCAGCCAGGCTCTCCAAAGTTCTGAGACACGGCCCAAACCTCTGTGTCAATCCCCACGGGAACCAGGCCAAGGATTCAGGGAAGCACCAGGGGAGTTTCAGTTCCCAGACCATAGATCTGAGGCCAGATCTGTTGTGGTCGGCCAACCTGTCCTTGCTCCATCCCTGGCAGTGCCCAAGGCTGGGAGCAGCCTGGGGCAGTGGAAGGTGTCCCTGCCCATGGCAGGGGGTGGCACTGGATCAGCTTTAAGGTCCCTCCCAACCTAAAGCCATTCTATGATCCCATGCATTGCACGAGTAAATGGGTTTAAAAGGGGCTGGAGAGGGACAGGACCCAGGGAATGGCTCCCACTGCCAGAGGGCAGGGCTGGATGGGATACTGGGAAGAAATTGTTGGCTGTGAGGGTGGGGAGGCTCTGGCACAGGGTACCCAGAGCAGCTGTGGCTGCCCCTGGATCCCTGGCAGTGCCCAAGGCCAGGCAGGATGGGGCTGGGAGCAGCCTGGGACAGTGGGAGGTGTCCCTGCCCACGGCAGGGGGTGGAAAAATTTGATCTTTAAGGTCCTTCCAGCCATACCTGGGCCCAGCTGAAGATGGCACCCAGGCCCTTTGCCCTGGCACAACTCTCACGTGGCTGAGAGCGGGGTGGGGCCGTGCAGAGATGCCAGAGCTCCCCAGAGCCAACCAGAGGCCCAGGCACAGAGCAGGGGGGGTCCCACCTGTCCCCCCAAAGCAGCCCAGCATCAGAGCTCACCCCCTGCACACAGCATGGAGCACTTGGTCCACGGGGTGTAGTGCCAGGAGTACTGGCTGGAGCCGTCCCTGCCCACCGGGGCGTTGAACTTGTAGCGGATCCCCTGCAGCTCCGTCCGCACCAGCACCTGCGGGAAAGGCACCCCCGGGACGTCAGTGCCACCCGGCTGGCATCCCACAGCCTCACCAACATCCAGGGCAGCTGGAATCTTCTCCTGCCCCCTGTCCAGCCTCTCCCAGCAGTGGCAGGGCAGCCACCAGTGGTGACAGCGGTGCTCGATCGGAGCATGAGTTCCCAAGGCACTGATGGGTGGAATCATTCCAAAAACTGACGGATTAGGGAGGGAGAGCTGAGAATCAGGGAGAGACACCTGGGAGTGCCCAGTGGATAAAGCACTGGCCACCCAAGGCAGGGGTTGTGGCTCCTGTCCCACCTGGGATGACCCTTTTGAAGGTTGGATGTGGCACTCGCTGCCATGGCCTGGCTGAAAAGGTGGTGTCGGGTCATAGGTTGGACTTGATGGTCTCAAAGGGCTTTTCCAGCCTAATTAATTCTGTGATTGTGTGAATTCAGCCCAATTTCCCTCTGGTCTCTCTGTCCCTTTGCTCCCCACAGCCACCCCGGGGGCTGATCAGCCCCAGTCCCCACGTAGCCACGCAAGGTCCCGTTAGCCCAGCCAGGAGCACACCAGGATGGGCGTGAAGTTACCAACCATGACAAAGAGGGTGACGTTGGTGGGTCCCAAAGCCTCCAGTGACTCGGGCTCTTCGGGGGACCTCCTGTAGTGGAAGGTGGTGCCGGCGATGTCGAAGCGCCGGGGGGGATCGATGGAGAGCTTCCCATTGATGAAATATTCCCCGCTGTCCCCTCGCAGCGCTGCCGGCACAGGGCGGGGAGGTCACACAAAGGCTGGAAGCACCTGGGCCAACTGCAGCCCCCTGCTGCTCACCTGCAGGTGTGCTCTCACCCTGGTCCCTGTGGGGACCAGCAGCAGCGGAGGAAGAGGCAAGAAATTTCTTCCCATGGGATTAATCTGACCCAAACTGAGCTGGCACCAACATTTATGGACGGGACACGCCCAGGCTGGGCTGGGGCTGGGGGACAAGCCGTGGCCACGAAGCCAGGCTCAAACCCAGCTGTGCTAACTGGGTCGGGGCTGCTGGAGCTGCTGGGGCCCGGAGCCGGGCTGTGGTTGCCTGGGAGAGTCGCTAGAGGGGGATCGGACCGCTCGCTCCATCCCATTCCCATTCCCATTCCCATTCCCATTCCCATTCCCATTCCCATTCCCATTCCCATTCCCCCTCCCACGCTGTCCCTCCGCTCCCCGCCACTCCGGGAGCGGCTCTGAGCACTGCCGCCCTCGCCGACCCCATCGCGCTCGGGGCAGGGAGGATCCCTGGCGCTGGGGAGGGCGGAGGATGCTCCCTCCATCTGGGATGCCGGGAGAGATCCCGGAGCGGCAGAGCCCGGGGGCAGCGGCGCCCTCAGAGCGCAGGAATCCGGTGGGGATGGACACGGGGAGCCCCCGCACACCGGGCACGGAGGGATGGCGGCACCTCCGATCCCGGCAAAGAGGGCTGGGCTGGAGGGACGCTGCCAGGGGAATCCTGCAGGCACCCGGCAGGGAGCCAGGGTGGGCACCCTGCCCTGCCCTGCATCGCTCGGGGGACAGGGCGAGGAAAGAGGGGAAAGAAAATCCTCGTTGTGAAAGCGGGACTGAGCGAGGTGGGGAAACCAAGCCCGAGGAAAATGTGAGGAGGTTTATTTTAGTGCCCAGGCTGGCAGAGGGGGGATGGCAGGGAGCCACGGGCAGTGCCAGGAGCTGCGGGGGTGTGGGGCTTGCTCGGGGCTGTGATGCTAACACAGGGCAGAGACACAGACAGGGACAGCGGGGGACACCCTGCCCTGCCCCCACATCCCAGCCCGGGTGGGAAGTTCTCCTTGCCGGGCCTTTCCCGGACCCTGCTAACCCCAGGGGAACGGCAGGGCCCGGCCGGGGTCTCAGCCTCCCCAGCCCCGTCTCACCCAGGTAGTTGATGGAGAGGTTCAGCTCCCGGATGTCGATGTGGACGGAGCCCTTGGGGATCTGGATCACCTCCTCGTAACCTGTGGGACACCCAGGGGCTGCTGAGGAATGTTCAGCCTCCAACCCCAGAGCCGCCCTGGCCTGGATGGGAGCGAGAGCCAACCCCTCACCCACGGGGAAAGGCTGAGAAAAGCATTTGGGGCACCAGAACGGAGTGGGTTTGCAGCGTGGGCTCCCGTGATGGGACCGGCTGTACTGGGAATGTGCTGGGGAGCTGGGATTTCCACGGGCATCTCCCAGCCCTGGTTCCCAGAGCGAGCAGGGCGCAGGGAAGGAGCCTGGAGCTCTGTGCCAGAGGTTTGGGTGCCAGCGGAGGCTGGGGCGCGGTTTGGCCGGTGGGCAGCAGGGGTTCGCTCCCTCCCAGCCTGGTCCTACCCCCGGGATGTTTCTCTGGGACGTGTCCCTGCCCGTCGCCAGGGGCAGGCGAGCCGGAGGAGGGACTTGAGGGTGACCAGGCCGTTTGTTCCCTACCTCCCTCGGGCAGGGACTGGTTGAAGACGCCCTCGATGGTCTCGCAGGAGCTGCCGTCCCCCCCGCACACCCGGCACTTGTCCTCCTTGGAGTCGGAGCCCAGCACTCGGTCACAGCCCACGTGCTGCGGGACGGAGCAGCAGGAATGAGCCATCCCGGGGGGCCCTTCCCTCCCCACACCCGCCCTGCTCCCCTCGGTGCTGCTGGCAGGGTGCAGGCAGCAATCAGAGGTTGGCATCACGCAGAGGTTGGGGTGCCCGCGGCCTCTGCCCCGCTGTCACTGGGGGTGGCACTCGGGGCACCGGCACGGCCGCGGCTCCCTCGGGTGCAATCCCCCTTTGTTCCACAGCGTGTTCGGCCCCACGGACACAAAGAGATCCCAGACATACCGGAAGGGAGACAGACGGACCCACAGGGAGCCTGTCTGTCTGTCTGTCTGTGCCTGCTGGGGGCGTTGGCCGCTCCCACAGCGCTTCCCTATAATTGAACTTTTACAGCTCCCCCCGGATCCCATTGCAAGGGGAATATCGAAGTGCCTGGGGGTGCAGAGATCCATCCCTGAGGCAGGGAAAGCCTGGAGGGGGGATGGGCACAAGCCCGGGGTGGGAATGTTCCTGTTCCCGCTGGGTGTCCAGGCAGAGAAGTCATGGAATTACAGGATGGTTCGGGTTGGAGGGACCTTAAAGCTCCTCCATTTCCACCCCTGCCATGGCAGGGACACCCCCCACCATCCCAGGCTGCTCCAAACCCCGTCCAGCCTGGCCTTGGGCACTGCCAGGGATCCAGGGGCAGCCACAGCTGCTCTGGGCACCCTGGGCCAGGGCCTGCCCACCCTCCCAGCCAACAATTCCTTCCCAATATCCCATCCAGCCCTGCCCTCTGGCAGTGGAAGCCATTCCCTGTGTCCTGTCCCTCCAGCCCTTGTCCCCAGTCCCTCTCCAGCTCTCCTGGAGCCCCTTCAGGCCCTGCAAGGGGCTCTGAGGTGTCCCTGGAGCCTTCTCTTCTCCAGGTGAGCACCCTCAGCTCTCTTAACCCTCCACCCATCCCTTGTCTGTCGGAGCAGGCTGTGGGCAGTGCTCCCCTGCCCTCCTGGGTCTGTCCATGTCCCCATCCCAGGGCTCTGTCCCTGTCCCCCCCTGCCCGGGGCTCTGTCCCTGCCCCGTCCCAGGCTGTCCCAGCCCTGGAGCACCTTGCACTCGCCGTTCACGCAGATGTCGTTGGAGTCCGGCCGGCACGGGGTCCCGTCCACCACGGCCGCCGCCCGCTCCGTGTAGAAGTTGAAGCCCTCGGCCAGGCAGTTGAGGGAACAGGCCTTGACACCCCCTGGGAGAGGAGCACAGCTTCAAATGGGGCCACCGAGGAGAGAAAAGACGTGGAAAACCAGGAGGATGCCCCTGGAGGAGGGATGCAGGCCCTTGAGCTGGACGCTGGCCCCCGGGGGACACTGTCCCTTCTGCTCCAAGCCCCAATGTCCAGCCTGGCCTTGGGCACTGCCAGGGATCCAGGAGCAGCCACAGCTGCTCTGGGAATTCCACCTCAACCCCTCCCCACCCTCACAGCCAACAATTCCTTCCCAATATCCCATCCAGCCCTGCCCTCTGGCAGTGGGAGCCATTCCCTGTCCCCAGTCCCTCTCCAGCCTGGGAGCAGGGGCTGGATGTGACGGGGAAGGACACAAAGGAATTTGTTCTTATCTGGGCCACTCCTGGCACTTTACAAGTTGCCAACACCCCTCTGCCCACTTTGCCAACAGGGAAACTGAGGCAGCAGCTCCCGAGTTACCTTTCCAAGGTTCTTCCAGCTGCCAGAGCAGAACAAGAGAATTACTGGGCCAGGGAAACCATTCCTGTCTGTCTGAGGCTGTGGGTTTTGGCAGAGGTATTTTTTTTCACTTTGGAATTCATCATTTGCGTGTGGTTAATGCTCACTAGAGGTGCCAGGTTTGTTCAAGAAACTGAGAAACCCTGGGAGCAGCCTGGTTCCTGTGTTATGCAGGGATAACACAGAGTAACTGCTTAGAAATTAAGGAAATTTAGGTGAGATGGGAACTTAGTGCTGGGAACTGACCTTTGAACAGCACCAAACCTCATTGATCAAGGACATCAGAGGACACTGGAGATCACTCAGGTTCAAAGGTACCCAATCCTTCCCAGCAAAGGTGACGACAGCAGCGTGAGGATGAAGGGGAAGGACCTTCAGCTGAAATTCCTGTTCCCCAACAACCTTTGCCAGAGCATCACCCCGGGAACAGACTGGGATGTCTGGATATAGGGCCTGGAGCGGGATGTGGGCCCGGCAGAGCATTCCCTGGCTCCTGCCGCTGGATGTCACCAGGTCCTGCTCTGGCTTGTGGCATTTGCTGCCTCTCCTGAGCAGCCCAGGACCCCGGCACGGCCCTGGCAGAGGTGCCGGAGCTGTGGCAGTTCCCTCCTGGGGACACCTCCCACAGTCCTGATCCCTGGGCCAGGGCTGGGAAGCACCTCGGATGGGAGGAACGGGAATGTGCAGAGCTGGAAACTCCATCCAGCACATCAAAGGGGCAGCGGCAGGGGAGGGGAGGGGAGGGGAGGGGTGGGGGCCCAGCTGTGCCCGGGAGCACTCGAGAGCAGCTGGGGGGAAGAGAGAGAGCAAAGCTGGGAGAGGGAGGAGCAGGAGGAGACACGAGAGGGGAATTCAGCAGCTTGCAGGCATTTTCAGGAGCAGGATGCCTGGGCAAGCCGCTGGAGCAGCTCTGGGAAGCAGCTGCTGAGCAGGGGGAGCTCAGCACGCACCGAGAGCCGGGGCTGCCCCGGGGGCAGGCAGGGAGCTGGGACTCGGCTCCCGTGGTCACTCTGCTCTGCGTGGGGGGAATCCTGCTGGCTCTCCTCACTGTTCATTGGGAAAGGCCTTCCCATGGGAATTCCTGCCCCTAAAAGTCCCGTGGAAGAGGAACAGGGAGAGGGAAAGAGGGGTGACCCTGCACTGGTACCCATGCCCTGACTGCCGCTGCTCCAGCAAGCTGGCTGGGCCACCTGAGCTCTGGAACAGTCCCCAAACCCTCCCTGGGGACAATTCCTAGGCAGGATTTGCCCTTGGCAGCCAGGTCACCACCCCAGCCACCAGAGGAGACTGGAGTCACTGCCCAGCATCTGCTGGGAACGGGAGTGTCCTTGGCACTCAGCCGGCCGAGAGGTGCCCTGGGCATCCCCTGGTCCTTGTTCAGGCGGCTCCAGGGACAACGGTGTCCCCATGGAAGCAGCACTGAGCACAGCAAGGGCAGGTCTGCACCCCAGAAAGATCCCCTGAAACAGCACAACACGCCTTGCAATTCCTGGAGATGGGAGAAGAGTGACTGCCATGGAATGAGTGGGACCTCTGAGCCTGCCCAGGGAATGTTGCTAAATACAATTACGGAATCCCGGAATATCCTGAGCCAGAAGGGACCCACAGGGATCACTGATCCAGCCCCTGGCCCTGCCCAGACACCCCAACACCCCCACCCTGGGCATCCCTGGCAGTGGTGTCCAAACGCTCCTGGAGCTCTGGCAGCCTCGGGGCCGGGACCATTCCCTGGGGAGCCCGGGCAGTGCCCAGCACCCTCGGGGGGAAGAACCTTTCCCTGAGCTCCATGCCAAGCCCTGACACAGCCCCAGCCGTTCCCTGGGCTCCTGTCCCTGGCCCAGAGAGGTGCAAGCCCCAGCCAGGCATCACCCTGCAGATTCTGACCCCTTCCCTTCACTCGGGGTCTGCCGTGGTTCCTCCTTTGCACGTTTAACAGAGTTATTAAAATCGAGTATTTCCAGCCGGCTGCTGCCTCCGAGGATGTTTTGTTCCCCCCTGCCTGCCCTCTCCCGTGGAGGAATTAAACCTTGTTACCATTTCTGCCGAGCAATCGCCTGTTTTCCGCTCCTCCAGTCCCTCTCCCACCCCGCTCTCCCCGAACTCCGGCATCGGCCAAGAGCAAAGCGAAGAGCGGAGCGAGCAGAGCGAAGCAAACAAACAATCCCGGCCGCCTTCCGCGGCACCTGCTGAGCTCCGCGCTCCTCTCCGGGGCTCTGCATCCCCAGCCCGGGCTCCGGGATCGCTGGGAATCAAAGAGCCCCACGCACAGCCCGACCTCGGGGACCCGGGCTCAGGCTGCTTCCCTTCCCAAATCCCTGCAGGAACCTCCTCCAAGCCTGTGGGGCACTCCCTGCCTGCGGGGTGGGGGTGCTCCGTGCCCGGGAGATCTCCCCAGGAATTGCGGGGTGAAGCCTCTGACGGACACGAGGCACCCCCGAGCCCACCCTCCCTTTTGGGAAGCCCAGGCGGCTGAGCTGAGCTCAAGGGGCTCAGCAGAGGCCCAGGGTGGGGATCAGCTCCCGAAACCAAGCTGAGGGGCAGAGTCCTGCCAGCTGGAGGGAGAAGTGCCCAGGGATGAGGCTGCCGGCAAAGAGGGGTCCTGGGGGGCTGCTGGTGCCAGCAGGGAGGGAGGGACTGACACCCCCACACCTGCGGCTTCTGGGCACTGCTGGGAGGGCTCAGGAGGTGAGGAACAGCCCTCAGTGCCACCCCAGGGTCTGGTGGCACGGGGGGAACACAGGGACTGGGGGCAGAACAGCAGCGGCCGGGGCAGGACAGGAGGGGGCCGTTCCCGGAGTCGGATCTGTGACATGGGGAAGGGGGAGGTGCAAGGGACGTGTCCACCTGCCCCTAGGATGTGCCTCTGACACCCAAATGCCACCAAGGGTCACAAAACCCTACGGGGATGTGAGGATGAGGGTCCTCGTGCTGCTGAAGCCACGGAGTCACAGAGGGGGTTGGGACGGAAGGGACCTCAAAGCCCACCCAGTGCCACCCCTGCCATGGTAGGGACACCTCCCACTGTCCCAGGCTGCTCCCAGCCCCGTCCAGCCTGGCCTTGGGCACTGCCAGGGATCCCAGGGCAGCCACAGCTGCTCTGGGCACTCTGTGTCAGGGCCTCCCCACCCTCACAGCCAACAATTCCTTCCCAATATCCCATCCAGCCCTGCCCTCTGGCAGTGGGAGCCATTCCCTGGGTCCTGTCCCTCCAGGCCTTACTAAAATTCTCTGCTTTTCTTTCCATCCCCCTTTAGGTCTCCCCAGCCCTGAGAGAGAGCCCAGACTGGTGCAGAGAAATTCCTTGACCTTCCCTGCTCCATGGTCCCTCCCTGGGCCACCCCAGGGGACAACAGTGACACCCTTTGACACCGAATAAACCAAATAAAAGTGCTCCTCGTGACCATTCCCCACAGCCTGCGTGGGAAGAGGAGATGAAGCTCCCAAATCCCTTCAAAACCTGGCACTGTCAGCACCCCCAGCCTCCCGGGAGAGGTTCCATCACTCATTTTGTGGCAGAGGAAGCTGAAGCACAGAGAGAGGGCAAGGGGGTCTTTATGAAAGCCAAAAATCCGTCTCAGGGCCAGATGACAGCTCCAGGGTGACTTCAGCTGGTCAAGCCAGCCCTGGGCCACGCCTGGGGAGGAGAGAGGTCTGAGCGAGGGCAGCCCCAGCCTGCGGGGTTCTCTTCCACCTCGGCATCCGTCGGGGTCCTCGGGGGGCTTTGCAGCCTCACAGTTTCATTATCTCTCCATTGATCCGTCCCCTGCAGCCTCAGCACAGCTGCTGCAGCTGCGGGAGCCCCCTGGGAGCTGGGCGTGTTTGCACAGCTGGGAAGGATTTCCCCGGGCCAGTTCATTAACTCCGCGGAGGAGACGAGCTCTTCCCCCTCGTCAGCGAGGGATTTCTGCCGCGGAGCCTCCTCCTGCCCCCTCTCCTCGCCAGGCCCTTCTGCAGGGCCCAGGGCTGGCCCTGGGGAGAGGGAACTGCTGCTCCTTGGGGGATCCATGGGATCCCATCCCCTCTCCTGCTGCTCTGCCTCCTCCCTGTCAGGCACCAGACGTTCCCTGCTCTTGTCCATCTCCCTCAGCTGAGGAACCAGCCTGGAGGAAAGCGGCTGGAACAGCTCCCGAGCTGCCGGGATTGGTTCTGGCAGAGCACTGAAGGGGGGGTGACCCAGGATGGGGGGGACAGGCGATTCCTGGAGGGATGGCAGCACATCCCAGGAGCACAGAGAGGGGAAACCAGAGCCGTGGAAATCCCGACCAACCATCCCCAGAGCCCTCGGACGGCGAGACCCATCCCTGCGGAGCGTGAGGAGAGCAAAGCCGAGCGGCCCCGGCCCAGACTCACCTCCCCGGTAGGTTTTCCAGCTGTAGTACTTCCCTCGGAAGGGCACGTTGTCGAACTCGGCGCACTGCAGCTCTCGGAAGTCCTGCGAGCCCGGCGGGCAGTCCTGTGGTCACACAGCCAGCGGTCAGCGCGGGGCTGGGGCGGCCTGGCCGAGCTGCCAGGAGGGCAGGGGCTGCTCCAGGCACTGCCACCAGCCCCTCGGGGACAGGGACAAAGCTCTGGCAATGGGGCACTGCCACCAGCCCCTTGGGGACCCCTGACAACTGGGCAGTGCCACCAGCCCTGACAACGGGGCACTGCCNCAGCCCCTCGGGGACAGGGACAAAGCTCTGGCAATGGGGCACTGCCACCAGCCCCTCGGGGACAGGGACACAGCTCTGGCAACGGGGCACTGCCACCAGCCCCTTGGGGACCCCTGACAACTGGGCAGTGCCACCAGCCCTGACAACGGGGCACTGCCACCAGCCCCTTGGGGACCCCTGACAACTGGGCAGTGCCACCAGCCCTGACAACGGGGCACTGCCACCAGCCCCTCAAGGACAGGGACAGCAGCTCTGACACTGCTCCAGGGTGGCAGGAGAGTCCCTCCTGCAAAGCTGGACGCGATTTGAAGACCAGCACCACAAGGAGGGGGCTGCAGGAGCCCTGGCTGAGGTGTGACCTGCGGGAACAATCCCTCGAAACCAAGGGCAAAGCCCAGGGAAGCGACAGGACCCATGTGTTGTCCTCACCAGCAGCCTGTGGGTGTTACAGCTACAATTCCCCAGCTCCGAAGCGTCACCGAGAATCCCCTCACCACAGCTTTTTGTGTGAGTCTCTGAGGTTTAACCCTCAGCCCAGGGAAGCAGAGTCTGACCCAGCCTCTCCTGAGCAGCCCGGGCGAGGCAGCGCTGTCCCGGCAGAGCTGGAATCCTCTGAGCTCCCTCCTTCCCCTCCTTATCTCCGGGCCCCTCTGGATCCCGCAGGTCCGTGCAGCACCCCCCGCCCCCGAGCCAGCTCCCAGAGCTGCCTGGTCCTGCCCGGAATTCCCACTGTGGGATTGCTGCCGGCACACCCCGCCCTGCCCCATCCTCCTCCTCCTCCACCTCCTCCTCCCGGGGGTCCCGCGGCTGCACAGAGCACCCTGCACTTGTGTGGAGCGGGCTCATCCCACCCGGACGGGGCTCATCCTACTGGGAGAGGGCTCATCCCACTTGGAAGGGCTGATCCCCCCCCAGACAGGGCTGATCCCCCCCAGACAGGGCTGATCCCACCCGGACGGGGCTCATCCTACTGGGAGAGGGCTCATCCCACTTGGAAGGGCTGATCCCCCCCAGGACAGGGCTGATCCCCCCCAGACAGGGCTGATCCCACCCGGACGGGGCTGATCCCACCCGGACGGGGCTGATCCCCCCCAGACAGGGCTGATCCCCCCTCTCCATCCCTCCCTCCCTCCCGGCCCCGCTGCCGGGCCCGGCACCACTCACGTCCGTGTTGCAGGAGCGGTAGCGCTTCCTCTCCCCCAGGCAGTACTTCCCTCCGATCGTGGGCCTGCCGAAGCACGGAGGAGACGCTGGAACAGCTCCGGGCGCTGTTCGGGGCAGGGTTCTGCCCCCAGGAGCTTGGGGTGGCTGCCCCAGGTGGCTTTTCCCGACCCTGCTCTGCCGCAAGGACCGACCCTGCCTGGCTGGGCACGGCTGGAGCGCAGCCCCTAAAATCTCCCCCGGAGCGCACAGAGGGTTTGCCCGGCGGGGTTTGGGGTGTGCTGCGGCCCCGACACCAGCGCAGGGCACAGAGCTGGACAAAGGCAGCCCAAAGCCTGCCAAACCTTCCGGGAGTCATCACTGAGATGGAAGCAGGCCCGGCTTTGTGCGGATGGGCCCCAGAGCAGCTGTCACTGATGCTCAGGTGACATGAAGGGACAGGCACCGGGCTGGCGTGGCGCTGGAGGAGCGGATTCCTATCAGGATCTCTAACGGGACGGTGTATCTGCTCCACCGAGAACGGCCTGAGGGCGCTTTTCCTTCTCTCGCCGCCTTTCCTCCCCCCGCCCCCTCCCAAAAAAGCATAGAGGGAAGAGGCAGGAATCGTTGGGTGAGCCGGTTCTCCAGCTGGGAGCTCCCCTGTCTGCTCAGGGCAGTGCCGTCAGGGCCAGCTCCATTCTCTGCTGTTTCGCTCCTCGCCGAGCCTCAGGCGCTTCCAGGGCTCAGAGCGGGGAGGGAGGAGCTGACGCAGCCCCGGAGCTGAGCGAGGAGCTGCACAGGCACCGGGACGTGCCCTCCCCACGGCCCCGAGGGGCTGGGGACACTGCAGGGCCGCGGCGACAGGGCCAGCACCCCCCGCGTACCTGGGGCTGTCGCAGTGGCGCACGGACGAGGACACGCCGCCGCCGCACGTCCGGCTGCACTCCCCCCACGATGACCACGACCCCCAGGCTCCGTCCACGCCCTCCGGCCGCGTCCCGAAGGGCACGCACTCCCTCTTGTAGCACCACTGCGGGGACACAGAGCTCTGAGCACCCCGGGCGCGGGGGCTCCTTCTCCCAGAGCCTCCGCGGAGCCGGCTGAGGGCCGGGATCTGCTTTGATCCCGAGGGATCTGAGCTTGGAGCTGCACCGGCCTGGGAGCCAAATTCTCCGGGGCAAAGGGCGCTCGCCTCTCCTTCAGGTCACGCCGGTTGTGCACGCAGTGGCACCAGTGACTCCAGTTCCCAGTCCCAGGCCGGGGGGACAGGCAGCCACGGGCAGGGGGTCACATCCCACAGGGTGCCCAGAGCAGCTGTGGCTGCCCCTGGATCCCTGGCAGTGCCCAAGGCCAGGCTGGACAGGGCTTGGAGCAGCCTGGGACAGTGGAAGGTGTCCCTGCCCATGGCAGGGGTGGGATGGGATGGGCTTTAAGGTCCCTTCCAACCCAAACCAGTCTGGGATTCTCCTCTAAAGAGGTCCTGGGTCCCACAGCTGACATCTCATAAAAGCCCCCGGCACAGTTGCAGCTGATCTGGGATTGGAGCTGCTGCTGCTGGGCAGGGCTGGGGTCCCCGGGGACATGGACACATCCACCGCCAGCTGCTCCCTCCCAGCACAGAGTGAGTTTTGGGTGTACTGGGAGCTCAGGCTGGGGTTCGTGTATCCCAAATGCCCCAACCAGCAAAGGGCCCAGGTTAAAATCAAGTTTAAATCATAACATCGGCGTCGCTGTGTCATCGTTCCGTGAGGATCCTTAAAGAATCCGCCTGTCCCCGTCTGACTGGGAGACAGATGCTCATGGAAATCTGCCTATGAAATATTTCCCTCAGGCCTGGCACGTGTCCCACACCCCCTGGAGTCCCCAGCCGTGCGAGGGGTGGGACGGTGCCAGAGCCGCCGCCGCTGTCCGGGCGCGGTGCCGGACACGGAGCCTCGGGGGCTGGGATAATCCCAGGAAGGAAGAAAGTGCCGTGTGCTCCTTCCAGGGGCTGGGAACCCACCCCGGAGCCGCTGGCACGGCCTCTCCCGGCTCCTCCCGAGCCAGCTCTCCATGGGCAGCCGGGAAAAACACACGGTGGCTTCCCAGGGATCCCAGCTCATGATCCCTGGGAGCACCAGCACCTCTCCAAAGGTGGAGGAGATGCTCTGCAGGCACAGCCTGGATATTCCACAATATTCCCACATCTTGGGAATAGCTCCAATGAGTCCTGGGGGCTGCAGCTTTTTCCCTTCCCTTCCCTTCCCTTCCCTTCCCTTCCCTTCCCTTCCCCCATATCCCACATCCCAGCACTGCCCAAGCCGAGCTCTGAGCTGGACTTTGGGGTGGTTTCCGGGCTCCTCGGCCCATCCCAGCCTCCCTCCAGGGCGGCTCTGGGCTCTGCGAGTCAGAGCCCAAATCAACTCGACGCCCCCAGCGCCACCAATAATCCCGGTTTTTGCCGGAAAAGGGACCCAACCCCTCCGTGCCAGCCCCCTCCAGCGCCCGGGGCTGCCTTACCCCCTTGTCGATGGTGTTGGTCTGGCAGATGGTGCCCTCGGCCGCGGGGATGCTGTTGGTGATGCAGCGGTTGCTCTTGCTCAGACACCACAGCTCGCTGCAGACCTCCTGGAGAGAGGGAGGCGCGGGGGAGACAGGGCCGGGGAGGGGGACGGGGACAAAGAAACGAAACCCAGATTAGGATTTGCTGGCGCCAGGGGCAGCGTCACGCCCGGGAGGCACCGGCTGGGTGGGACGCGGGGACGCTGAGGGTCTTCAGTGGGGACAACACGAGGCCAAACCCTGCCGGGTGCTGCCAGCTGCGGTCACCCCGAGGCCACGGACAGCTGTCCCCCTTCTCTGGGCCCAGCCTAAGCGCTTCTGGGATTGCCTGGATGCGGAGGGAACTCCGAGAGAGCCCACTCCCAGCCAGCCCACGCCACAGAGGCCACCTCTCCTTGGACACCTCGGTGACACCGGAGCTAATCCCTCTGTCCTTGTCCTCACCCCTCTTCCCGGGGCTGAGGGATGTCCCCAGTTTTGCATCCGTGCAGTGGAGGCTGAGCCCGTTCCTGGCTCCTGCCTTGAGCATCCCAGAGCTGCCTCTGCGGGAATCTGGGGCTCCCTGGGAGCACGGACAGCACAGCTGGAGGTGTCCCTGCTCACAGAGTGACCACCCGGCTGCTGGCCACCTCCAGCCAGCCCGAGAATCCCAAAGGGAAGGTTCCTCTGGAAGTTTTAGAGCTGTTTTTGGAATCGTCAAAGTAATGCCAGATCCTGAGCCAGCCCTTCGGAATCGGACACCTCTGCTCTCGGGGTCTGCTCGGTGCAGCTGTGTCCCCTGGGTGACACTGAGGACTCCAGAGCTCTTTCCAGGAGGTTTCCCGAGCCACAGATCCCGAGCTTCAGCCCGCCCTGACCTCTCAGAGCTCCAGCAAACAAAAATCTTCCCTCGGCTGTCGCGGGACCCACCCAGAAGTGAAATCAGGAAGTCCAGGCCTTTTCCAGCCCCTGTGTCACTCTCAGGCTGGACTTCAGCACCCGCAAACTGCAAAGCAGCCCCTAAAATCTCATTTCCTGACTTCCCTGCCTGGTCCCCATCCCGCTCCTATTCCTGCTGAAACAACCTATGGAAAATCTGCTGCTTTTCAGGAGCAGCCTGGGATGGCTGAGCTTGTCCAGGAAAGGTTGAACAGGTTCAGTGTCAGTGACTGAAACTGTCCTGAGGCGGGGGAGCAGAGCCTGGTCATGGAATCGTGGAATTCAGCTTGGAAAAGCCCTCCAAGATCCAGCACTGCCAGGCCCACCACTGGACCCCGTCCCCGGGTGCCACAGCCACACGTTTTTGGACACTTCCAGGGATGCGGACTCCCCCCCTGCCCTGGGCAGCCGATGCCTTTCAGTGAAAATCTTTTCCCAATATCCAACCTAAACCCACCCTGGAGCAGCTTGAGACCATTTCCTCTTGTCCTGTCCCTTGTCACCTGGGACAAGCCTGAGCCCCCCCGGCTGCCCCCTCCTGTCAGGGAGTTGTGCAGAGCCACAAGGTCCCCCCTGAGCCTCCTTTGCTCCAGGCTGAGCCCCTTTCCCAGCTCCCTCAGCCGCTCCTGGGGCTCCAGCCCCTTCCCCAGCTCTGTTCCCTTCCCTGGCCACGCTCCAGCCCCTCAGTGTCCTTCTTGTCCTGAGGGGCCCAAAACTGACCCCAGGATTTGCGATGCCTCAGCAGTGCCAGCACAGGCGACAGTCCCTGCCCTGCTGGTCCTGCTGGCCACACCACTTCGGCCACGAGCCAGGATGCCCTGGGCATTCTCAGCCAGCTGGGCACACTCTGCCTCGTGTTCCTGCCTGGCACGGTGACCATCGGCCCGGGGGAGGAGTGACCCAGCAGGCGGCTCTGGCCGCCTGTCCCCAGGGAGGTGACAGCCCGTTCCTCACCCCCGGGGCGGATCCAGCCCTCCAGCCCCGCATTCCTGCCCCGGCCACGGGAACCGGAGCAGCGGCCGATCCCCGCAGGAGCGGCTGAGTGGGCGACTGGGAATCCTCTGTGAGGGGCGAGCTGGGATTGCCCTGCTCCCTCCAGCCCCGGGGCTGGGCCAGCAGAGTGCCCCAGGGCGAGCTGGCAAAGGGAAACCCGGCGGGGCCCGTGCCAGGGCTGCGGGTCGGAGCTGCAAAGGGAATTTGGCTCCCACCTCCCTCGCCCGAGCCCGGCTGGAGATGGCTTTAGGCAGGGGAAGGAGAGAGTCTTTGCCATCTGCAGGCTCTGGCAGAGCCAGAGTGACCGCTGGGAAGCAGGAGCCCCTTCTCCCTGTCACCAAGGGCTTCTTGGTGACCTCCCAGCTCCGATCATCGAATCTGGGATTGATTTGGGTCGGAAGGGACCTTAAAGATGGCCTCGTTCCAGCCCTGGACACCTGCACTCGACGAGGTTGCTCCAAGCCTCAGCCAACCTGGCCGGGAATCCTCTCCATGGTCGTGACACCCACCCAGCACCCCCTCTCCTGGCCTGGGGGCAGGGACGCTGCCCTGCTGGCTCCATCGCTCTGGGGTTTGTGTCGGGGGGCACGGGCTGGGCTCACGCACTGGCCCGGATTTACCTGCAGCAATCGAGCCCTGGCGCCCTTTGGGTTTATCTCAAACCACGGCAGGGCTGGAGGGGTCACCCCGGGACATCTTTGGCGATCCTTGGATGTACACAGGAAGCGTCTGCCTGGGCTAAAAGTTAACTGGGAGACTGGGAAGCTCCCATTCCCTGCCTGTGGCTCGGCTGAGCAGGGGCGCAGACCCCGGCGGGGGGCACCTGACATGGCACACCAGGACCATGGGACACCATTCTTTGGGGTCAGACTGCTCCTGCTGCATCTGCCCCATGTCCAGCGGGCTCTGGGCCGTGTTCAAGGCACCCCCTGGGCCCTGTGCAAGGCACCAGCTTTGCCCTTTTCTCACCAGGACGGGCTGGGGACAGCAGCAGGAGGCGGGGGCAGCGTGGGACCGGCCCTCACAGTGACTGCCTGGCTCACCCCGGGGCACCCCCACGGCAGAGCGGGGCTGGGCTTTGCACAGTGACAGAGGAAACAAACCCTGAGCTGCTGTGTTTGCTCCGTCACAGCTTTCCAGGGCACGGACTGGGGTTGGGAAAGATCTCTGAGATCATCAAGTGCCGCCTTTGACCGATCCCCAAATTGTCAACCAGCCCAGAGCACTGAGTGCTCCATGTCCAGGCGTTCCTTGGACACCTCCAGGGATGGGCACTGCAAACCTCCCTGGGCAGCCCTTGACCACCCTTTCCACGAGGAACTGTGCCCCTGCTGCCTGTGCATCCCACTGCTGGCTCCTGTGCTTTCCCTCAAGGAACGTGGATGCTCTGAGGAGCTCAGGCAGCCCTTCCACGCAGACGTTCCCTCACCGCTCTGCTCGGGCCCTTGGCAGCGTTCAGGACATGGGGAACAGCAAAGTGCCCGGCTCACATCCAGGAAGACTCTTTTCTCCTGAGCAGCCCTTCCTTTCAGTGTTTCCCCGGGTTCAGAGACCAGGGGGTGGCCGTGGGGTGGTGGGGACGGGGCTCAGGTGGGCAGCGACCCCCAGCACATCCCTCACCTCACCCGGGACAAACACTTTTCTCCTCCTGCCATGGAATCACAGAATCCAGCTTGAAAAAGCCCTCTAAGATCACCAAGTCCAACCATCAACCCAGCACTGCCAGCCCCACCACTAATCCGTGTCCCCAAGAGCCACATCCACAAGTTTTTGGACGCTTCCAGGGATGGGGACTCCACCACTGCCCTGGGTTTGTGTGAGCAGCATGGTGCCTTCTGGTAAGGACGATGGAAAACACGTCCTTGTGCAAAGAGAGGGGAGCCTGCATGGGTGGGACCTTGGGGACCAGCAGCAGCCAAGGAAGAGGCAAGAAGTCCCTTCCCACGGGATTAACCTGACCCAGACTGGGCCGGGACCAACATTTATGGATGGGGCCCCCCCACTCCTGCGTGCTCTCCGGGGCAAGCACGGCACGGAGCTCACCGGGAACTCCACAGTGCCCCCGGTTTGGGGCAGGACAGGGACGTGGGCAGCAGGGACAGCCCCATGGACCTTTCCTTCCCCCTGTCCCCCCTCCTCTGGCCCTGGGAACCGATAGTAAAGCAGGAAGGCTCTCTACCCCGTATTTACACTGGCGGGATTTGACTCCGTACTGGAAGCGGCACTGCTCGTCGGCATCGTAGGCCTGGCCTGGGGCCACCGTGGGGTAGATGAAATCCTGCTTGGGAGGAGCGTTGTTCAGGCACAGTCCCATCCCGGAGCTGGAACCAGAGAGGGAGAATCAGAGCTCAGGAAGGCTGAGGGCAGGGAGAGAGCGCTGAGCTGGGGGATCGGCAGCCGCCACTCCCGGCTGCGCTGGGGCTGAGCTCGGCTGCTTGAGGGGACAAAGCTGGGTCTGCTCTGGGCAAGAGAGAGCTCTGAAATCCCTCCAGCTGTGTGCCCTGAGCTGGGAAGCACATCCTGGTTCCAAGGTAACCCTGGGGGTGTTGATCTGAGGGTTCATAGAATCCTGGAATATCCTGAGTTGGATCCCACAGGGATCATCAGTCCCACCCCTGGCCCTGCCCAGACACCCCAACAGCCCCACCCTGGGCATCCCTGGCAGCGCTGTCCAAACGCTCCTGGAGCTCTGGCAGCCTCGGGGCCGGGACCATTCCCTGGGGAGCCCGGGCAGTGCCCAGCACCCTCGGGGGGAAGAACCTTTCCCTGAGCTCCATGCCAAGCCCTGACACAGCCCCAGCTGTTCTGCAGGCTCTTGCCAGCCCCTGGCTGTCCCCATGGCAGAGTGCAGGCTGGCGTGCCCAGGCCGGTGTGCCCAGCACCCTCGGTGGGCAGTGGGTGGGCATAGGGGCTGCTCCCCCACCCAGCTGTGAAGCCCCAGCTGAGAGCAACCGGAGCCCCCAGCTCCAGGCCCGACCTCCTGCTCGCCAGAGCTTTGTAGGAGCATCCAAACTCACCAGAAACGCCTCTCCCTCCCCTTTCCCTGCCGCTCTCTGAGCTCCCCCTAAATCAAGGCCGCTGCCATCACCCCCAGCCCCAAATCCTGCACACCCCATATCCCAGCAGAGGCTCCTGGAGCCCGGGGTGGCCAGCAGGGAGCACGAGGAGCCGGGATGAACTCTCCGTCCTCCTCCAGCCCTGCCGGGAGCTCGGGGTCAGCGGAGGACGAGGCAGCCCGGCCGTGCCACGTGCCTCAGTCGCCAGCGTGGGGGACAGGCCTGGCCGTGGCCGAGCCGCAGCTGCCAGATGTGGGATTTGCTGCCGAGCCACGAGGTTTGGGCGAGCCGTGCAGGACGGAGGGAGCCCCTCGGGGAGTGGCCGTGGCTGCTCCTCTCGCTGAGTTCCAGGAGCTGAGCTCTGCTGTCCAGACTCCCTGGGGGCTTCCCTCCACACCGACCTCACGCTTGTGCTGCTCCCAGTCGTCCCTCGAGCCCTGCCCAGTCCTTCCTTCGGGAAATGCCATTGTCCTACAGAAAACCTCACCAAAATGGTCCCGACTGATTGTTTTGGGATAGAAACCCAGGGGCTGCCGGAACCCTGCACAGGGGTTTGGCTCAGGCGTGATGACAGCCTCGAAACCCTGGGATTTAGGAGCCTAAATCCATGGAATCATGGAATGGTTTGGGTTGGGAGGGACCTTAAAGCCCATCCAGTGCCACCCCTGCCATGGCAGGGACACCTTCCACTGTCCCAGGGTGCTCCAAGCCCTGGCCAGCCTGGCCTTGGGCACTGCCAGGGATCCAGGGGCAGCCACAGCTGCTCTGGGCACCCTGTGCCAGGGCCTGCCCACCCTCACAACAAAGAAATTCCTCCTAATATCCAATCTAAACTGCTCTCTTTCAGTTTGAATCCATCCCCCCTTGTCCTGTCCCTTCTCCTGAATCCTTAAAAATGCTTTGGGAAAAAAAAGAAAGCCAAAATCTTCCCCCTGCTTTGCTCATTCACACTGAAAACTCCTCCTCACTGCCCGGAGAAAGCGCCTGCACCACGCAGACCCAGTCCTGTCCCCAGACTCTCCTTCCTCACACCAACCTTTCCCTGCCATGCCTGGCTGGACTCCAGAACCACCCAAACGCCCCCAGGAGGGACTGATCTGTTTGGGAAACTTCTGGATGTGGGGAACCCAAACAAAGCTCTCCCAGCTGCAGCAGAAAATGGGTTTAGACCTTTGACAGGCACGAAAAACACGGGACAGCCCAAAGGCAGGAAAGAACGTGGCTCTGGGAGACGAGAGAGAAAGCGCTGGGGGGGATCTGGGGGCTTTGCTCTGGCTTTCCCCACCCTCCCAAGGGACTGGGGGGAGGCCGGAGGAAGGGCAGGGAGAGGTGGGTTCCTTACTCCAGGAAGCTGGTGATGTAATCCCTGCTGCACGTGGACCACACGAACGGGTTGGTCTTCATGGTGATGTGGGCAGCCATCAGCTTGGCCGTCTCCTGCCCCCGCGAGCCGCAGCTGTTGCCGACGCCGTCGTGGTTCATGCCAAACCTGGGCGCCGCCGCGGCGCGGGGAGGGGAGGGGGGAGATCAGCCACCGGCGCCTCGGGGTTTTGCGTTTTTCACGTATTTGTAATCCTTGCGGTTCTTCAGCGAGGAACTCCGAACTCCACGCGGCCTGTTGGCTGCTGTTCTCCCCATGCCATCATGGTTTGGTTTTTTTTCTTTTTACACCCCTTTTATACCCCTTTTGTACAGCTTTTTGTGTATCCCCAGCGCTTTTAGCCCACGTGCTTGTAATTCCTTAAGGCAGGTAGCTGAGCTTAGACCCAAAGTTCCCCAGGAGGCCAAACATCCTGGAGGCCTCCAGCTGGAGGTCAGAAAGCCCCATGCTGTCCCGAGAAACCAAGGTCTTCCCTAGAACACACCCTGCAAACCAAAATCAGCCCATCCAGGGGGGAGTTCCTCAGGATGGGGGGGTTCATTCGAGCCTCTCATTGGGGAATCTTTGACAGATATGCTAATTTGCAAGGCCTATAAATTGCATACATGCTCTATATTGGGTGTGCATTTCGGGGTGCATTTTGGGATGCATTTCAGGGTGCATTTTGGGATGCATTTTGGGATGCATTTCGGCACATTCCACCTCGACGAAGTGGCGCACCTTTAAGGATCCTTAAATAAACACCGAAATAAAAACCCCTTTTCCCCTTAACCGTGTTTGGCTCTTAATTTTTTAAGACCAGGGAAAGGCAACACACCCATTTTGGTCAGACAAAACAATTCCTCTCCAGGCCTGAAACTCAAGGACACCCCACTGCCTCAGGCCCCGAGAAATGCAAACAACAGTGAGCTGGGGGGGAGCAAACTTGGAGTAAACGACCTCGTTACCTGAAGCTGTAACCAGAGGATTAACCCCAATATGGAAATGGACCAAACTTACAATGATGCCCTGGAGTGGCTGCCTGAAAACAGCAGCTAGACAAGACTGAGAGACCAAAAGCGGGGATTTATTGAGGGCCTGCGGTAGGAACACCTCACCAAAAAGCTCCCGAGGGGCGACACCCAAGATGGACCCTGGGCCGTGCGTTTTTCACACTTTTATAGGTTTGGTCCATTTGCGTATCAGGGGTGATTCTCCGATTACAGTTTCAGGGAATGGTGCCATCACCCCAAGTTTGCTCCCCCTCCCCAGAGGCTCAGTTTACATATTTCAGGGCCTGGGACAACAAGGTGTCCTTGAGGCCAGGCCCAGAGAGGGTTTGTTATGGCTAACAGTAGCTCACAGGCTAAGTGGAGTTTCAGAGTTACACGCCAAACCAGCACAGGGCCTGAAAATACAAAAGCTAAATCCCAAGTTACCAATAAGAGCATGAAAACCCGTGACCCATCATCCATTTCTCGGGTGTAGCCCCTGGGTGGGCTTCGTCTGCCCTAAAAGCACCCGAAGGCCCCTCAATAAATATCACCGCTTCTCATTCTCTTAATTCTGCCCAGCCTCTGTTTTTAGGCAGTCCCACAAGGCATCAACGCATCCATGGGAAGGGTTTCCAGCCCCTTTGGGGGCAGGAACAGAGCAGCAGGAGCTGCTGGGGGCTGCGGTGGTGCCGCACTCACGTGTGGCCGATCTCGTGGGCGATGGTGAAGGCGGTGGCCAGGCCGATGTCCTCGTTGATGCTGCAGCTCCGCTCCCGCTCGCACATCCCGCCCACGGGGGCCAGGCCTGGGGAGGGGACAGGGCGGTCACACAGGGCCACCGCAGGGCACCTGAGGGGACGTGGGGGTGTTTGGGGGCCGCCTGATGAGCTTCACGCTCTCTAACACTGGGCACGAGCAGCTCCTTCTCACCGGTGCGCTGGGCTTTGGGACGGGCTCTCAGGGCATGTGGCCACTCGGCACTGATGATAAATTAACAGTGACAGGCTCAGAAATGCTAAAAATGGTTCAAAATGCTCTGAACTTCGTATCCAAACGGTGCAGAGGGGAGCAGTGCTTGGCACAGCCCTGGTGGGGGAATCTCAGACAGGCTGCACCAGCTCTGGGCCATCCAAACCTGGCCAGGGAGAGCTGAGCAAGCCAGGATCCAACCTTGGTTCCGCCTGGCACCCACCAGGAATCCAGCCTGGCTCCGTTTAGGGGACTGGAT
This sequence comes from Gymnorhina tibicen, assembly GCA_013399875.1. Taxonomy (NCBI): domain Eukaryota; kingdom Metazoa; phylum Chordata; class Aves; order Passeriformes; family Artamidae; genus Gymnorhina; species Gymnorhina tibicen. The sequence continues at coordinate 812,647 of VXAZ01001214.1, forward strand.
GATGCTGAAATTCCCCCTGAATTGTGACAGCAAGTTCCCTCTGCCCACCCCAGCAGCACCAGCTGTGCCACTGCCCCGGGCCAGGGAAGGGTTTGCACCCCTGCACCTCCAGCCTCAGCCTCTGCCTCCCTCCCACGCTCCTCCTCTGCGGCCGCATCCACCCAGAGATCCAGCAGCTCTCCCCTGTGCAGGGATTGGGAGCAGAAATCCCTCCCTGCCTGCTCCGTCTAGACCAGGGTGAGACAAATGAGGAGCTGCAGCCAGGGAGAGCTGCAGGCTCTGTCTGTGTCGGTAAAGAGCTCCCTTTACAGCATCACAAAACCGTCAGATTTCGCCCTGCCCAGCCAGGAATGCTCCACCAGGCCACGGACAAACCCCAAATGCAAGTGGTTCTTAATCATCGGGCTGGGCTCGGCCCAGGGATGGAGCAGATGAGAGCTCCAGAGCCCATCCGTCCTCAGGGCTGCTGGTTTGGGGTTTACGGAAGGAAGGAGAGGCTGGGAACCACTGCTCTGGTCCTGGCTCTGCTGCTGGGGCTGGGGCAAGAGCTTCAGCTTCACTGGGAAAGGGATGGGACAGCTGGGAAAGGGGATGGCACAGCTGGAAAGGGATGGCACAGCTGGGAAAGGGGAATGGGACAGCTGGGAAAGGGATGGCACAGGTGGAAAGGGATGGCACAGCTGGAAAGGGGATGGCACAGCTGGAAAGGGATGGCACAGCCCACTCTCGCCACATTCCCGAGGCTCTGCGTGCTGCTGGGAGCTGCTGAGGGGGTGTCAGGGTTCCACTCACCCAGGGTGCCACAGGGCTTGTTCTTGTAGATGCAAATGTCGTATCTGCGGGGGAGAGAAGGCAGCGTCAGGGACACGTCTGATTTTGGGGGTTGTCATTCCACATCCAAACCACTCCAAACCAGCCCGTGGGACATTCCTGGGATGGGAAGTACCAACGGTGACAGGCAGGACATCCCTGGTCTGGGCTGTGCAACGCTCACTTCACCCAGGCTGAGATTCACTGAGGGGTTTTAATGACATCTCCTGTCCTTTAACTCTGGGGTGGAGCTGAGCCAGGCCAGAGGTTTGGTTTTGATGAAATGTGGTGGTAGAGCATGAGCAGGGAACAGAACGGAGCTGGGGAAGGGGCTGGAGCCCCAGGAGCGGCTGAGGGAGCTGGGAAAGGGGCTCAGCCTGGAGAAAAGGAGGCTCAGGGGGGCCCTTGTGGCTCTGCACAAGTCCCTGACAGGAGGGGGCAGCCGGGGGGGTCGGGCTCTGCTCCCAGGGAACAGGGACAGGAGGAGAGGGAACGGCCTCAGGCCGGGCCAGGGGAGGTTTGGGTTGGATATTGGGAAAATTTCTTCATGGAAAGGATTATCAGGCATTGGAACTGCCCAGGGCAGGGCTGGAGTGGCCAGTCCTGGAGGCGTTAAAAACACGAGCAGATGCGGCACTTCGGGATGTGGCTCAGTGGGCAAGCGGGATCCGGTCGAAGGTTGGGCTCGATAATCTTGGAGGCCTTTTCCAAAATTAATGATTCTATGAATCAGCAGGGACAAGGCTGTTCCAGACCTGGAGCTCTTTGGGTTTGGGTGGGTCCAGCTCTGCTCCCCAGCACTCCCGGGAGGCATCGGGCACAGCGGGGAGAGGACAGGGCCGAGCTCTGCTCTGTAAGCTCAGGTCTCTTCCAGGAAATGGCATCAATCAAACAGAGAAACACAGAACCCCAGCACGGTTTGGGTTGGAAAGGACTTTAAAAATCATCCAGTGCCACCCCCTGCCATGGCAGGGACACCTTCCACCATCCCAGGGTGCTCCCAGCCCCGTCCAGCCTGGCCTTGGACACTTCCAGGGATCCAGGGGCATATCAGCACTTCTGATTAAAAAATCAGTAATTCTGATTAAAAACAAAATAAAAATAAGGAAAACATTTCAATTTGAAAACACGTTCCATTCCAAACCCCACTGTGGTTTCATGAAAACGCTCAAGTGATTTTTGAATATTTTTTCTTTTTTCAGTTCAGGGCTTTACTGAGAATTTCCCAAACAAACCCAGTCTGGGTTGATTCGAGGTGACTCTTCCCTCTGTTCCTGGCCTCCACTTCCAGCCACTGCATCCAGGAATCCGCTGTTTGCACATCGTTAGGGAACAAGGAAAGGCAAAACAAGGAGAGCAAAAACCTCCTCCAAATGGAAACGCAGCATCCCCAGAGTGGGAAGAGCTGGCAGCTCCAGATGAGTTTGGGTTAGAGAGGGAATATTCTCATGTCCTTGCAGAGATAAACGTTTGGGGTTTGCAAATCTGGGCTGAAAGGGGCCAGGCTGAGAGCTGGGTAGGGTGGGACCAGCGGGGGGACCAGTGGCAGCCGGGCTGGGCCACCCCAGAGCCAGGCTGGGGTTGCACCAAAGACCATGACCCCAGTATGGGTTTGGGGACATTCATGGGGTGAGGATGGAGGATTGTGACCCCAGTGTGGGTTTGGGGACATTCATGGGGTGAGGATGGAGGATTGTGACCCCAGTGTGGGTTTGGGGACATTCATGGGGTGAGGATGGAGGATTGTGACCCCAGTGTGGGTTTGGGGACATTCATGGGGTGAGGATGGAGGATTGTGACCCCAGTGTGGGTTTGGGGACATTCATGGGGTGAGGATGGAGGATTGTGACCCCAGAGAGGGTTTGGGGACACGGGGCAGGACCCTCCGGCACCGCTCGCTCCGGTGACCCCACGGGGATGAGGGTGGGGGGTGAGAAGTGCCAGCACACGAGGGGTTAAGTGCGACACATTCCCGGGGCTGGCTCCCGTCCCTTCGGGCCCTGGCACTCCCTGGCAGTGCCCAAACCCCTCTGCTGCTCTCGGCAGGGAACCTCGAGTGCGGAACATTCGCTGCTTTGTTTGAGCGAGCGCCTTTAGAGCCTTCGGAGGCTCCGCTTGGACACGTCCCTGCAGGAGAAAAAAGCCCCGAGCTCAGCAAGATCTTATCGGGACACCGGGAATTTACTGGGGCCGGGGCCGGATGCGCCGGGCGCTGTCCGAGCTCAGAGAGCGGCTCCGGGCTGGCTCCAACATCTGGAGAGAGGACGGAGAGCTCGGAGCTGGCGTTTGCATCCCACACGTGCAGAGGGAGGGCAGGAAAAAGCCGCAGCCCCCTCGGGAGGGGGAGAATCTGGGGCTGAGGGGCCTTTTCGTCACTCCTCTGGGGGGTCTTGTCCATGGCACGTTCCAGGCTCGCGCTGGGACCGGAGCAGGAGAGCAGCGCAGGGATAAAGGAAGCGGCTCTGGCTTGGGGCCTCCCCTCTCCAGCACTTTCACTGCCTGACTTTCTCCCGCTCCGAGAGAGAGGGGGGAAAGGCACCAGTGTTGGGTTCGCCTTTGGCCTCTCCCGGGATGTTTCGCCTGTGTCCAAGCAGGGATTTGTGGGCGCTGGAGGGACAGTCCTGGACACAGCCGGCAGCGCTTGGAGAGCTCAGCACTCCCCGTCCCCTCCATCCCTCCAGCGTCCTGTGGCCTTCCAGCTGCTCTGCCATTCCTTCCACTGTCCCTGTCATCCTCTCTGTGTCCTCTTTCCACCCCTCCATCCATCCATCCCTCTCTCCATCATCCATCCCTCCATCCACCCCTCCATCCATCCATCCCTCCCTCCATCATCCATCCATCCATCCATCCATCCATCCACCCCTCCATCCATCCATCCATCCATCCATCCATCCATCCATCCATCCATCCATCTCTCCCACACCTCTGCTGCCCCAGGCTTGAGCACCCACCAGTTCTGATGGGTTTTTTTGTCCTGGGTGTGGCAGCTCAGAGCCCTTCACGCAGCTCTCGGGGTCTGACCCAGCACTCAGGTCCCTGTGCTGACCTCCCCTGCGGTGACAGGAGCACAGGGACGCCGGCAGGGCAGGGCTGTTCCAAGGTGAGAGCTCATCCAGACATGGAGGCACCTAAAATGAGCTGAGCCACATCCTGGGCTGCTGGAGCCAGTCACTGTCACGAGATCCTGCTGGAATCCTCCTCCCCTTTCAGAGCAGAGGCTGACAGGGCTCTCCATCCTGGCAGGAAGCTCCAGGATTCCAGCGTGGGCTCCTGTTGCCTTTTGGGGCAGAAACGCCCCGTGGCTGCAAACTGAGCTCCTTGAGAGCCCAGAAAAGACCAAGGGAAGACTGGGGGGTGATAAACTGGACTGGAGGGTGATAACAAGCTGGATTGGAGGGTAGTAACAAACTGGAGTAGAGGGTGATAACCATCTGAACTGGAGAGGAAGGTGATGACCATCTGCACTGCAATCATCTGCATCCAGCTGAGGGCCAGGAAGCCTTGGATGAGCCCCTTGGACAGAGCCCGGGGCCAGCTGCCGCCCCTGCCGAGGGGACAGCGCTCACCTGGTGATCAGCACGGCGGTGTCATGGTTGGCGATGCCGTTCTCGGGGATGGCGTTCCCGTTGCCGTTCCTGTTCACGATGGATTTCTGCCACTTGCAGAAGCTGTCCAGGGATTTCCCGGCATGGTGGTTGATCTCCAGCGTGGGCTGGAATGGAAGCAGCGGGAGGGTGTGATCCCAGGAAAGCTCTGGTGGGAAGGCACTGCCCGTTCCGTGCCAGCAGAGCGCTGACACCGCTCCAGACACCCCCAATTTCTCATGGAGTCCATGGGAAAGCAAGAAAAGTGGGGCTTGAGGAAGGCTAAGGTTGCTTAAACCTCTCTAAAGTCACCTTATCATGGAAAAAATCAGATTCCCAGAGGTCTCTTCAGCCCAGTCCCCAGCGGGCATTGTGAGGATGCGGAGCAGCCAGACTGCACCGGGGGGAATTCCTGGGGGTGGCATCCAGGGGGGACACACAGTGCAGACACAGGGCAGGAGCGGCTCAGCAAAGCCCAGCTTACCTGATCCTCGGTGAGCAGGATCAGCCGGGTCACCAGGATATTGACAATATTGCCCAGACTCGAGTCCTGGAAAAGTTTGGCAACCTGACCTCCAAGAAACAAGAAAAGAGGAGTCTTAAAAATGAGCTCTGTGGCCGGGCGAGCTGGGGAGGGCTGGGCACTGCAGGGAACCGGGGCTGGGGTCCGGACACGACATTTTTGGGAAGCAGGGATGGGAATGGGACTCCACACCACCACTCGGATTGGAGAATTCCCTAAACCACGTTCAGAGCTCGCTCTCTCAGAGCAGTGAAGCAGAAATCCCGCAGCAGCTGCTCCTTGCCCGGAGCCCAGGTGGGGGAAGCCCCCGCTCCTGGCATTTTGTGCAGCCCCGGGGATGGAGCTTTGCCGAGGGGAGGGCACAGATCCCCCGGGAATGGGGGAGGGCACAGACCCCCTGGAATCGGGGAGGGCACAGATCCCCCGGGAATGGGGGAGGGCACAGACCCCCGGGAATCGGGGAGGGCACAGATCCCCCGGGAATCGGGAGGGCACAGATCCCCCGGGAATCGGGAGGGCACAGATCCCTCGGGAATCGGGGAGGGCACAGATCCCCCGGGAATGTGCCGTCTGTGGCTGTTTCGGAGCAGATGAAACGCTTCGAACCGGGATTGTTCGAAAATCTGGCGTCGGCTTTAGAAATGCAAACCGTGAAAAGCGATCCTGCGGAGGCCGGGACAAAGAGCCGTCACACAGGGGCTTTCAGGGCATTGATGGACAACTTCCAAGCCCACCTCACCTCGCAGGAGGATCCAGCACGGCCGATTCAGGCTGTTCACGCATCCAGCCTGGTACCCCGCTGCCAGCAGAGCCCCAAAGCAGAGCCGCAGCTCGGGGGGGGATTTCTGCCGGCCCCGCTCGTTGCTCAGCCCCCAAGCGTGAGAGCTCCCTGTCCTTATGCTTTCCCATGTGTTTCTCAGCTTGCCCGGCCGCATTTGCAATGCTAATTCGAGCTGGGAGATGCTGTTCAAAGAAAGGCTTTTGTTCTTGCAGCCCGGATCCGCTGCAGCGCGGTCAGACAGGCCAGATTTACCTCTCCGGGCTCCCACTGCTCGGCAGCAGCAGCCTGGCAGGATTTTTGACCCCAAAGCCTTGCTCTGAGCCTGGGGAGAAGCCACGGCCAGCCCGCAACAGATCCGATTCCCCCACTGCGTCCCCATCCCGCTCCTTGCAGGGAAAAGTTTTCCCAGCCCGGACATTTGGGGTGATGGGGAGGAGTTCTCGCCCAGCCCGCAAGGTTCCTGGTGTGGGTGTAACACTTACAATATTCATGATGGCCAGGATGTACTGCTCGATGTCCCTGCGGCCGTGGTACCCCACCATCATCTTGTCGGCCACCACCAGGGTCTCCACGTAGCGCTCGGTGCTCACCGACCTCTTCAGGGGCAGCTGCCCCCGCTGGCTGTGGTTGCCCGATGGCTTCAGAGGGGATGGTTTCAGCGTCCTCAGCCACCAGTGCCTCCCCTTCCAGGGCTTCTCGTCTGCGGAGGGAACGGGACGGGTCTGGTGCCCTGGGGCAGGAGCTCCCAGCTCGCAGGGGTGCGGGCTGGGTTCGAGGGGAGGAAGGGCCACGGAGGGCTCTTTGTGCACCACGTGTGGCCGCAGAAAATGTCCCAAAAGCGGTCCAGGGCTGTCCCCAGGCTCCTGCTGGCATCTCACCTGCCCTCCTGTCCCCTCCTGTCCCCTCCCGTCCCTCCTGCCCAGCAGGCCCGTGCCCAGCCCACCGCAGCCCCAAAGCTGCACAGCCCTGCCCTCACCTCTGCCCCAGGCTGGCTTTAGAGACTGCACAGCCAGAACCTGAAAATGGAGCCCTTGCAGACCCTTTCCTCTTCCCTTTTCCTACCAGGACCTGGATTTAGGACTCGGCCTTTCCACGCAGAAAGGGCTGCAGCCTCCACAGCAGCAGCAGCAGCAGCAGCTTTGTAGGACTTGGCTTCCAGCGCTGCTGACCCGAGCCCAGGGGTGTCCCCAGCAGGGCCATCAGCTCCAAATTCCCCTCCTGGAGACCACCACAGGGCAGGGGAGCTGACTGGGAGACTCTGGCCCTGCTCCTGCCCTGCCTGCAGATCCAGCTGGATCCTTTCCCCCGCTCTGAGGCTGGATCATCAAACATCCAGCGAGGCTGGGAACACGGGCACACCTCTGGCAGCCCCACAGCCTCCCAGCTCCTCCAGCTGATCCAGGGGAGCTGCTGGGGGTGCTCAGGGACCGGGAATGCTGGGCAGGGCAGGACAGGACAGGTCCAGCCTGGGGGCCAAGGGGGCGGGGTAGCCTCGCTGGGGCTGTTGCGTTGTGGTTGTTCTGAACTCCCCTCGGCCCGTGGCTCCCACTGCACATCCCTGCTTTCCAAGAAGCAATTAGGAGCGGGCTAAATTATTTCTGGAAGCTGGGGAATGTGGCAGAGTCAGCAGGAGGGGGGTCTGCTGGAGCTGCATCCAGCGTGGCTTTGGGAGCTGGGATGGGCAGCAGGCCAGGGAAGCACAGGGTGGCTCCCGAGATGCTGGTGGGGCTGGGGACACTCAGAGAGGGTGACAGCACCCTGGTGAAGGTGACAGCACCCTGGTGTCCCCAGAGGCTCCGTCCCTCCCAGCAGTGACTCCTCACGTGGCCCAGTGTCACCGCTGGGCCAGGGGATGGACACCCTGAGGTGACCCCGAGGAGGAGCAGCAGGGCCCCTGTCTCTGCCCTGTCTCTGCTCTGTCCCCACAAACCGATCCACGGGAAGCCACCGGGCCCTGCTGCGGGGCTGGCATCTCCCCTCAGCCTCACCGAGCCTCCCTGAGCTGAGGGAGGGGCATCCTCCGGGCCCGCAGCGTTTTGGGCAGATGGTGAAACTCTGCCTGTTCACGGGGGCCAGGGATTCCAGCCAGGCTCTGGGACAGGCTGGTGGGAAGGGCAAGGACCAGAAGGGCACACGGGGAGAGGCCAGGGCAGGCCTTTGTGTGTCCTTTTGGAGGTCAGAGCCCGGGAGGTGCAGAAATGGGGTCGATGCGCAGTCACCATCCTCCCCAAACATCCCCCAGAGCCCCCTGTGACGGACCAGGCCCCACATCCCCCCCTCCAAGGCCCTTCTCCAGCTGGTCCCCATCAGCAGCAGAGTCATCCCAACACGGACACGACCTGCAGTGACCAAATCCCAGAGCCAAGGCTGTGCTGAGCACACGTGAGCTGCGATTTCCCAACACTCTGCAAATTGGCCAAATCTGGGAGGATTCTTCTGAAGAAAAACAAGAGGTGTTTTTTTCCCCTCTTCTATTCCATGCTCCATTTACAAATTTTAAAGCCCTGCTGCGAGGAGGAGAGGATGGGAGCTTCCCAGAGCCCAGGCCACCAGAAACGGGTAAAACAAACACGGAAAAATCTTGAGTTTGGGAGATAAGCCGGGTTCTTTGCCGCACGGAGCAGGGTGGACCTGTTCTGGCAGGATTTTCCCAGCCTGTTTCGGGCTGGATTGAGGAGGAGGAGGAGGAGGTGGGGCGTGTCAGAGACTGAAAGAGCTCACGCCTCAAACGTTGATAGAAAAGAGTTTTGCCCATTATAACAAAAACTGTATGAAGAAGCTACAACCCGAGAAGCCTCCCTGAAGGGACCTGCCTGGGACTCTGGGCTGTTTAAACCACCCAGATAATGCTGCTGTTCCATCATCCCGGCCTAGGGAAAAACCAACGAGGCCGAGGGAGAGGAATGCATCCACAAGAGAGCCAAAGGCAGCAGAGATTCTTCCCTGGCTGGGTTTGGGGTGGGGGACACCACAGCAGCCAGGTTTACTGCCCCCGAAACGAGGGAGGGGAGGAGGGTTTGGGGTGTCAGCTCTGCTCAGAGGCGCTGAACACCCACCCTGCCTCACACAAACCGGCCCAGCTGCGGAGCCCCCAACCCCACGGGCCCCCACCTACGGGACCTTCACGTGGGAGGCGGCTGGGGGGGTGCCATAACCCATCCAAGGCCGCCCCAAAGTGCCCCTCCCCAGAGCCATTCCTGAAGCCCTGCGCCACGGGGCTGCGCGTGACGCGGCAAAGCCGGAGTCTGTCGCGAGGGACGCGATTCCTGGGGGTGGAACCTCACGCGGCTGCACCTCAGAACCAAGCGCCTGCGGTGGGGCCTCGTGTGGGGCCTCGGGCTGAGCCGGGTGGCTGCGATGCCTTAGGTTTTAACTTTTATATTTTTCCAATCCTGCATCGCCTGGCGTGCAACTCTGGAGTTTCCTGCAGCTCGTGAGCTGCTCTCCTAGGCCAGACAGGCACAACAAAGCCTCTCCGAGCTCGTTATTCAAGGACACTCAGGCTGTCCCAGGCCCAAAAGATGTAAACTAGGGCCTCTAGAGAGGTGGAGAAATTGAAGAAGTTACATCATTAGCTAAAGCTTTAATTGGCGAATTTATGGTGGTATGCAAATGAACCAAACCTATGAAAATGAGAAGAACTCGTAACTCGTCGTCCACCTTGGGGTCCATTTTTGGATGCAGCCTTTGGCTCCCCCGGGTGAACCTTTGAAGGCCTTTCAAATAAATACCTGCCTTTATTCCCTCACTCCTGTCCGGTCTCTGTTGCTGGGCAGCCAGGGCTTGAGGATGCTTCACCACCACCCCCAGCGCTGGGCTTCCCCCCAAGGGAGCTGATTTTCACACCAAGGCACAAACGCAGCTGGCAGCAGCAAACTCGTAGCAAACAGCACCTGAATGCTCCCCTGAGCTGGGGGTCAGAGCGGAGCTGAAGTGACACAGTTTGCCTTAAGCTGCACCAGGGGAGGTTTAGGTTGGACACCAGGAAAAAATCCTTCACTGAAAGAGTGACTGGGCACTGGAATGGCCTGCCCAGGGAGGGGTGGAGTCACCGTCCCTGGACGTGTTCAAAAAAAGCCTGGACGTGGCACTCAGTGCCGTGGTTGAGTTGGTGAGGAGGTGTTGGGTCATGGGTTGGACTTGATGATCTCAAAGGTCTTTTCCAGCCTGGTTCATTCTGTGATTCTGTCTCTGTGACTTGAGGTAGCTACGTTGGCACCTCAGTTAAACTCCCCCCCTCCAGGGAGGGGCCTGGGTTTTCCTGCCTAGCCTGGGATCCAAACCCATTGGATTCTGTGCTTTTTGGGGGGGCCTTCACCACTGAGCAGAGCAGCTGGAGAGGACCAACAGAACATCCTTGGGATCCAGGGAGTGGCGATACTTTCCTTATTCTGTCCCTGTCACTCTCTTTCTGTCCCTCCCCACCTATTTTCTATTTCTCTCTGTCTCGCTCATGTTTACTGTCCAACAAAACCCATCTATTGCCACAGGCACGTGCTCCCGTTCACACCTTAATTCGGGCAGAGGCGTTTCTAAGACCCTTAATAACCAGACCACGGCAGGGCACCTACCCAGCACTCCGCAGGCCGCATCCATGTGGGGGTACTGCAGGGACGAGCGCTTGTACACGACGTGGGGGCTGCCCTTGCCCTCTCCCCCCGCGCTGACGTTGGCTCCGGGGCTCAGGGGCTCGATGAAATATTCCTCCTCGTCCGCCACGATCACCCCGTGCTGCAGGAGGGAACAGAGGGGAGGCAATGACAGAGGCGCAGAGGGAGCTGGGGGACGGAGGTGGCTGCTCACGGTGAGGTTTCTGCTGACTGACCCCGAATTTCTGGGGACTGACAAAAGCCGCGGAGGAATCCTGCACAAACACCAAACTGCAGGAACCCACAGAGCAGAGGAAGCCCAGCCAGATGGTGGTGGATGCCTTGGGACATCTGTGCTCACTGAAGTCCTCTGGAAATCACGGTCTTGCCTCGCTGAGTTATGAATGAGTTGTTTCCTATTCCACCCACTCGGTCTCAGCGGGATCCCTGTGGGATCCCAAACACCGCCCGCTCAAACACCGCAGCTCCGAGCTCGGCCTCCCCAAAAAACCCTCCCAAGCAGCTCAGCACCGTCACCACCAGCTGGGAACTCGGAGCTGCAGAGAGGGGTGGATACCCAGAGGCTTTGGGAAACACCCCAAATGTTTAAAATCTGAAGGCTGATTAAGCAGAGACCACCAGCAGAGCCAAACTCTTCTCTGGAGCCTGGATGGGGCATCCCAGCCCCTCGTACACCTCGGACTGGCCGCTTCAGTCAGATTATCTGAGGTTTGCTGCCTTATTTGTTTCAGTTTTTGATTCTTTGACTCAATCTCTGTGAGCCCAGGCTTTGCTCCCTGAGCAGACCCACATGAGGCAGTGACAGCCAGGAGGAGCAGATCCCGGTGGGGTGGTCACCAAACCCACCAGGGACTTGCAAGATCCCTCCTCTCCACCCCTCACAGCAACATTCCCCCTGCCTGAAAGGTCTGAGCAACCCAAAAAGTTTCTGGGAGCCCAAGATGAGCTCCATCCCAATTCCTGGCACTGAGGAATTGAATTCCCCAAGGAACATGGTGTCCCATCAGCTGAACTTCACCACCCAGCGACCGAGGCACAGGAATGTGCCTGGCGTGGCTCAAACACGATCCCAAAAGTCCAAGAGCCGAAAGTCCCGGCTGCCATCCCCCTCGCTGTGTGCAAGCACGGCTCTGGGTGCAGGGACACCCCTGCCCTGCCGCCGGTGGTGTCCTCGGGCTGGGACAGCGCTTTCCCAGCTCCCGAGGGACGGGAGCCCTGCTCTGCCACGGTGGGGAGTGGGGAATTCAGTCCCTTCCAGGGAAGTGCCACCCGGAACAGCTTCACCTGTGGCTGTGGGTGGGGAGAGCCTCTCCGGGGGGACGGTCCCTGCCCGCCGGGGCTGCCGCTGTCCCCTCCCCGGCCGCAGCTCCGTCGGGGCAGTGCGTGCGCGGCGGATCCCGGCCCCGAGCGCCGGGGGATTTCCTCCTGCCCCGGGCTCTGCTGCTCTTGGCTCGGCTCCACCTTTTCCGACACAAGCGAGGTACTGTGAGGTTACCCTGGCCGGGCTCCGGCGGGAGCCGAGTGCCGGCAGAGCCAGCTGGAAAGGCTTTGTGGGATGGGGGGAAGGAGGTGACCCCCGGCCCGGGGCAGAGCACCGGGAGGGAAGAGGGTGTCCCGCCCCAAATCCATCCCGCTGGAAAAGGGATGTTCTCACCCCAAGCTCTGCAGAGGCTCCACGCCTGCCCAGCACCTTCCAGCAGCGAGGCTGGGGTGTCACGGGAGTCTGAAAGTTGTCCCAGCGCTGACCCCACGGGCTGGGCTCTGAGGGCCGGGCGCTGGACGTGACCCAGGGCTGGTGAGCGGGGCGGGGAGAGGTCCCGAGAGAGCCCCGTGGTTTGTGGGGGAGCTGGGCTGGATGTCCTGGCCGTGATTCACGCAGGGCAGCTGCAGAGCGGGGAGGGTTCGCGCTGTCAGCTCGTACCACGCTCGGGAAAGGCACAGCCCGGCCTGGGCCAGCTCTCCCCGCTCCTGGAGGAGCCGTGTGCCAGTGGGGCCACCTGGGTCCAGTCCTCCTCATCTGGGTCCCTCCAGGCACTCCTGTCCATGCTGGGCTCAGGGGACTAACCAGGAAAGCTGCCCCTGGATCCCTGGCAGTGCCCAAGGCCAGGCTGGACAGAGCTTGGAGCAGCCTGGGACAGTGGAAGGTGTCCCTGCCTATGGCAGGGGGTGGGACGAGATGGAATTTAAGGTCCCTTCCATCCCAAACCATTCTGGGATTCTCTGATGAAGACATTTCAGGCCTTTCAGCTGTTCCTGACATAAGAGGGAAAAGAACGGCGCTTCTCTGCTCAGTGTTTTCTCCTGGCTGTCATTTTTTGAGGGTAGGACATGAGGGATCCTTGGGATCTCTTGGGATGAAACACAGGGATTTCCAGCTCCTGGCCAGGCTGAGGCAGAGCTGCTCCCTGGAGGCTCCCAGCTGCTTGGCCCTTCTGGCAGCTCAAAACGTGGAATATTTTTGAAAACGGACCAAGTCACCCTTTGCTGGAGGGATCGGGGCTGTCCTGTGCAGGACCGGGGTGGACTTTGATGTCCTCGTGGGTCCTTTCCAGCTCAGGACATTCTGTGATTCTGTGGCTCTGGGAACGGGGTGACTTTCCCCCGGCTGAGCCTGAAGCCCAGCAGGGTGTGGGGGATGTGTGGGGTGAGCCCTGCTCCCTGCCCGCCCTCAGGCCGGGGTGACAGTGCCTGTGGCTGGGAAGAGGAGTCCCTGGGAGAGTGTCCGGGTATTGGGAAGAGGAATCATTGGGAGAGTGTCCGGGTATTGGGAAGAGGAATCAATGGGAGAGTGTCCGGGTACTGGCACCCAAAGCTGATGCGCTGTCAGGTGAGAGTTGTGTCGGGGGTGTTCACAACCAAAGTGGTTCAAACCCAAACCTTGCAGGCACAGGAATTCCTGAGGGATGTGGGAGCTGGAGGACAGGAGGATGGCCTGGAGCTGTTACTGTGCTCACGCTCATCCCTCTCCCTCCTCCTCGTGCCCAGCTCAGGCCCCAGTTTGTGCCCAGTCACCACCACGGTGCCCAAGTGCCCGTGCAGCATCAGCTGTGCCAAGCCGGGTCAGCGCGGTGCCCCCTCAGCAGGAACCTGCACCTGGGGACCCTCTTCTGTCCCCTCCAAGATGGGGGACGCCCTCCTGGAGCGGAGCCTGCTGGGGATGAGGGATGGCACGAGCGGATCGGCGGCTACTGGTCACCCAGAGCGCTGCACAACATCTCCCACGGCAAGTCCAGCCCTCTCCCTACCAGCTGAAAACATTCCAGACTCCTCTTGCCCAAATTCCTGACCCCACTGTCCTCACTGAGCCCGGAGCCCTCCTCCCCCATCCTCGCCGTGTCCGTAACTGCGGAGGGCAGAAGGACAGGGTTCAGGCAGAGGAGAGCTTGTTGGATGACCCCCCGTCCCTCTCTGTGCCTGGCTGCATTTTCCTCCAGACAGCCCTTGGTGCCTCTCCAGGGCTAAACGCAGCCTGGGGATGGAATTCTCCCAGTTCCACGTGCTTGCCCCGGCCTTGCTGCCCCGGAGGGTGGGGGATGCCAGACCCCTCCGGAGCCAGCAGCACCCAGCTCACCCTCCGTGAGCACCACGAAACTCCCCGGGACTGGAGCAGAGCTCCCACGTCCAAACAAAGGGCTCGGGAAGCAGGAGCTGGTGCAGCTCGGAGTGTTGGCTGTGAGCTGGAAACTTCAGACTCTGTGATATAATGAGTCAGATTCTCATTTCTGTTAATAACCCACAGCACTGTTCTGGCAGGGTCACCCAGCCATAAATCAAGCGGGGATTCATTCCCGTTTGGAAGCTCTTCCTCGCTGCCAGAATGCTGCGAGGAGGTGGGGCTGGAGCAGAAATATGAACCTGGCCTGGAGAGTCTTTTTCTGCCCCTCCAAGGGAGCCATCAGCCTTGGGACTCGCTCACGGGGTATGTTTGCGCCATCCCTCCATCTGGCAGCTCATGAAATGCGCTGCGCGAGCCAGAAATATCAGAAAATCACAGAAAAATAGGGATGGAAGTCTTCAGTCTATTCCCAGGGCTGGGAGAGCTGGTGAATCATACCTGGAGGGGTTGGAGAGCCTTTTGTCTGGCCTGTTCCTAAAGATCTCCCAAGACCTTGCTCTCTCCAAGCAACCTAGCCCGGAGCTCAGCTGTTCTTACACTCATGTCCACCACTAAGATTCCTTGCTGATATTTAGGACCAGGATGTTCAGTCCGAGCTGTCAGGACTTGGAAAATCAACGATTCCCACCCTCCTTCCTGCAGCCTTGCTGGTTTTGAGGAGATGCCACCTTGCCCCGTCCTGACATTCCCTTTTTCATATTGAAAAACTGATTATTTCCCTTTTTTTCCCCTCAGAAGCGACATCTTTTAGCTCCTGAAACATGGACAGGAGCGACTGGGAACCCCAGGAATGCATCTGCAGTTGGAGGGATCTGGATGCACTCCTGACATTCCAGCGGCGCTGTGAAATCCCTGCCCGCCCGCAGCAGCACACGCAAAAACAATTTTTGCTGTTGCTGTTGGAATAACTTGGTGAGAGCCGGGTCTGGGTATCCCCAGAGAGCCAGGATTATCCCATTCCAATCAAACTCAATGGGGAAAGGCCCAGAAACCGGACTAGAAGTGACCCACGGACCAGGAACCCCCACGGATGTGCCGAGGGCTGTCCGCACCCTCCGCCGACGGCGGCGTGGAATATTCCCGCTCGCCACCGATCCCAAGCTTTTCCCACCGCGTGGATCCACCCGCCGGAGGATCAGAGCTGTTGGCACCGCTCCCGGCTGGCCAAAGCCGGACTCACCAGCCCGTTGCAGTTGCTGATGGCCACCTTGGAGCTGAGGTACTGGTCCTGCAGGTGGCCGGCGTAGTGGCAGTCCTCGTGGAAGTCGTGCTGCCAGTCCATGCCGTCCCGCTTCCAGTACTCCACGGTGAAGTGCTCGGCCAGCAGGTTGGAGTGCAGGGTCAGGTTGAGCAGGAACTGGGTGTGGTGGGCAGAGACTTTGTAGAAGACCTGCTGCTCCGAGGGCTCGTAGGGCAGGGAGCGCCGGGGCCGCGGCTTCAGCTGCCGGCGCATGTCGAAGGTGAGGAAGTCCCCGTTCTGGTCCACTTGGATGGGGAAGGCGATCTCATAGTGATCCAGGCTGGAGAGGAATTCCTCTGCGGAGGGAAGGACACGCACGGGAATGACACGGGTGGGAATGACAGCCTGCCTAGGGAGTTGGACACCCGACCCTGCCAGCCCGAGCGTGGCCACAGCCGGTGCAGGGTTCCAAAAACTGGAATCTCAAGGCTCTGCCCAGCCTGCAGGACCCTTGGGATATTCCCCAAACCCTGCAGCCTACAGAGCCTCGGGATAGCAGTTCCTGGAACCCAACTTTTTCCTCTGCAGGTGATGGAGAGGAACAGCCTGGCCCAAAGGGCCCTTCAGGACACCCTGACTGTGGCTCTGGACCTGGAGTACCCCAAATCCTTCCATCCCCACTGGGCACAGGGAATGCAGGTTTTGCAGAGTCCGGCTCTGAGCTTTGGAGGGTTATTTTAACTGGGACCCTTCCAGGAACAGAGCCAGCAATGAGGGCTCTTCCAAAGGAGGCAGAAGGAGGCTCGGGGTGACAGTGGCTCAGGAGAAAAGTCTCCTGTGGGTCCCTCAGGACATCTGCAGCTGCTGCCTCTGAGAACACAAAATATCAGCACCACCCCCACCTCCCCGTCAGAGCTGCACGGGCCTCAGGGGCACAAAGTCCTTGAAGTGCCAATCTTGGTACCCAAATAAGAGAGAGGGCAACCAGAATTCCCCGAGCTGTGCTGAAAATGAGCAGGAGTGGAAGTCAGACAGCCCAATTCCCCAGCCAGGTCGCTGTCTGTGACCCCATCCTGCCCTCCCAGTTCCCTGGACTGGTTTTTATCAGCTCAGCCTGGCTTAGCAGCTCCTCTGGGGGCCCTCGAGCTCTGAGTCTGTGTGCTGCCACCCAGGCTGTGACAAGGGCACTGTCCCCAGCCCCTCCGCCCGCGCTCTGCCGGCCGTCCAACACCCTGGTACCCTGCAACCTCGGCAAAAACCCTCTCCTTTTCAAGGGGAAACATCCCAGGGACTGCCAGACTGGCTCTGAGCAGAGCTCTGGCTGTGTCTGACAGCCCTCAGCCCCAGAGGCTTGGGCTGAAGGTGGGGAATATCCGTGTGCTGGAGCAGGGCAGCTCCTCCTGAACCCCTCGTGCCCGGAGGGTTTGAGCCTCCCGAGCCCTCATGGGAGGGGATTTTCCCTCTGCTCCCTCTGGAAAAGCCTTCCTGTGCTTTCTGCATCCCGTGTGTCGCTGTTTCCCAAGCAAGCAGGAGGGGCCCGGCTGTTCCAGGGAGGCTGAATTTTGCTCCACAGCCCCCACCTTCAAAGCCTTCCCGGCCATCAGAAACCCGGCCAGCTCCCAGCCGCACCCTCCCCACAGGGCAGCGCCGCGGAGTTTCCTTCTCCTCTGTTTTCCGCCGGGGGAGCCTGACAGAGAGGTTTCCTTGGCCGCAGGGAGCGGGGCAGCCCTTCCACCCTCTGGGACTGGGGGAGAGCTCCCGGCTTTCCCGACCATGAACGCTTCTGGCACCTCTGCCTGGCCAGGATTAGTGATCAGGTTTGTAACTCCCAGCTTTCCCTGCATCCCTGCGCCTCCCTGGGATGGGGCTGCGCAAACAACGGCGACTTTTTGCACTTGGAAATGACTTCAGGCTTGGAAAAATTTGCTGTCGGAAGTGTTTTGTTTTCCTTTTTGCCTCTTTGCAGTCCATGTGGGCTTGGAAAAGAGTGAATCAGAGGGTGGTTTGTGCTGCTGTGGCTACAAAGGACCTGGGACTCCGGGCTGGAGGCTCTGATCCTGACCTGAATGGCATTTCCAGGAGGAAAGACGTGTCTGGAGCCTGAGGGTGAGGTGGTGTGTGAGAACCTGGTGGTGTAGGGCTGGGCACTGCATCTCCTCAGGGATGTCCCTCTGGACACTGAGGCACGGGAAGAGCCCAAGAGCATCACCAAAACGGTTTGGGACGTGGTGCTGTTGAGTGGGAATGCCACAAATGGAAAAAATAACCGTGGAATAGAATCATGGAATGGTTTGTGTGGGAAGGGACTTTAAAGTTATCCCATTCCACCCCTGCCATGGGCAGGGACACCTTCTACTGTCCCAGGGTGCTCCAAGCCCCATCCAGCCTGGCCTTGGACACTTCCAGGGACCCAGGGGCAGCCACAGCTGCTCTGGGAATTCCATCTACCCTCCCAGGGAAGAATTCCTTCCCAGTATCCCATCTCAATCTAACATTCCCACTATCCAGTGCCATGCGTGTGACAGCTCTGCTGACAGCCTCGTGTCACATGGACAACGAAGGGAGGCTGTCCCCGTCCAGTGCCACAGCTGCCTCCTTCCTCTGCCCTAAAAGATCAGTTCAGGCTCAAAGAGATTTGGGTCTCTCCCTCCCTAACCCCATGTGATCCTCCCAGCATCCCACACATTCCCAATTCCTGCATTTCCTCACCCCTGCCTTGCTCGTGCTCCCCCTATTCCAGCCCGCAGCTCTTCCCTTCTGCACCCTCTGCCCCTCGGGCACTCCCCAGCTCCTGGCCCGGGCTGTGCCCAGCACTGCGGATGCGCCCTGGCGTCCCCAGAGCCCTCGGGAAGGGAGGCCATAAAAAGCCTTTCTCCAGGGAAACCTGCTCGTGGCTGGGCAGGACGCTGGGCACGGCCGGGGGAGCACAGGGAGAGAGCAGCGAAGGAGGAGGGTGGGCTAGGGGCCCTCACGGTCCCCGTTCTGGTGGAAACAGAGCAGGGACAGCACAGGGAGGGAAAGGGGCAGAGCGGGGAGCTGAGCAGAAAGGAGAGGGAGGGGGAAATGGAGGAGGGAGGGTTCTGTTCCTCTCTCATGAGCTGCTTCAAGCGTGGGAAGGAAGCAGATGCCAGCTTTGGTGCTGGCACCCGAGGGGAGCCCCAGCTGCAGCCCAGACGGGATTCCCGAGGGATGGCTGTGGGGATGCTCCGGGATCCCGCGGCTCAGGCTGCCCCGGCACTGTGGCAGCCTCACCGCATCCCCCAGGGGCCCTGGGCTCACCTGTGGGCCCGGAACAGCGGGATGAGCCCCACCCGGTGTTCTGGGAAACGGGAGTGGCTCATCCGGCCCCACAGTGAAACCAAGGTACTGCAGGAATTCCCTTTGGATTAAAACCCACCCAACTGAACCCTCCATCAGCTCCCAGAATCCCAGAATAGTTTGGGTTGGANTGTCAGCTCCCAGAATCCTGGAATGGTTTGGGTTGGAAGGGACCTTAAAGCCCATCCAGTGCCCCCCCTGCCATGGGCAGGGACACCTCCCACTGTCCCAGGCTGCTCCAAGCCCCATCCAGCCTGGCCTTGGGCACTGTCAGGGATGGAGCAGCCACAGCTGCTCTGGGAAAGTTGTTCCAATGATTCCAGCTGCTCCCTGAGCTGTTCCCTGAGGGCCCAGGCTACCCCTGAACCTCTCTGCTGCCTTGGAGAGCCCTTCAGCGCCAGGCTGCTGCTCCCCACACGGACAATTAGAGCTCAGGGCTGATGCCTCGGTGTTCCTCCCGCATAAACCGAATGCGCTGATGCGGAGTGGGGCACGTGGGGCACGGGAATGCTGCTCCAGAGCTGCCTGCAGCGAGTCCCTGGGACCAGGGGCTGCTGATAGCCCTGCCCTGCACCCTCCAGCTGCTCCCAGGAGATAACAGCCCCTCACCCTCTCCAGAGGGCGTTGTGGGGGTTAGGAACTGTCCCGGCAGCCTGGTGAAGTGTTGGGTGACATCAACAGCCTGACACCAAAAATAGGGCTCTGACAGCCAGAGGGGCCCCGGGGGCAGCAGGGACTGGGCAGGGAGAGGGGCTGGGGAGGGGACAGGGATTGGGAAAGGGGTAGGGACTGGGCAGGGACAGGCTGCAGTCCTGGCGTGGTGCTCCCAGCACACCACATCCATCCCATGGCACCACATCCATCCCGTGGCACCACATCCATCCCGTGGCACCACATCCCACCAACACCACGGGCTGGGCCCCACCCCCAGAGCTGCTCAGGGCCTGCTCTAGGGGAGCACAGGTTAATTCCTGTTAATCCCAGGTTTAAGGGAGCTGTGTCACCCCACGGAGCGGGGGCTGTGCCCAGGGGGATCCCGGTGCTGCGAGCAGGGATGGGGCCGATCCCACAGCGCATCCCGGCGGGGCTGCACATGGAGCAGGGCGTGAACTGACGGGCACGGGAGGCCCAGAGCAGCCCCCCAGGCACTGCCAGAGCCTGTGGAGAGCAGCACCAGGAACTCGGTGTCCTTCAGATCCCGACCTGCCTGGAGAACGTGCCTGGCTCCCAGCCGGGGCTGCCTGCTCTCCTGGGGCTGCCTGCCCGGGACACCGAGGGGCTCTGGCTGCTTTTGTCCCCGTTCCCAGCTCTGCTTCTCCAGCCAGCTCACGGCCCCTGTGACCACAGCCTGCCCCGCTCAGCAGCCCGGGAATGTCAGCGGCTGTGGCCCTGCCGGGGTTGATCTGGGCACGCGAGGGGTGCGGGGTTATGGCCGAGTGCGTGGCACTGCCCAGGTTTGAACACCTGGCATGGATAAATCCTACTCCAGAGCTCGCTCCTCTCACCCCTGGTGCCTGGTGGCAGTGTTCACGCTGCTTTTTAAGGAATGATGCCACAAATATCACCGTGACTCAGTTTAACTCCCCTTTGTCGTCTGTGAGTGTGGTTTGTACTCCAGGCTGGGCTCAAGGCACCACCCATTTTCCAGCCCCTTCCCTCCTAACCTGGAATAAAATCGGGTGCAAAAGCACAAAGCTGTGGACGAGAGACGCGCATTCCCCTGTCCTCACAGTCCCCGGGTGTGACTCTGTGCACGCTCGAGTCCTTCAGGCACAGACACATGAGATGGGCACGAACACACTTCAAAAATCTGTGTGCAAACCAGCCCTGCTCCCCCGGCAGCACGCTCCTGTCCAGACCCGGCTGGGCAGAGGGTGTGGGTGCTCCAGCACTGCCCTGCACCCTGGACACGCCCAGGGCCAGGCGCACACAGCGCTGCTCCTGCCGCAGCCTCCGCTCACCCGAGGATGTGCTGCTCCCCGGAGGGGAACAAGGGAACCAGCCCCGGTGCCACCGCACCTCCTTCCCTGCCCAGCCCTTCGCGGCCCCGGCCTCGCCCTGAGCCCCTGCTCTGGATTCTGCCAAAAGCCACGGAGCGCAACACCCGAGAGCAAAACACCCCCGTCCCTTGGGGGCTGACGGAAAACCCCGGCCAGGGGGGTGGGAGCAGAGCTGGAGGTGTCTCCACTGCTCCCCCAGTCCCTCCCCAGGCCAGCATTCGGGTTCTGCCAGCAGCAGCGGGGTGGATCCAGCTCCTCTCCCCACAAGTGGATCCAGCTCCTCTCCCCACAGGTGGATCCAGCTCCTGTCTCCACGGGTGAATCCCCCTCTGTTTCCCATGGATGCATCCAGCTCCTCTCCTCACGGGTGGATCCAGTTCCCTTTCCCATGGGTGAATCCAGCAAGGGTGGATCCAGCTCCTCTCCCCTCAGGTGAATCCTGCTCCTCTCCCCACGGGTGGATCCAGCTCCCTTTTCCATGGGTGAATCCTGCTCCTCTCCCCATGGATGGATCCAGCCCTTCTCCCCATGGGTGAATCCAGCTCCTTTTCCACAGATGGATCCAGCTCCTCTCCCATGGGTGGGTCCTGCTCCCCATCCCACTCCACCTTCATCCTCATAG
>VXAZ01001214.1:833735-847160 GCA_013399875.1 Gymnorhina tibicen
CCCCACCCCACCGTACCTTGTGACTGGAAGGAGTAGCCGGGGAAGGTGCCCACGGCCAGGCCGAGGGTGACCGTCCAGGTGAGGAGCCTCCAAGCTGTGGCCATGGTCAGCGCCGCTCGCGTCGCAGCAGGGAGATCTGTGCCGGCTGGGAGGGCGCTGTCCCCACATGTCTCTCCCTCGGCCACCCCTTATGTCCAGAGAGGAGTCCCGGGTCCCTCCGCAGGCATCCTCGGCCGCTCCGTGCTCTCCCGAGGCCGGCGGGGTGTGGGCAGTGCCAGGCCAGCACCGAGCGGTCAGCACGGGCTCATCGCCAGCACCGGCATCGCCCCTGCGGGTGAGAGGTGGGGATGAGTGAAGGGATGGAGGAGAAGGACACGAGAGAGGCAGGGGAATGAGAAAAGTTGGATCCTGGAGGAGGCAGGAGCGGGATGGAAGGAAATAAAGAGAGGAGGAAAGGATGGGAAGCATTTGAGGATTAATTAACCCCATCAGCTCCTGCCCCGCGGGCACTGCACTCGCGGGGGTTCTCCCAGCTGGGATCTATCGGGTACCTGCGGAATGGAGCTCAGGATCAGTGGGAATCCTCAAGGAAGCGCGGCCCCAAGAGTGCCCTGGGTCAGCTGATCCCTTAAAGAGAGCAGGAAATAACAGCCTGGGCAGGGGGGCGGTGAGCAGCAACCCAGAAATCCTCTGTACGGATTCCCTGGATTTCAAACACACTGCAGGGACTGTCACCGCGCTGAGGGAAGAGCACTGGGTGTACTGGCTGAGCCTAAAAAAGTGATGGAAAACAAAGGACCCATTCAGGGAACTCACCCTCAGCCCCATCCACAAACGGATCCCGAGATTCCAGCCGCATTTGTTCTTTAAAACGCTTTGCTAATTGCTCCGGTGAAAGATTCCTGGCCGGCAGAGAATTCCCCCTCAGACTGAGGCGATTACACCAAACTCGCACCGTGCTGGGGGCTTGCACAAAGCCCGTGGGGTTTTGCTGCCGTCCAGCCATTCCATGAGCGTGGGGTGAGTGCAGCACATCCCTCACCTCCCGGAGAATCCCAAATATCCCGGCTGGAGCAGCCCCGCAGCCGAACACAAACCTCCCCGCAGAGGGGACAGATAGAGATCTGCAGCAGTGGTGCTGGAGCAGGGCTGGGAAAGGCTGGATGAGCTCCCGGGGAAAGGCAGGATGAGCTCCCTGGGAAAGGCTGGATGAGCTCCCGAGCCTGGGAAGAGGCTGGGGATGGGAGGAGGGTGCTCTTTGCAAAGGTGTCAACAGCCAGGGCCTGTGTGTGGTCCTCATCCCAGTAAGGAAACGCTTGGAATAACATCCTTAACCCCTGCCTTGCTCCACTCTGGAGTGGTTTAAACAGCCAGGGTGGGGGATCCGGGTCCTCCTGGGATCTGCTGTGCTCCCCTTCGTGTCCTTACGGGAATCTGAATCCCTGAAAGTGGATTTCTGCTCCTGTTTTCCCATCATTACTGTGCCAGGGATGGTATTTGAGCTGCAGGGGCTTGGAGTGACACCCAGCACAGGCCAGAGGTGGCACAGGGGAGGTACAAATCCAGGAGATGATTCCTGCCCCAAATTTATCATGGAAATCACAGACTGGCTTGAGTTGGGAGGGACCTTAAAGCTCATCTCATTCCACAAGGGCAGGGACACCTCCCACTGTCCCAGGGTGCTCCCAGCCCCATCCAGCCTGGCCTTGGACACTGCCAGGGATCCAGGGGCAGCCACAGCTGCTCTGGGCAACCTCACAGGGAAGGATTTCTTCCCAAAATCCCATCTAAATCTCCCCTCCTTCAGCTTAAAGCCATTAACCTAAATCAATTATTTTTTCCCCTGCTAGGCAGAAACGGTGGCAGATGAAGCGCTCAGCTTTAAACACAACTTGGAGCTGCATCATTTAAAGATTAGGATTTTTCACTGCTTATTTACAGTTAAAAATGGCCAAAGATCCTCGGTGAGGCCTCAGCCTGAACTCCCCAGTCCCATCTGGGCCCACGCCAGGTTTTGCTCTGCAAAGCCCGGACACAGCACCATGGTGGCCTCCAAAATTGTGCATCCTGTGAGTGGCCCTGAGAATAAACTGCCCGAGGGGGGGGGAAAACTCCCACCTTGGGCTGCTCCTTTTCCCTAGGCCAGGTAACGGGAAGCAGGGAGTGGGGGGAAGAGGGTTGGGGCGGGAATTCTGCCCCGTTCCACCCCCACACGAGGATGCCGAGATCTGGTGGCAGCGTCGCCTGTGGTGCCACCCCCGGGCCGTGGCACAGCGAGGGCAGGGCCAAGGCACGTGGGGGCCGCTCTGTGCCCGCTCCCGCCTGCGGGAATTGGGCTGGAAAAGGGAGAAGGCGAAAGCAAAGCCCTCGCCTAAGTCAGCATTTTTCGGCGTCTCCTAAAGCTCGAGATTCCAGCTCTTAAACCCTGTCACGGCTCCAAAGCCCACGGAGCTCAGTTCAAGTGTATTTTCTCCCGGGCTTCACACCGCTGATCTCCCTTGTTTTCCAGCTGTTGAACCCTTTTCCTCCAGGCTCTCGTTGCTTCCCGTGCTCCCCCCCAGCCCGTCCGTGACCCTCCGCGGTGCCCCCGTGTCCCCCGTGCCCTTCCCGGCCGCTCAGCATCCCCCGGAACAGCGGCAGCCGCCGGCGCCAGGAGCCCGCAGCCTTGACCTTGGGGGAAGGAGGCGCGTTCGGAGCAGCACCAGCCGGGAATTACAGCTGCGAAATTCCTGCGGGCCGGGCTGGGGGAAGGGCCCGGCCGCGATCCCTCCCTGCAGGCAGCGGGGAAAACACGGCCCCTTCCCGGCGGCGCTTCATTCCCAAACGCCGAGCGGCAGGAGAAGCAGCCGGAGGAAGGAGCCGAGAGCCGGAGGAGCGCTGGTGCTTCCACCCCTATCAACTTTTCCATAACCTCACTTCGCAGCTTCGCTCCGCGGCCGGGCAGCCCCGAGGATCGCGGAGCCCCGGCGGGACACGGAGCGGGGGGGCTCGGGGACAGCTCGGGGACAGCTCGGGGACACGGGGTGACCTCTCCGCTCTCGTGCCTCCCTCGCTTGGGCCGCTTCCGATTCGCTCCTTCCCGAGGAATTCGTTGTCCTTGGCAGGCTCGGCTCGGGCTGACGCTGCCGGCCCGCGGTGCCAAGGCGGCTCCGGCCCCGTGAACCCGAGGGACGCCGGCGGCGGTGCCACCGCAGCGGCCGGGCCGCCCCCTGGCACCCCCTGGCACCCCCTGCCAGCCCGAACCCCCGCGGGAAGGAAGGGGCTGGGGAAGGAAAGGGGGGGGGGTTAAAATTCCAGCTGGAATGAAGCGAAAAGAGGAGAGGAGGAAGAGCGAGGCGGATGACAACTGTTCCTAATTTCAGCCGCGGCGCTGCAGACAGAATTCCCTGGAAGCCCGGCTGCCTGGCCGGCTCCAGAGGCAGCGCCAGGGGAAGGTAATAGGAAGCAGATGGGCGCTGCTCGGGGCCAAGAGGAAGGTTCAAGGTGCCTCCTAGTGCAGAGAAGAGGAATTTAACTGCTTTTAAAGATGCAGGGCCCGGCGGCTTCCAGGTTTCTCATCCAACTTTTGCAAATTATGAGCTCAGGTGTCCTTTTCCCTTTTTTTTTTTTTGAATTTTTTTCTTTTGAATTTTTTTTTTTTTGAGGGAGAAATAAATACAAACACAGATTTCTGCTTCCAGCTTGCCCCAGTGGGAGGAAATACTTGCAGTGCACCCCCTGCCAGGCCTGCCACTGACATCTTCCAGGCATGGGAGAACTGGGAGCAGCAGAGAAGTGAGAGCAGCACCCCAGTGGGAGCACTAGGAAAGCTGTGGGAGAACAGTGGGAGCAGGACCCCCCAGCTGCACCACCCCAACAGCCTTTCTGGGCTGTGTTGTGTTAAGGAATGAAAGCCTCAGGGTTGTTTTATCCTTCTGTAAAACGGGGCCTTGACACGACCCCATGACCACGCTGGGGCTGTCGGGGTTATCGTGGTGCCACATCCCAGAGCTTGGCCCCTTTTTGGCCCCAGGTGCCCCCTGACCCTCCCAAGGGGCTGAGCAGCACCTCAGCTCCACAGCAGCCCCTACAAGCAGCACCGCAGGGATTTCTGCTCCTCCAGCCGCCCCAGGCTGGGACTTGTTCCACCAGGTCAGAGTTCATCTCTGGGGGGAAGAGCTGTGAGCACCGGGCTGGCTCCGCGGGCCTCATTTGCTGTGGAATCCGAGTCAAACACAGCAGGGACTGCAGGGGACTGGGATCTGTGGCTCGGGGGCTGTGCCAGTGCAGCGAGGGGCAGCAGCAGCACCAGGGTTTTCAGGCTTCTCAGCACCCACACGGGTCCCCTGCCACCCACAGGGGGCTCTTTCCTGCTGCTGGGGTCCCAGCTGCCCCCCAGGACACACAACAGCCCCTCAGTGCCTGCAGCTCCTGGATGCTGATCCCAAAGTCACCTGACACAACAGTCCCCTTGTCACCCGCGGTCACTGCTTCATGGAGGGCCTCAGGTTTTGGCTGTAAAGCCTCAGCTGGAATCGACTTTCACCCTTTGGTGAAGGAATTTTTCCTCCTATCCAATCTGAACATTTCCTAGGGCAGCTTGAGGCTGTGTCCTCTCCTCCTGTCCCTGTTCCCTGGGAGCAGAGCCTGCCCCCCCGGCTGCCCCCTCCTGTCAGGGACTTGTGCAGAGCCACAAGGGCCCCCCTGAGCCTCCTTTTCTCCAGGCTGAGCCCCTTTCCCAGCTCCCTCAGCCGCTCCTGGGGCTCCATAATCACAGAATTAAAGATTTGTGCATAGAACCATGGAATATCCCAAGCCGGGAGGGACCCACAGGCATCATCAGTCCCACCCCTGGCCCTGCCCAGACACCCCAACAACCCCACCCTGGGCATCCCTGGCAGCGCTGTCCAAACGCTCCTGGAGCTCTGGCAGCCTCGGGGCCGGGACCATTCCCTGGGGAGCCCGGGCAGTGCCCAGCACCCTCGGGGGGAAGAACCTTTCCCTGAGCTCCATGCCAAGCCCTGACACAGCCCCAGCCGTTCCCTGGGCTCCTGTCCCTGTCCCAGAGCAGAGCTCAGCCCCTGCCCCTCCGCCTCCCCTCGGGAGGAGCTGCAGCCCCCGAGGAGCCTCCCCTCAGTCTCCTCTGCTCCGGCTGAACGAGCCCAGTGCCCTCAGCCGCTCCTCAGCCCCTTCCCCAGCTCCGTGTCCCTCCTTTGGACACTCTCCAACAGCTTTGGATCCTTCTGATCTTGTGGTGCCCAAAGTGCCCCCAGCACTGGAGCTGAGGCTGCCCCAGTGCAGAGCAGAGCGGGACAATCCCTCCCTGGCCCGGCCGGCGATGTTTGAACCCTTCTCTTTATCTCTGCATCCCTGCTCCTCCTCACCCCTCTCCGCACACCCCGGGGCCTGGCAGGGGCAGGTCCCTCAGAGTTCGTGGTGCATTTCTGTGTTTGCTGCTGGCTGGGGGAGGGGGTCTCACCCGCTGCTCTCCCCGGGGCCGTGGGTGTTCCGTGCGTGCTCAGCCACCTCCCAGCTCCCGGCTCCCGGCTTCTGGCAGGTTCCTGCACGTTCCTGAGGACGGAATAAACAGCCCCACTCCCCCCGCCAGGCTGCTCCTGCCGCGGCACGGGGCGAGCACGTGGGGGATGCAAAGCTGTCCGAGAGACCTCCCCGGCTTCCAGCGGGAGGAGAACGTCCTGATATTCCCGACAAAATATTTGGCCGGGCTGCCAAGTGGAAAACATGCTGAGCTGCAGATGGCAGAAATCTCCCCACAGTCATCTTGCCAGCACGCCAGGACTTCCACTGGGAAGTCATTTCTCAGCTCTAGGGGTTAAACCCACAGAAATCAGCATTTTTGCTGCCAGGAGCATCTGCAAACTGCGAGCAAGGGGTTAAAGTCACAGGTCTGCAGAACACAAAACAAGAACTTGAGCCATAATCTGCTTTGCTGCTCCAAGCGTGGCCTCTCTGGGGCCACGGCGAGCGAGGAATTAGAAACACGGAGTTATCCCTGTTCCCAGAACGCTGCAGCTTCCAGCCCTGGGATGGTTCCTGCCTGCACAGCCACCCTCTGGCTGCTCTGCCACCCCTCTGCTCGCCCTGACACCAATCCTGCCACGTGCAATGCCAAGGGCTCTGCCTGTCCCTTCCCCGCCGGCACCCTTGGGGCTGGGAGGGGGCCCAGCACGCTCAGTGCAGCCCCCCTCGCTTGGGGGGCTGATCCTCCTCTCCCCAAGAGCTGTTCTTTGCAGACCCCAGTGGCTGCGGGTCCGATTTCCGCTCCCCAGGAGGGCAGACGCCGTTCTCACACCGTTCCAGTCAGACCCAACCCCATCCAAAGGCGCTCGCCAGCAACGCGGGAAATGCAGCCCGACACTGCCAGCGTGACCCTGCGAGCTGAGGGGTCTGAGCCGGGCTCCCTGTCCCCCTGCCAGCACCCCGGTGCCAGCCTGGGTGCCAGGGGCACACCCTCCCTGCCTTTGGACCACCAGCTCCCTCTTCCAGGCTCTCCGTGAAGCTCCACACCCGGCCCTGCTGTGCTCTGGCCGGGCACACCCTGCATCCCTTTGTACAGCAACTTCACAGGGCTTTGGGCTCACTCCAGCGCTGTGTGGGAGGAGGGCTTTTTTCAAAAACACGAGGATTGTTTCACAGTCAAATCTATTCAGTGCAATCTTGGTGAGGAGAGGGCTGAATCTCCCCCTCGCTCCGCTCCGAAATCTTGAACTTTGCAGCAAAGGGGCAAAAGAAGCCACTGCCAAAGCCAGGGCAGTGAGAGGAGAGCGAGGAGCAGCGACCTCGCTCTGACACCGCCTGCTTGGCTTTCTGGAAATCCTATCCCTGTGTTACATAAGGATCTGGCCCTATCTGGAACGCTGGGGTCACTGCACTTCTCCAAGTGTGGTAAAATGCTCGGAGGTCCTCAGCAGGAAAGCAGCAGGGAAGTGCCAGCTCGGATCCTGCTTGGGATGGGGAGCTGGGCCCGGGGCAGGGCTGAGCCCTGCTGGAGCTGCCAAATTCCAGCCGGGTGGAAGGTGGGCACTGAGATTCCCAGTGCTCCCATCCTGGGACTCCCTCTGCTTCAGGGAGAGGACTCCACCAAGCAGGTCCACTCTCAGACGGGACTTATGCAAGAGTTTGGAGCTGCTCCATGTGACCCAGACTTGCTGGCGCTCTGCCACCGCTCTCCTCGCTGGCTCCAGCCAGGCACAGAGCGGGGGATTAGAGAGAGACCGGGCAGTCATTAACGGAGTGCCAGTCATTAACTGAGGGTGCAAGTCATTAACTTGCACCGGGGAGTGCCAGTCATTAACGCAGTGCCAGTCATTAACGCGGTGCCAGTCATTAACCGAGTGCATCGCCCACCACACAGGGCCCTGCCAGTGACACACGTGTGCCATGAGCGTAGGGACACACGTGTCACCCACATGCACCCAGGGCATGGCTGCAGCCGCTTGTCTGCGTGGGGATGGGGATACGTGGGGTTTGCGTGTGGGTCAAACATGGATACACGATATCTGTGTGTGATAACACGTTATCAGCATGGGAATACACGTTATCTGCACAGGGATACACATTATCTGCATGTGATAACACGTTATCTGCATGTGATAACACATTATCTGCATAGGGATAGACGCTATCTGCGTGGGGATAGATGTTACCTGCATGGGGATAGACATTACCTGCACATGGATACATGTTATCTGCACACGGATACACTCTGTCTGCATGGGAATACACGTTATCTGCACGGGAATACACCTTACCGGCACGGGGATAGGCGTTATCTGCATGGGGATGGGCGTTATCTGCACATGGACACACGTTATCTGCACGTTGATAACACGTTATCTGCATGGGGATGGGCGTTATCTGCACATGGACACACGTTATCTGCACGTGGGCACATCTGGTGCCCACACCTGCCGTGTGCTGCCATCCCGTTCCTGCGGATATTCCATGCCCAAATGCCATTTTCATACGCGGCAGCTCCGCAGCCGCCTCCGCCGCCGTGAAACGCTCCCTCTCCGTGGGGTTCAGCACAGCCAGCAGAGACCCCAGAGCTCAGCCCGGAGCTCCCGGGCCTGTGCACGGGCAGCTCTCCCTGTGCTCCTGCTGCTCCTCCCGGCACGGAGCAGCACCAGGGCTCTGCCAGGAAAGCGCCCCAGGCTCTGGGAAAGGCCGGGAGCGCTCACGCCTCGGAGCGGGCAGGGAAGCAGACACAGACCCGGCCATCTCCATCCCGGCAGGGCTGGCTCCTTTCTGCATCCTGGCGGGGCTGGCTCCCCTTTTCATCCCGTGTCCCAGCTCCATCCCGGCAGGGCTGGCTCCTTTCTGCATCCCGGCAGGGCTGGCTCCCCTTTTCATCCTGTCTCCCTTCTCCATCCCGGCAGGGCTGGCTCCTTTGTGCATCCTGGCAGGGCTGGCTCCCCTTTCCATCCCGTCTCCTCTCTCCATCCTGGCAGGGCTGGCTCCCCTTTTCATCCCGTCTCCTTTCTCCATCCCGGCAGGGCTTGCTCTCCTCTCCATCCCGGCAGGGCTTGCTCCTTTCTCCATCCCGGCAGGGCTGGCTCCCGCAGCTCCCCTCCAGCAGTCCCGGTGCTTACACAACCCAGCCCCGCACGGCGCCGAGCCCCGGGCTTGCACAAAGACAAACACCCTCGTGTGCCAACACGGAGCTCTGCTCACCTGCAGAACCTTCCCGGCCCTCTCCAGGCGGGAGCTGCTCCATGCCGGGAGTCTCAGCCAAGGCGGGAGCAAGGTTTATGTGGTTTGTGCAATTACAGCTCACTGGGAGCTGTCACCGCTCTCCCACACCGAGTGTTGCTCCCAAAATTTGGCTCTTCGTCAGCCAGGCTGTAGGACAGGGCCACACCCCAGTCACAGAATGGTTTGGGTGAGAAGGGATCTTAAAACTCCATTTAGTTCCATTCCCCTGCCATGGGCAGGGACACCTTCCACTGTCCCAGGGTGCTCCAAGCCCCAGCCAGCCTGGCCTTGGGCAGTGCCAGGGATCCAGGGGCAGCCACAGCTGCTCTGGGCACCCTGTGCCAGGGCCTGCCCACCCTCACAGTCGACAAAGACGTGTCTGCTTATCAGGCTGAACGTGCTGCAGGGGAGGGCAAAGTCCCCCTACAGCCCCTGTCACCAGGTGCCCCCACAGTCTCAGGCTGGAGGTGGAGAGACAGGAGAACTCCGCTGAATCTCCCAAGAAAAGCCTCTGGGGTGACTCCTGCTACCCAGCAGAGCTGTGAGCGGCACTGAGGGACCTGCAGTGGGCCCAGGGCTCAGCAGCTCCTGCTGTCACTGTCACAGCACTGGCCAGGGGAAGGGATCCACAGCACGGCCCAGCTCCAGCTCCTTGGGCTGAGCTGGTCCTGCCAGGCCGAATTGAGGAATGAGTGAGGTTGGAAGGGACTCAGGGGGGTCTCTGGTCCCATCCCACTCTCAGAACTGGGTCACCTTTGATGCTGGATCAGGGCCACACAGCCCAGGCTGTGTCAGGGGGTCACACGAGCGGCTCGGAGGAAATGCAGGGAGCTGTGGAGGGGGACCCTAAAGCAGCAAAGCCAGTTTGGACCTCCGTGTCCTCCCAGGAAACCAGAACCAGCCAGAGAAGGGACATCGTGGTGACACAGAGAATGTTCCTCCCACAGCAGGACAGAGCCCGGAGCGCTTTGGTGACAGCCGAGGGAATGGGCGGTGCCGGGCCATGGGGTCACCCCCAGGCAGTGACCCCGGGGTCCCCTCGGTGCAGGGCAGTGACCATGACAGAGGCACCCACAGCCCCCAGGACAGGTCAGCCCATGCCAGGGGAGCCCTGCAGGGACAGGGACACCTCCTGAGGGATGAAGCCCTGCAGAACACTTGGGCTGCGGAATCCCTGCAGCCCTGACAGACCTGCAGATTGTGTCCTCCTTGGGAGCTCTGGGACTCTGCTGGGCAGAGACTTCGGGCCCTTTTTCCCTCCCTGTAGGTTATTTACTCAGGGAAACCCACATGGTGTGGCCCAGATGCAGCTCCTTCCTCCACGGCCAGGGAATGAAGAGTCCCTAACCCTGACAGGACTGAGCTCATCCTTTGCACTTTCGTCTTGGTCAAAAACCACCTCCCACCGAGGTCACAAATCCCACAGGAGGAGGCCAGGAGTTCACCTGCCAGTTTAGCTCAGCTGGGACCAACACTGAGGAGTGTTTGAGTTCAAAAAGATTTGCAGGACTGCACAGGAATAGATTCATTTAAACTCATTTTCCTTTAAAATTAGGCTACGATGGAAGAGTAGGAAACACAAGATCGATAATGGGTGATAAACAGAAGTGTAAAGCTGTGGCTGTCCCATCTCTGGAAGTGTCCAAGGCCAGGCTGGATGGGGCTTGGAGCAACCTGGGAGAGTGGAAGGTGTCCCTGCCCATGGGAGAGGGGGGAACTGGGTGAGCTTTAAGGTCCCTCCCAACCCAAATCATTCCACGATTCCATGAAAGGTGCTGAGTAGTCCGACATGGAATCTCCCAAGCATTTCCCAGCCTGGGAGGACGCAGGAGGTGAGAGAAGAGCAGCAGTGGAGCAGCGGGATGGAGATCCTGCACTTCACACGTGCGCCGATGTTGCTCCACTGAAGTCAGACGGAGCCGAAATATTCCGGCAGTTTCCCGGTGGAGGCTCTCCCAATCCTTCCGTCGGCTGCAGACTTCGCTGAAGGCCCCCACAGAAACCAGGATGGGGAAACTGGCTGGGACGGTGTCCCTTCAAACCTCCCTCAGTGCTGGAACACACGGCTGTATCCAGGCTGCTGCTATTCCGTGTGTCTCGCTCCCCAGTCGCCGCGCGAGGTCCGACCTGCTCCCAGATTCCCGGGACACGTTTGTAGCTCCTCGCCCTGCAAACGTTTCCTCCAGCGGTGGGGCCAAGCGAAGACCTCCGTGCCTTGTGCGTCTTCAGCACATCTGAGCTGCCGTCACCCGGTGATTGTTTCTGAAAACGTGACGAGTTTGGTCCCAATTCTGTTTGTTTTAAGCTCATTTTGCGTTTAGCTCAAGACCGAGGCAGGACAGGACGTGACAAACACATCCTGCGGTGCTCCCGGCTCAGAAGGAATTAATTGCTGGAAACTTGGCGAGAAAAGTGGGGTTTGGAGCCGGGGGTTTCAGATAAGCTGAAGATAAGGGTTTGCGTGGAATCATCCCTGGGTGCATCCCGCGCCGAGGGCCCTCCACGGAGCTGCTCCTTCGGGAAGCGGAGCCCAGGCTGTCCCTGGACCAGGATTTCATGGAATGGTGAGAACAGCGGCTCCTCCCCAGCAGCCCCTGGGTGGCCTGGAGCCACGGGTGATAAGAGAGCCTCTCATGTTTCAGGTTTGGGGAACAGACACTGTTTACGTGAAGCAGCAGCACCTTCCTCCCCTCGGGGCTCCTCCTCGGCCTCTCCGCGGCTGCTCGGGCCCGGCTTATCGGGGCCTCCCCGTGCCAAAGGAAACAGCTGGGCCCCCCCAGCCTTATCCGGGCAGAGCTGATCTGCACGAGATGACAGCACCTTTCCCATTCCACCCAGGAGCAGCCGCTCGGGGAATGCGGCTGGAGCCGCCCCAAGAGGCGCCGGGAGGTTTTTGGGATCTCGGGAGGAGGAGGGGAGCAGAGGGTGCTGCCCTGGGGCGAAGCAGCAACAGCGGGAGGCTGAGGATGGAGCCGCTGGAGCACTCAGCACGTTCCATATATGGAGAAACTTCGGGAACAACCTCCCGAGGACTGGAGGAAGCCCCATGGATGGAGGCATCTTGGAGCAGTCCGGGCAAGGCCGTTCCCGACACAGGGAACATCCCGGCGCTGGGAATCACCTGGGTGTCCCACAGAGCATTTCGGGAGACCAGAGCGGAACAAAGACCCCCCAAGCCCCTCCTGCCATGGCCAGCCGTGCCCTGCATCCCGCCCTGGCACTGCCAACGAGAATAAGGCCGAGCACGACCAGAACCAGAGCTCAGGTGGGGCCGAGCCATCTCCAGCGCCAGGGATATGGGCAGGGATTGCAGCAGGAACGCAGACGCCCCCCGAGGTTTGCATCTTGACCACAAAAAAAGTGCCCAAAAACGGGCCCGGGTGTGAAATTTTGCATTTTGCTGCAGAGGGTACCTGCCCCCGGCGCAGCTCCGCACTTCCCTCCGGGTCGATTCTTCCCCTCTGGCAGATATTTGCCAAGGTTATTTTATAAACTCCTCTCTATTTATAGCCCAGCTTCTTCAGCTCTAATGAGATAATCTTCTGGCATCTCACCATCACTAATATTTACTTTGATGTTTAAAATAACATCTTCTGAGGGATCGATTTTTTTTTTTTTTTCTAAATTAAAAAAAACCCCCCACCTTTAAAACACAATCAAAGCAAAGAAAGGAGCGAGCGGAGCAGTGGGGCCGAGCTCCCGGGGATGCACACGGAGTCAGTGACACTGCAACCTTTTCAGGGCAGACTCTTTATAAATCCTCTGAGCACACGAGGAGGGAGAGAGGCATTGGCAGCTCCTGAAGATGGAGAGAGGGACAGGGCAAGAGGGAGAGGGAGCTCGGGCTGTGTTTATTCTCAGGAATGAAGGCAGCGAGGAACGTTTCATTCTGCAGCGGGGCTCGGGGCTGCCGCTCTCTGTAATTGAGAGCTTCGCCCTGGGCAGCCCGGCAGAGGAGATTTGGGGTTTAGAGCAGCAAACATTCGATCCCTGGGTTAATGCAATTACAAAAGCGCAGCCGAGAGGGGCTGGGGGAGGCGGGGGAGGCGGCGCACGAGATCCCGGCTGCTGCTGCCTGCAGCCACTTTGAAACACAAGCCTGCGTTTTTATGGAAACTCTGAATGTTGGAGAAGGGTGAACATGGTTTTCATTCTCATAAATGTTTTTCCAGCGTGCAAGGCTCTCCGGGCTCATTCCTTCTCCAGGGAGACGGTTCTGATTTCAAAGAACATTCGCGTTCCCTCCATCCCAGACCACCCCACTCCAACCTCAAAGAGTCTCCTCTGGAAAAATTATTTTAAAGAGCGTTTTACCTTTTCGCGTGCTTTCCCTTTTTTCTTCTTTTTTTTTTGGTCCCCTTTTAATTCCTTCAGCTTCTCTCTCTCTCTCTCTCTTTTTTTTTTCCTCTTCTTTTTCCCAGCAGCAGCCAAAAGCTCCTCTCTCCCCCTCAGCCCCGCGCGTGTCAGAAAGTTTCCAGGCTGAGGGTTTGTGTCGCCTTCCTCAAGAACCTTCTTCTGTCAGACCCAGGCAGAGCTGGAGCTGGACGCTTTGCTAAAAAGTCTCCTTTCAGGAAGTGAGCAGTAATAAGAGAGCGGCTCGGAGGCAGCACATGGATAGGGGCTGCTCAAGGGAAAAAAAAAAAAAGAAAGAAAGAAGGAGAGAGAGAAAAAAAAAACCAACTTTGCTCAGGAATTTTGCCAGGATTATCCAAAAGAAAAAAAAAAAGGAAA